>JAVHKY010000048.1:1327500-1927500 GCA_035079385.1 Aspidiotus rigidus | reverse complement strand
ACAAATCCTCCTCGATTTTTCGCTAGAAGCATTTTTTTTAAGAGTTATCGATTAATAATTGAAACACGTTTTTTCGGCCGTTTTGGGTAATGAGTGGTAGTCCTATTTAGTGGCTACCTACAACTAGCAAGCCAATGAATTAGTGATGGGCACCTCCGGTTTTTAGTACCGGTTGTTTTTCAAAAGAATACCGAAACCACCGGTTGTTTTTCAAATCAAAACTACCGGTAGCAAAACCGGGAACCTCCGGAGGTCCTCCGGAGGTTTTCAGAAAAATTTTTTTTGTTTTGAAAACTGTGTAGTGTGTATGTGTATGTGCCAAGCTGCCATGTGAAATAAGTGGGTTTGTCTTTTTTTACTCTTTTTTAGAATGTTATGGCGTAGATAACTTGAAAATACAATATTATGCCGTAGATAGTCTAATTTTTGACTGCGGAAAAAAACTACCGGCAGTACCGGTAGTACCGGTAGTTTTTTTGAAAACTACCGATGCTCCGGTTGTTCGAGGTTTTCACCTTCGGTACTACCGGTAGTTCGAAACTACCGGTTTTTTCCCATCACTACAATGAATGACAAAAAGCCGATGAAAAAATTTTAGCCTATTGTGGGAAAAACTTGAAAGCCAATTCCTAATTTTAAGCCAATAACGTTTGGCTTCCCATCTCTGGCTGTAAGTCGGTATGATTCAACTTGGACGCTTTGGGTGTTGGTGGTGAAGGAGGATGCGAGCGACGCTACGCCCACTTACATTCACTGCATGAAAACGTGCCGACTTACCGCTCTTTGGATATTCCCACAGGCTTAGTAGCACTATATCGGCGGTCTATGTACTATATGGTCTAAGGGTTGGTATCTTCAACTGTAAGGCAATGTCGCAAACGCTCACTGGGGGCTCCGTCCAATGCATTTGCTTATGGATGATAATCAGAAAATATTTTTAACAAAGTAGATATTTGAGAGTGGTCTCATATTAAAGAAAATTTTAATCTCTACCAATTTCATTCCTATTTCACAAATTGATGTTAGAACAGTGCTCCTGTATTGTACCTTGGATCATGATGTGTTCATGACTATTCCTGAAGGTGTCACAGGCCCTTCAATCAGTGTAAAAACTCAAGCCTGTAAAATGAACCGAGCAATATATGGTCTTAAAACTGCCCCAAAAAGATGGAACATGCGTTTTAATCAAGTTCTCACAAACCTAGGTTTTGTTTGCAGTGAACATGACGCTTTTTTACACATCTATAGGGACAGCAATGCGTTTGCTATCCTAACTCTCTATCACGGTATAAGATGAAGAGGTAATGACACAACGCTAAAATCGTGTCCGCTGTTTTGAAGTTGTACGTACAAACTTCCGCTAGGTTTGCAGCGAACACTCGGGCTGTTTCCCTGTTCCTTCTACACCCCACCTGCGCCGAGACGTTACCGTTGGTACCCTAGTATTGATGAAATTTCCAAGGATTATAAAAAATCCAAGAATTTACTTAGAAGGGTGATTCTTTCGAAATTTTATAGAGTAGATTAAATGGTATTTTTATGCCAAATATGAAATGCATCGGCTGATTCCTGATCCTGCAATAAATTTTTGAAAGTAGTGGCGTTCCCATAAGACTCTGTACATTACCCATCACTTTCATCACGAGCGCTGCGCTCGGAATGTTCAGAACTACTTCAAAATCACGGACAGCGTTTACCACAGTCAGAATACGTTCGTGTCACTACCTCTTCATCTTATACCGTGCTCTCTATGTAGATGATATATTCTTCTAGCAGGCACCAATAGTAACATGATTGAAAGTATGAAAGCTGAGCTGATGCGTGAGTTTGAAGTTCATGACTTAGGATATCCACAAAAATACTTAGGAATTCAAATTATTTGAAACTCAAAAAATTGTACAACATGGGTACATCAGTCAGCGTATGCGTCATCCATTCTACATAAGTTTGGAATGCATGACTGCAAAAATGTAAGTAGGCCTATGGAAAGTACAAAGTTTGATTCTAACGGACCAAACCTACCACCAGATTTACCAAATTGTCAACTGATTGGGTCCTTACAATATTTAGCAAATGGTAGTCGTCCTGATCTCACCTTTGCTACAAATTTTGTAAGTCGATTCCAACAATCACCAAAGAAAAAGTACTATGTGATGCTAAAAAGAATGCTCAGATATTTACATGGTACCAAAAATCTTGGTCTATGTTATCAAGGTGACGGTGACAGGATAACTCTATATATGCCGATGCTGATTTTGACTCTGATGAGTTCAACTGCAAATCTACCTCCGGCATTATTGTCTGTCTATTTGGAGACCCAGTTGTGTGGAGCTCTCGCAAACAAAGTTGTACCGCCTTGAGTACCACTGAAGCAGAATACGTAGCTATGTCTGAGGCAATACGAGATGCAAAATTTATATTTGGGTTAACCTCAGAAGTAATGGAAAATATTCCTCTGCCAATCACTCTTTTTTAGGATAATATTTCTGCTATTCATCTGGTAAAAATACAAGAAAACAAGAGAACAAAACACTTTGAAGTAAAATATCATTACATACATTCGCTCAGAAAAACAATTAGCGGATATTCTCACTAAACCACTTCATTGCCTAGCTCTTACAAAAAAAAAAAAAAAAAAAAAAAAAACAGGTTACACAGATCCTTGTAGCTGTGTGCTTTCAGAAACTAAAAATGAAATGTTTGCTCCCACCTTCAGAATTCAAGATGTGACTTCCAGCCATAAAACCAGTCAGATGGGAGTGTTGAAATACTGAAGTGGGAACACTGCTAGATTCTACATGTGTGTGTTCTCAACGTTATGTATGATGTAATATCTCTGTAAATTATCTCTTGAACTACTAATAAAGGGTAATCAACCCCTTGTGCCTTGTTTTATTTATCGAATTACTTTATATTAATCACAGGTGTTCCATTCTACTACAAGATCCTTTTTTGTATAATATCTTGACAATGTTGATGATACAGACTACATAATTTATGCTCGTATTTGCTCTAAAAAACGATATCCTATTAATTATCATGCGTGAAATTTCTTCATTTAAAAAGAATTGAATGAAAGGGTGAATATTGTCAGGGCTACTAATTTCCCAACTCTAAGTTTAAATCCCAATACCTAAAATATGCTGAAAATTTCACGTTTTTGCTGAAATATGCTAAATATGTTCCTTCAACATGGGTATCATTCTACAGAAGAAATAAAATTCTATCGAATGGTGTACATTGTTTTTTGAAATTCACGTAAAATCAACAAGAAAATGATGATGATTTCTGTTGTTTCGGAAATATTACATTTTGTTCTCGTCGGCGCGAATTCAAGTTGAACGCTGGTTTGCTGAAAAATTTGAATTGTGCGTTTTTTCCGTGGTTTTTTGCGACTTTGGGCAAATTTATGGCAACATTGTTGAAATATGCTGAAATATGCTCAAACTATCCAGAATATGCCGAATATACTTTTTCAAATAGGGCTCTTTTGACAGGAAATTTTATGAATTGTGGAGATCTTCCAAAATGATGTCATTCAAGGCGTCACAGAAAAATATGCTAAAGCATAAAATTCGAAGCCCTGCATGTAATAATATATAGTCAAAGGTCTTTTCACGTTAAGAAAGGATAGAAATACGTACTTCGAGAACAGAACGCTTCAGGTGATTTTAAAATCCGCTGTTCCGTTCTCGAGGTATGCGATTCCAACTTTTCTTAACGCAAACGGAGTATATGCTCAAAGTCATATAGAACAACCAAGTTAGTTCACGCACTACGTTCACCGGTCTTCCGCTGTACAACAGCGTTAGCGTATTAATGACGTGTGATGTGCTACTTCACTATAGGCTATTATGGGCTATTGTTTAATTTTTCCCGTTATTTCCAAAACTATCAACTTTCATGAAAAATTGGAGAGAACAAAAATTATTCCTCTTGTGATTTTCTATCGATTGATGTGAAGAAGAAAATGTTATCACAAAAAAAATGAATATATGAAACCACCCATGTCTGAAAGACGCTTTCAATACGTTCGCGCCAGGGTTGCGATCTTTTAAATGAAATTATTTTAAACAGTGTTTTAAACACGTTCTAAACATTGGAAATTGAGAAAAAAACGTTTTGAACATGGATGACACGTCATGAATTTGGAGTGACGCACCCTGCAATAAGCTTTAGGATGTTTAAAACAACAAAATATCCAAAATTTGTATACAAATGCCTACTAAATGCCGTTTTAAACTCTGAAGAAAAAATATTAATTTTCAACATGTTTCAAACGAAAAAAACGTTTTTAACTAAAGAAAATACGTTTTTTGTTCTGTTCAAAAGAAACTTAATTTTTTACAACCCTGTTTTGCGTAGTGGGGAAAGGTGTGACGTGTGTATTTTAAATACGCGTGGTCAGTGCCGCATAGGGCAAACCTTATCACATCTGCGGACTCTTTTTTGGTCGTTTTATCTTTCCCACGGCTTGTCATGAGAGCCTGTGTATTGATATCTCAAAAACTATTGTTTTTTTTTTGGAAAAACGAAGAGAATGAAATTGGTTTTTCTTGTAATTTCCTATCAGATGACCTCTATTTCAGAATATTTTTCGATAATTTTTAAACTCCAAAACCGGACATTGGTTGTTCCGCGTACCTACACAAAACGCAATTATTGAGCATGCTCGCTCTACCGACAGAGCTATTGTGGCGTCGTGTCATTACCTATACTTAGTTATAGAGCCTTGGCGTGATGAATTAATTATTATTAATATAATACTCTGTTCACATGTACGTACTTCGAGAACGGAACACTCCACTTCAGGTAATTTTAATCTAGGTACCGTTCCGTTCTTCAATGAATGTAGTTTTCACCACTTTCTATTCTTTCTTAACGTGAACGGGATACAGACTATAATCCGTTCCAGTTAAGATCGGTGTCAGTGGATCAGTATTGTCCGTTTTCAGTGCGTTGAGCTCCGGGGGAAGGAAACGGTAAGGACACAATCATACTAACGCAACACGACGTTCTCATCTGCTTTCTCGTGATTGGTTGCTGATTTTAGGCGTTTGTACCAGCTTATAGATACCTAAAAGAGACAAGATAGCTAACTCTCCATATGCGCTGTGTTAAAATCCAGTACCCGATTTTTGTCGAGCTAATTTACGTGCCGAGAGATAGCGCCACTGTATTGTAGGGCTAAGTTAACATTGCGCTTATGGACGTTTTTCAGTATTCATCAATTATCTCGGAAACCGTTTATTTTTACGAAAAAATGAAAGGAACAAAATTTATTCCCCTTGTAATTTCCTATCGTATGAGACCTATTTCATATTTAAAAAAAAAAAAATTCAAGGTAGGTCTCATTTGATAGGAAATTACAAGGGGAATAAATTTTGTTCTCTTCATTTTTTCATAAAAATGAACGGTTTCCGAGATAATTGATGAAAACTGAAAAACATCCATAAGCCCAATGTTAATTTAGCCCAAGAATACTGTGTCGCTGTGTTGGCGTGCGGTGGAACACTAGAACTAACGAAGTTAGCTATCTTGTCTCTTTTAGGTATCCATATACCAGCTACATGAGGGTGAACTTTCGAGAGCACCAAATTCTGCTGTACAAAAAAAAATGACATATGTCACGAATATTTCAGAATTTTAGATCACGATTTGCGATAAAGGTGTTATAATATCTTTTTTCATGTACAATAAATAGAATTAGGATCTATGGATGAATTTCAGGAACTATTTTTGATGAAGATTCCAATATTGAAGTCAGTTTGAAGATACAAATATTTGTCCTCTCAAAAACTTGATGAATGACATACGTCCATTATAATCTTGACGTATGCTGCGGAACTACGCACCGATTGATCTGGTGCACACATGCACATTTACGAGTCTAAGATCTCATTTTCCAGATCTTTACAGAGCAAAAAACAAGCACATACGTCTTTTATTTTTTGTAGGGGTAAAAACATGATGACGTTAACCATAATTCATCTTGGAGGCCGCAGCTGACAGTTGAAAGATGAAGGAAGGGGTATAACCTGTTTAAACAGTGGTGGTAGTGCCTACAAAATGCACCCGTCACAGCCAGACATGTACATGTAAGAAAATCAAGTTTTCCTGGTGTACAATGAGTGCATAAACAATTTTTTTTCTGGTACATTTCGGGTAAATTTCTTCTGTCCAAGAGCACTACTGGTCACCGAGTGGAACATTACACTTAACATGCCATTTTTCTTCAATTGTAATTTTTATTTCATGGGATTTAATGCAGTAGTTCACGAGTAATGGCCGACTTTATGGTGTGCAATAACTTATGGACCATGTGCAAAGACTTTTGAACCACTCTGTATTTACATTTAGTGGTAAGAAAATTACATTCTTGTTTTCCATTCTTGAGGTGCGTACTTTGTACTACCTTTCATCCTTGCTTAACGTGAACGTATCATACTCCGTTCATGTTAAGAATAGATAGAAAGTAGTACAAAGTACGTTCCACGAGAACGGAACGCTCCAGGTAATATTTTAATCTAATCTACCATGTACTTTGTACTGCTTTCCATCCTGTCTTAACGTGAACAGAGTATATATGCAAATCCGCAATGCAAGTTTAACGACTTGTACTCTCACGTTGTCCCTTCAAAAATCTGTTGCTCTCTTATTCTGAACAGAGTGTAGTTCCCTCTCACAGTCTAACCCATTGACTACTCAAATACTCGCATCGTTAAAAAAGTTTTCACTTCGCTCAATACTACCACCAGAGTGTGCTGCGTGTTGAGACGTAAATGTAAGAGAGAGGGAAAGATGTTCCGTCTCTTTCACTCTGCTGGTCAACCCGCAGCACGCTCTCGTGGTAGTATCCAGCAAAATGAAAACTTTTTCTACAATGCGAGTGTTTGTCTGATACGAGTGTTTGTCTGATACGTATATATGTTACGCCGAATCTTGCCGATTTGATAAAGTTGGCAGATTGGCAAGCCAAAGGCTAATTTTGCCGATTTTAGAAATTTTTGACGAATTTATGATATCGGCAACTGTCTGCCAATTTGATAAAATCGGCAACTGATATAGTAATAATATTTCTTTATCCTATCTTTTAACTTTTTCTTTTCTTTGTTTTCACGGTTTTATGAGATGTTTTCACGGTTTTATGAGACGAGCAACTGAATTATCGTGGTAAATTGAAAACCTGCGTAATATTTTTCTTTCTCTTTTTTCCAATCGTATTTTTTTCCTTCATTGCGTTCAATGACCATCTTCAAGTGATGAGTGAAACTAGTTCCTACACGTGAAGTTGAATCATGAAGACAAGACTTTTGATATTGTTGAGGGGTTAAAATAAGTAGACGAACGCACACATTATTTAGGGCGGAGTAATCCTTGCGCGAGCTTGTGCGTCTGAACTCAGTGGGCACTGGACAGGGGTCCTGTAAATGGATAAAAAAATCAGAAAAAGTTCATCGTTGTTATTATGAAAACACGGTCAAGCAGGAAATATTAAAAAACCAGAGAAAGTCAATCGTTGTTATTATAAAAATACAGTCGAGCAGGAAATATTAAAATATCAGTCTTTGTGATTATCACATGTACGTCCGGAATGGCAGGCCGAATTGTACCCCAACCCCTGTTTGTTACAGGCACATCTTTTGGAGGTGCAATTTGTACGGCACGAGTACTTATTGACTAAAATTGAAACAAAAAATGATTGACTTCTTCCGATTGGAAAATATTATCGTGATTATTTGCTCTACAAAATTTATTCTATTTTTGGATACTGTTCAACATTTTATACAGACCTACCTATTTTGGAAGTATTATCGACATCATTTGGTGTTAATTTGCTTTTGATGTGTTCATAACTTATAAATTTATTTGAAAATATTCTCAATGTTACCTTCCAGGTACTTCAGTTTGAATAGAAATTGCCGATTTTAAAAAAATTCTGCCAATTTGACCAATTCAGCAAGCAGTGCTAATTTTATAAATTCGGCAAAAATTTCTAAAATCGGCAAAATTATCCTTTGGCTTGCCAATCGGCCAATTTTATGAAATCGGCAATTTGACAGATTCGGCGTAACATATATAGTACTCGCATTTTAACTTCCGTGAGTGTCGCTGTGGTCAGTGTAAAGCAGGGGAAATAATATTTCGTTTGGCTATAAAGCGCAATGTTGATAAAATTGTTCATACCACTCATTATAATTATTTTTTGTAAAAAATGAAAAGAACAAAATTGTAGCCCTTTTAATTTTCTTTTAGATGAATTGATATCCATGTTATTCGAGAAACTTTACGGGTAATGACACGACACCATTCCGCGTAGCTATGCAGAGCAACCCGTGTCACATTTTGGAGTTTGAAAATTACTGCAAAATATTCTGAAAAAGGGTTCATCTGATAGGAAATTACAAGACAAACAAATTTTACTCTCTTTGTTTTTTCAAAAAAACTAATAGTTTTTGAAATATCAATACACAGGCTCTTAAGGCAATTCCTTGTGAAAGGGCTTTGGAAAGGTTCATCATGGTGTCATATCATTACCCTGATTTACCCATACTTATTGAGCCTTACCTTATAACCAGAACCAGGGCTTCGGATTTTATGCTCCAAAAAATAGCTAAATATGCGCATATTAAATGCTCCTGCGTCACTTAAAATAATGCTAATTGTATAAAATCCGAAGCCCTGCTTATAACAAGCTTCAACAGTTAGCCGCCACAGTAAATGTAGAGAGCGCCTCCTTTGCGTTAAGATACGAATCTGTCAGTGCGCATTCAAACCAGTGTTATACAAGTGAATCGAGTTTACTGGTTGACTATACTGTAGTCAAATAATATTAATAAAAATTTTTAACGATACATACCCACTACCAATGTTCATCGTTCGTCATTATTTTCTTTTTTCAATCGCACCTCCTGTGATTTGAAACTCTGTACCTAGTTCGAATTCTAGCCTAGCGTAATCATCTGGATGTAGATATTTTTCAGAGTTTTCGCTGTTTTTCAACGTATAAGTCCAACAGCTCACTTTCGTGTATTGAATAATACGAATCTATTTATTTTTGTTGCGTTAGGAGCAATATATTGAAGTAAACTCATTGACGGATCACCATCTCTTCACTGACTCAACTTCATGAAAAATGGCGAAAGGGAGCGGTAGTGATTATGAGAATCTAGAAGACGAAGAAAATGTTCAGAATGTCCCGGAAACTTATTGCGAATCAGTGGAAGAATTCACTTCTTCCGTCCTTGATAGTGGGACTGAAAAACATTACGACGAATATAATGAAGTTGGTGATGAGTGTTCTGCTGGATCGAAACTTGGTACCGCTGATTTTAGGTAATGCCCTCACTATTGCCCTCGTGATCAGTGTCATATCGTATTTCCAGATAATATTCATACTAAATTTTCGAAGTGAATCCTCGACAATCTTCGTGTCAATGTCGATGTAAATAGTGTTCCTATCATCTCGTGTATTATTTTTTGAAAAACTGCTAATTATAGGAACGATTATGCAGCGCGAGAGAATTCTCAGAGATTTCGTGGACGAAATTTTGGACTTGGTGAAGATTCCAGTGGTATTTTTCGTGGAGGAGCAACAAACGGACCTAGAGGTGGTTCACGATTTCAGTCGAGCTGGGATAGCGAATGGAATGCCGGGAAAGATAACGATGTTCTCAGAAACAATATACCACCGTTAATGTCAACCGTAAGTTTCTTCTAACTTGCATAAAGTTCAGCTCAATTGAGAAATATTATGGGTCAACGGTAATTGTGATGATTTTCTGCCGTAGAATCCTGGAGCTCCACCATTTTTTGTAGCAGATAATAGTGGATATGAAGATGGTAGTTCATCGTTCACGAATTCAGCCCAACAGGTAGCTTATCATATCAACGTAAGATAGTGGAAATGTTCAGATATTATATTGACTTATTGCTTCGTGAATTGCAGACAACTGTTTCTTCAATGCAGCGAGATGAAGATGATAATGATATAAATTATTCACAAACGATTGAAAATACTGGAGGTAAGTATGCGATTGTCGCATGAATTATTATTAATATTATCTAGTTTCTCGAGTTCATTCGTCTGTGGTCTTCTTTACGATTACAGAGACGGAAGCCAATCAAACGGCTGCCCCTACGACCGGGGTACAATCTTTAGAAGTAGAAAATCCGGTACCAATAGATGAAAGTATTGTCGAATTATGGGTGGAAACGAAAACGGCAGATGGTAAAAGCTATTATTACAACGCCAAAACCCGGGATACGACGTGGACTAAACCGGAAGGAGACAGTATCAAAGTTATGTTACAGGAAGAGGTGAAGTTGTTTATCGGTGAAGTGTCCCAGTGCCATTATTTTCTAGAACGTTTTAATAAAGTTATTGTGTTTAGGTGGAAGCAATGGCAGCAGCTGCTGTTGCTCAACAGCAACAGCAGTCGCAACAAGTAGCAAACGAAAATCTTCCTGAGGAGAATACCGAGGCAATGCAGGCAGCAAGTATATCAGGTGAAGAGCTCATCTTTGACAAAGAAACATGGCGTCAGTTTTCATGTATTAATCGTTTGCTCCCGATTTTCGCGTTTGTAACAGGTGTAGTTCCTGGTACAATGGGTATACCTCATATGATGGGACCTGGTGGCAATATGCCTCCACCGAATACTATGCAGCCACCTCCAGGTATGATGCCTCCTCCTTTCGGTGCACCACCGTTCGGTGGTCCTCCTCCATTCGGTATGCCGCCGCCTGGATTTCCGCCGTCAGGGTTTCCGGGTGGTTTCCAACAAGGACCTTGGGGCTTCCCTCAGATGCAATCTCCAATGATGGCGCCTAGTATGATGTCTCAAGGAATGGGGGGTTATCCCGGTCTTCCTATGCATGTAAGTGGAATGGATCCATACGACGATAAAATCATGTCCAGTGTAAGAAGCATGGTTACTTTGTTCGTGGATGATGCGGAAACATTAAAAAGGTATCTATTCAAATTATTTCGAATCTTCACAGATCGATCCAGAAATATTAGCCCGTGCATCAGAATGGTCTGAGCATAAAGCTCCCGACGGTAGGTCATATTATTACAACGCGAAAGCGGGTGAATCTGTATGGGAAAAACCCCAACCTTTGAAAGATCTTGAAAGTATGTTGTGATTCATTAGCTTTATAAATGAATTCGCAAAAATATTGACGTAAGATGTATTCGTGGTACTTCAATTTTCAGGTGCGAAATTGAGCGCTCTTCAGAAGCAAGCAGCAGCTGCCGCAGAGAAAGCGGCGTTGGAAAATAAAATTTTACAAAATTCGATGATAGATCCAAAACCAAATCAATTATTAGACAGGAGGCTAGCCGAAGAACTAGTAACCGATGGGAAAGATGGTAAGAGTGTCAATATTAGTGATGAGGATAATAGGAAAAGTAGGTCCGAAGATCGTGGATTAGATTTTGATGGCGAAAAGAGGAAAAAAGAAGAAGAGAAACCATTGCCCAAAGTTCAAGATAAATCGAAGCCTGTTTCAAGTACCCCTGTTCCTGGAACGCCCTGGTAGGTTTCGCGATACATTTTATAAAGTTTGTTGTGTTTTACGATGCGGAATATTGTAGTAATTTCGGTCATTCGTTTTTTTTTTTTAGGTGTGTTGTATGGACAGGAGATGGTCGAGTATTTTTTTATAATCCATCTGCGCGTGCATCAGTTTGGGAACGTCCAGAAGAATTGATAGGACGTTCGGACGTTACTAAGATGATCTCGTCTCCTCCTCCGGTAGTATTAGCGTTGAAAAAAGATAATTTCGACTTTGTGGAGGGTGTGCCGAACAAAAAACAAAAGTTGGAGCAAGAGCATGGTGATTTGATTTTTTTATTTTCACTATTTCTTTTAGCTTGGACTCGACAACGGTATTGATATTAACTTCATATCTAGACGATCATGGTAATACTGGGAAAGACGAAAAAAAATCATCGACTAACACCACTACTGGCTCTTTAGGCAGCGAAAAACCTCAAATAAATGCGGGTAAAGAAGCAGCCATGGAAGCGGAATCACGAGCTGCCAGGGAGCGCGCATCAGTGCCTTTGGAAGCGCGAATAAATTCGTTCAAAGAAATGTTGGCGGAGAAAGAAGTAGGAGTTACCACTCAAGAATAGTCTATATTTTGTTGGAGATAGATTTTTGAAACCCATTGTGTGCTCGTGTGCTCCGTTTCTTCATACAGGTATCTGCCTTCAGTACATGGGAAAAGGAGTTGCACAAGATCGTGTGGGATGCACGGTATCTGTTGCTCACATCGAAAGAACGGAAACAAATTTTTGAAAAGTACGTGAAAGAAAGAGCGGAAGAAGAGAGACAAGAAAAACGTAATCGTATGAAACAACGGAAAGAAGACTATCGTAAGCTGATGGAAGGAGCAAATTTGCACGGAAAGTAAGCTGCAGTATACAAATTTCAAAAAATTGACGATTTTTAATTGGCGAGCAATAATGGTAATTGAACCTATCGTCGTATTTTTAGATCTTCGTTCAGTGAATTTGCTTCAAAATATGCTAAAGACGAACGTTTCAAAAACATAGAGAAAATGCGAGAACGCGAAAGTTTATTCAACGAATTTATATTAGAAGTTAGAAAACGCGAGAAGGACGAGAAAAATTATAAGAAAGAACAAGTTAGTCGACTAAAAGCTTGTTAAAACATCAAGTTAGCTTTTACTTTTTAATTTTCATCGATATTAATTTCCTCCGCAGATCCGTAAAGATTTTATGAAATTGTTGAAAGAACATTCTGAAATTGATAGACATTCAAGGTGGAGTGATGTAAAGAAGAAATTGGATTCAGATTCCCGCTATATAAATGTCGATTCTAGCAGTTTACGAGAAGATTATTTTCGCGACTACATTCGAATACTGAAAGACGAAAGACGTCATAGAGATAAGGATAAAGATAAGAGCAGAAAGGAGAAGTCAGATCGTAGTAAAGATCAAGAAAGCGACCCCGTATGTACTATCTCATCAGAACGTAACATTGCCGAAAGATCGTACCTGTATTTATCGTATGCTATGAATTATTTTCTTCCAGGAATTGGCCAATGCTTCCGATGTCGAGAGAGATAAAGAAGCAGAGAAAGCAGCTCGAGTCGAAGCGAGTCTTCGCGAGAGAGAAAAGGAAGTTCAGCGAACTTTGGCTGTGCATTTACGAGACCGTGATAATGAACGTGAGCAGCACAAACATGATGAAGCCGTACATCATTTCAATGCTCTACTCGCTGATTTGGTACTTGAGAACGTTACTATGATTGTATACAACATTATACCATTTGCGTCGATTCCTCCTGCGTGTGAGAATACAGTCTGAAGAAAGAATGAGTTTTTCTCATCATTTTTGAATATTTTCTCCCCTGGATTAATCCGATAATTTATTACGTTTTTATTCGTAAAAATCTATCGTGCGTGTTCTGTATTTTAGGTACGCAATTCGGAATTGAATTGGCGTGAAGCGAAAAGACAGTTACGAAAAGACCACCGATGGGATTTAGTCGATCTTCTCGACAGAGATGAGAAGGAAAAATTATTCAATGAACACATCGAATCATTGAATAAGAAGAAGAAGGAGAAATTTAGGTGAGTGATTGTTGAAAATAATATTTTGCGAGTGTCGAAAATGTTTCACAGCTGATGGCGCGAGTGATGTGAAGCACATCCTTTCTATTTAGGCATTATAGTTCGTGAAAAGGAAACGTACAGTAATTATCTAATGGAGGAATTCTTTTGAAATGTACGTATTTTGATTTTCCTCCTCCTCCTTAGCTCTTCCCGTCCTGCGTACGTGGACAGACGTTGACTAAGTACCAGTCGGTCGAACGTTCGTGGACTCTCTGTGGTTGTACGTTTCCATTAGAGTTTTCTGAATTTTTTCTCTCGATTTGACGCTGAGAGGTGACAATATTGACGTTGTGTTGTTCTATTATAATTACAGAGAACTTTTAGACGAAACATCGAGTATTGCGATCGATTCCTCTTGGAAAGACATACGAAAATTGATCAAAGATGACCCGCGATACGTCAAGTTTTCCTCGAGCGAAAGGGTGAGAATTCGATTCTATTTCCTTTTACCAGAATGAATCAGAAGTGTTACAATTGTGAAATTTAATGTCTCGCAGAAGTGTGAAAAAGAATTCAAAGAATATATGAAAGATAAGCTGGTGGCCATCAAGTCAGATTTTAGAGAACTCCTTCAAGTAAGTACTTAATTGAGAAGATATGGCTTTAAGAATTCAATTCCTCTTGTTTTTTGCGATAATACTCGGGCAATGTCGTGGTTACCAATAATACAGTACATGTCTCGATTTTTATTGCTACGAAATTTTTTGTTCTAATTTATTTTCTAGTTAGCATCATCACTTAGGTTATGCTACAAAGTGTCTGTCAAATGATCTTGAGTTAGGTATCGTCGCACTACGAGTAATTTTTCAATAATCCTACCCCTATCTTATTTTTACACCTAAAGTTGCTGTATTTGTAAGTTTTTCACAAAAATGTCACAGAATATGGGTACATTTGGGAGCTAATAGAATGCAGTATTTCCGGTTGTTGAATTTGTGAGATGACGAGTTATAAAATCGTAAAACAACCGATACCAGTTTTGGGCAGAGCATGATTAAACACGCAGAACACTCAGTAAAGAATTCTTGATCACATGTATTTGTACACGTCAATTTTGGTCTCTTCTCTGTCGAACAAAAATGCGCATACTATGGTTTGAAATGGGACGTCCAGCTACTATTATTGACTTCGTGTAACACCATCTTCTACCATCGAGAATAGATGGGCGCATAATGAATTGAAATAGAACCTACAGGTACTATTGTTGAAATCACGTAAAACACCCCCCTTCTTTTTTTATCTGTTCCATACGTTGTTCTTAATGGAGAAAAAAATTAATGACAGTATTCAATAACACGCATAAACAGCCTTTAATGAACATGAACGTACTTTTTGCGCTAAATACCATGGTGTTGGCCGTTTTTTGGGATCTCTCAGTTTTTTGGAATTCATGATGGGATAACACCCGAAAGTACTCTTGTAAAAGCAACTAATAAAGTAGATTTGTACACTTTGAAAATCCCCTTTTTCTATATTAGTGCTCTACTTACACCTTACTCACTCATTATGAGTTTCAATAATTTTGTTTCAAAGTTCGAAAAGGCTAAAAATTGACTACATAGAAGCGAATAATTAAGCACTTCGGTGATGAAATTAGTCCTCTTCCCCCGTGTTAACATTTTTATTTAAGTCTTCCTCATCATGCCATGTAATTATCAAATAAATTGATTCTCGCCATTTATGTATCAACTTTTTCCATTTTAAAGTTCAACCTAAAAAACACTCCATTCTCACTCAAATTACTTGGTTTTTCATTATGGTGATTTCTGGACCTCTGCGGATTGATACAAAATGAAAAAAAATTGTATAATACGATATTTTAAACTGTTTCCTTGTCTTAAACCGATTTGTAAATGAAATGCATCTGGAATTCCGTCAATTTCTTCACATTTTTTCTAAAGTGGGAACACTGATTACGTCTTACCAATGATGAAAAGGTAGATTGCTTGGCTGGTTACACGATTTTTTGCGTGAGTAACGTGCAGACGCAAAATTGATCACGAAATGACTCTCAGAAAAATTATTAGAACGCTGCAACCATAAGAGTTAATCAAGTGAAAATAATACATGTGTTGTAAAGGGAAGTATGAGCAATATTTCTAAACACTTCTTTCTATATCTTGGGGTTTGTAATGATGCGATACGGTATTCCAAAAGTGTCAGTTTCAAGTAATTTTCAAGCATTGAAACAGGATTTGTACCCTAGAGGAGATGACGAAAAACGGCAGACGGCATTGTGTTCATTGTCAAAAATATTTCTAGAAATACTTGTTACATTCCAGCAGTTTGAATTTGTTCATGTGTGTGAGGATTCGACCAGCAAAAAAATATATAAAAACTAAGAGTCACATTGTGGAAGAATAGATTTGTAAAGAAGGTATACCTCGCGATGACGCCACCAAGACTAAGTACTAACTTTGTCGCATGCCACGTTGTGCGATTCTATCTGTATGCTTTTGTATCCTTTTTTATCCGGTGAAGGGAAGGTAATACGTAAGAACTAAAATAGTCAATGATACATATATATGGCCTCGACGCCACTATAGGTCTACAGTCTTAACTGCGTCGAGAGCCACAATGTACGTGATTCTATTTTAGCTACCTTATTTTATTTCTTGGGGAAAATACAGATCACCTATATTTGATTTGGGGTACAGCTGATTTCCGATGTGTCGGCTAAGAGGTCGCTGTAGGTGCCGGCGAAGTCGCTAGTATGTTTCAACTTCGAATCGTTTCAAGCACGTAATTTATGTCGCTCAAGTTTTGGATTTTCCAGTTAAAAATTTATGACTCAGAGTATTTGAAAAGTCAGTTTTCTTTTTAAGAATCGAATATTCTTGATAGTGCCTTCGAAACGGAACCCCGCACAGTGGTCGGAAATTGAAAAAAGCTGGACTTAATTCCTCTCAGCTCTACAGTAGTGGATAGAGGAAAGAGAACAACGGATCTCGTATGTATTTTGGTCGCTGAATCCATTTTCAAGGTCATTTTTGAGCTAACTCCTCCTTAAAAAGTGCCCAGTGTGTAACAACGTCATCAAAATTTGAAGTAGTACTGTTTTTGTAATAAGTAGCTGAGAAGCTGATCACGGGGGTTTTCTGGGTCGCTGAATCCATTTTCAAGGTCACTTTGGAGCTAACCTCTCCCTAAAAAGTGCCACACGGGGGTAAAAACCTTCAAAATTTGAAGTAATTCTGTTTTTGTAATTTGAAGTTGAGAAGCTGGTCAGGGGGGTTTTCTGGGTCGCTGAATTCATTTTCAAGCTGACACCTCTCCCTAAAAATTGCCACAGTGTGGTAAACCTTGGAAAAAAAAAAACTTGGAACAGCTAACACAAAAACTGAAGTTGATGAAGATGTATAAGACAAATTAACACAACGAGAAAACGAAGATGAATTTGATTGTGAGTATATTATACCATATTTTAAAGATCCTGTTGCTAGAACAAGATCAAAATATGAAATAGTAATGGATCCACTTTCTGATAAAATTCAACATTTACCTGAAGATAAAAGAATAAAATGTACTAAATTTATGGTGAATATTATTGCTCATTTGAGTGCTTTATCAAGAATTATTGAAAGAGAAATAAAAGATTTAAATATTCCTAATGATGATTTAGAATCAAATGTTGAAATAAATTATGTACGTAATTAATCACTTTCTATTCCCTCATCAGCTTCAATTTCTGAGTTGATATTTGATTCATCTGTATCAAATTCATTTCCAGATTCATATCCAAGATCTGATTCAGTTTAAAATTCATCAAAAATAGCTTCAAAATTTCTTATGCTTTGTCTTATAATTTCTCTATATATACTACCATAAAAATTAATTTTTTGAACATTCTCCATTTTTTATAACTTTAATATTTTAAACAGAAAATTATTAAGTACTTATTTATATTTTTTATAGCTAATTTTCAATAATTTCACAATGTATCAGTACCTATATGGTATAGTGTCATAATTTGGTAAGATTACTCTCATATCATATTTGGTGAGATTATTTATTTATTCATTTATTGGGGTTCATTTTTTGGGTGGTGTCGACAACAGCCTGTAGGCCGCTAGATCCTCTCCCTCCCCTAAATGCTTCATATAGTTCATGGATACCTCCTAAGCTGATCAATTGAACATCTACAAATAACAATATTCCATCAATTCTTTGACGATCATAATCAGCGTACATTATAAGTGAGGCAAACGTGAGATTTTGTGCACAGTACATGAACCCGAATCATGAAAATTGTATACTCTGTAAATCTGCTCGATTACGCTGTTGGGTTGAGGTTCAATTTGGTGTAATGGAGGCCGGGCCGGCGTAATGACGTGTACTATGGAAATGACGTCACGTGTATACTAAAATGTTAGATTTTCTATGAAAAAATCGAACATCTTATCAGATACCAGAATTTTAACGAATACGACCCAGGTGAAACACGGTATCAACCTTATGAGTAATTCAGCGAGAATCGTTCATTTAATCTGGAAATTTTTTTTATGAAAGCCGTCACTCGAAACAAAATTTTTCTTCAAGAAGATGAAATTGGAGTAATCAATCAAATTAATACGTTCTTGTATTCGTTAGAGATGGCGTCCATGAATTTGGAAGTAATCAAGTTAAATACTTATCATGTTGACGTGCTTACGAGCAATTAGTTCGGGATATAGGAAAATTTTCTGTAATTCTTCAGAAGTGAATTTTCACTTTAATTTGAAATTCACGAAGCTATTCTGCTGAATGATAACAATGGCCGTGACTTCTGTTCTCAAATCCGTACGTCTAATGTAGCTCGATTTTCATAATACGTATTCTTGTTGTCTAATAGGCCTACATATTATGATAAATTTTCCATCTGCCTCGTACTGCCATACCAAGTAAATTGGAATTGCTCTTAATACCCAAGTATTTCATTGCATTGCACACATCAACTTCTTAATAGCATAGAATCAATTTAGTTTTCCTGTAAATCAATATTTTATGTACGTGTACTATTTCACCCCTCCTACCCGTGTAAATTTACAATAATGCGAATATGTAGTTCATATCGTGTGTGATTTTTAGACGAATCATTCAGTATGCTCATACACCTCAGATGAAAGAAATTTACTATTGGTATCTCGTACGTTTTTCGCCAAGAGAAGAGAGCCTCTCGTTATTCGAGGTGAATCTCAGGAGGAGGAGGAGGAGGAGTAGGAAAAGGAAGAGGAAGTGATGATTATGGTGTTAGCATAAAATATTGCTGCTACTCTTCAAGAAGTGGCGATTCCAAGAAAATATTCGACCTTGGGGATTAAACTTATTGTAGTTTTCATGAAGACTCGAAGTCGTAAATTCAGTTTTCAATCATAATATTTCCTTTACTTCTTATCCCGTCATCTTGCCATTTTCTGTCTTTAGATTTGAATTAAAAAAGTAAATTATCAACTGACGACATACGTTCATGTTTTACTCGTGGAATCAAATTTATACAAGCTTCTCTACAACTACGTTTTTTTTTTGTTTTTTGTTTCAGGAAACAAAGTTGATTACTCACAAAACAAATAGTTTAGTTGCTGAAAACGAAAATCATTTGAAAGAAGTCGAAGACATTCTGAAAAAAGACCGTCGTTATTTAATTCTAGATCATATACCGGAAGAGAGGAAAGAAATGTTACTAGCGTATTTAGATGACTTGGAAAAACGTGGTCCTCCTCCTCCGCCCACAGCGTCAGAGCCATCTAGAAGAATCATTAAATAATTGTTCTAAGAAAAGATTGTCGTTCGAATTATTGACTAGGGTATTACTTTTTGCGACTTGAATCGATTTTTATGATGAAGTATTTCTCCCCCCCCCCAACCCATCCTCCGCGCTTTTTTCTACGATTTTCAATTCGTTTATATTCCATATATACATATAATATGTGTAGGTACCTATACACAAGTAAAATGATACGTACCGTACATCGGTGTTTGTTTCTCTTCCCCCGCTTCACAAGTTGCCTTTTGTATTACATACATTATTGCGATGTTGAAAATTCTTCTTCTTTGTTTCTTTTTCTTCCTCATTCTAGTTTCAGTTCATCCTTCAAACGAAATATTTTTATGCTTTGTAATAAATTTCTTCATTCCTATTTTGTGGAGATACGCATCGTGATGTTCTTAATGTCATTATCGCAATAATAATTACCATAGGTACGTACCTATCTATTCAGTGTACAACGGGTGACTTACTTGGAGTACTTCAGGTGTGGAAGAATGATGACACGTTGTTTATTATCGCCAAAAAATTTTTCTCAATTTGAGCGATCGCGTAAAAATTATAAATAGTTTTATACGGTGATCGAACGATGAATTTTGTAAATACACAATGACTTGTTTATGGTTTTATTATTGGTCATTTATTTGAACTTTTTTTTGGACTCTTTTCCTTTATGACCAAATTAATTCACATGAGGACGCGCGATCATTTGCAAAACTCTACTTAGGAGTTGAATAGTGAAGGTCTTCAAATGTTTAATACTGCGAAGAAAATATAAGCACTTGAAAAACAATAGTGGTATACATAAACAAAAAAACGTTGCGTAGGAAAAGAAATGTGGGTGTATGTGAGAGAGAAAAAGAGAGAGACAGACAGAGAGAAGGAAAAATTGAGAGAATATATTAGTATATGCGTAGCCTGTAGTCGTACAAATAAATGATATAAGCTGTCACATTAATAATTTACTAAGTTTATTAATCAAAATTATTGAACCCGAAGGATAGAGAGGATAAACAACAACTAAGTACAATGCTACCTAAGAACATATCGGTTGAATGATTACCGCAGCATTCGATCAACTTACATGAGTTTATTCACTAACATTTTAATGACAAAGAACAAGACGTAGCGATGCGACATGCAGCCTCGGTATATCAAATTACGATTTCCCTTAACGATACCTATTGTATCATTATTACATCGGCCTCGATTTACTCAGACTACTTACTGTCGAACAATTTTTGAGCAATCTCCTAGGAATGATTTTGCAACAATACAGTTACACATGCACCTACTTGTAATTTTACAATCAGCATTATCTCGAAGCCTCGCTCACGTTCAAGTGATCAATTAGACCCTGACTGACCAAATTCGAAAGAATACCCTTTACCAAAAGAGTGCGGTCGCCTGCTGTCTTCGTCGGCCTCGTATCGTACCGCCGCCCTGTTGTAAGGGACGGATTGTGGATAGATTTCTGCACTGCTGCCATCTTCGTGCACTTTGTAAAGCGGATTGTGTTCATGTTGCTGCTGCTGCTGTTGATGGTGGTAAGGATTGACTTTGCTTCTATGGTGCGAATAACTACCGGTCGGTCCGTAAGCGGCGAACTCCTCAGATTCTTCGGATGTCGCGAACATGGGTAACGGATGCGAGTACTTGTTGGAAGAGGCGGCCGGCACTAACGGAGCTCGTGGTACGTGATTGCCTTCCAAAATTTTGAAGCCGTCCTTGCCGGCCGCGTATTTTACAGATATGGTCTCTCCATTCGGATCCACGTACGAGTAGGCGCCGATTCTATTTCCATCCGGATGTATAGTCTCCCCTTGTTTGATACCGTTGTCACCGGCAAAAGCGAAATTGAAACCACCATCCTCTTGTAATGCTTGTTTGTGCATTAATATTACGGGTAATTTCTTCGCTTGTGTGTAACCATCGTCCGAGTAGGAAGAATATTTTTTGCTCGCCGCGAATGTTAGTACAGATTCGGCTATGCCAATAATGAAGAAGATCTGCGAACATTTATTCGGATAAAATACGCATTAATTTACTTAAGTAGACTGTATGTAACATGGTATTGGGGTGAGGGAAGAGAGGAACGTAAGCCTGACCGCTTTAAGTGAAGGCCGAAATACAATAAGATATAAGACCTGCGATGAGAAAAGGATGCTCATTGCCCACTGACAGGAACACCATTTCTCTCTGATTAGATATCCAATTAGAGAGAAATGGTGTTCTTGCGCCAATGGGCAATGAGCATCCTTTATTATCGCAGGTCACATATGCAGTTTTGGAAATTATGAAAAAAGCCGTTACCGGTATTAGTAATTTGGTTCGTAAATATACCCACTAACACTATATCAACCTACGCACACGCATAATGATATTTAACGTACATTGTTATGAGAAAAAGATTACATTTTGAAAATAAATAAGGGATAAGTCTTTGAAAATCTGAAACGCACAATGATAATGGCTGAAGTGCCACGATTGAAGATGGTAGAATTCCCGACTTTTTACAATAATTTTTCGAAGTGACCCTCTTTTTACACTCATTCTTCTACAAACATTTGAAAAAGACGGCCTCTTTGAACAGCGCTAGCGTTCTGGATATGTTCCGGCTTTCCTTTTAGGTGTCATTCGACGTGGTCGTAAGACATGGTAAAGCTCGAGCAATCTCGTAACGTATCTAGCATATTTTTCAGATATTACTGCGGCGTACGATTGGAAAAGTCGTCCATTATAAAAGTTTTGTATGGATACCGCTACGGTTTCTTTGAAATCGTCGATTTACTTTTTGGTATTTCTCACTCTCAAATTCTTTTGTCTCCTTATCAGTATAGCATATAAATACATATAATATATGGTCGAAGAAAAAAGGATGGAAAGAACTTTCATTGCGGCAACTTACGAGTAAAATACACTTTGTGAAAGAAAAAAAGAAATCGATATTCGCGTTCGTTTAATGATAAACTATAGGCCTATATATAAATACCTATTGAATTTACCATTGTATCAGGCAGTGAAAAGAAGAACAGTACACGACTTTTTTTCTCACGATGCAAAACTTGTTGAGAGAGTCAGTCTCTCTCTTCAGATGAAATACCAATGACCTGCCAATCAACCCAAATATTTGTAGAATGAACAATAAAACTCAGTTACGACGCCACATCAACACTGAACAGAGTAAAAATACCCATAATCCAATAAGGAAACCTGAATTTTATTTTAATTTCGGCTAGGTTAGGTCCAGAAAATCCTCTCTCCCTCCCTCTGCCCACCTTGCTGTGGGGTTACAGATCCTTGCGAATTGATATTTCGATTACTCCCAATATATGATTAAGGGTAACCTAGAGGAAAGGGTTGTAATTCGGACCCCCTTTTTATTTTGGAATATTTCTCAAAACCTAATGAACAATAGGAACTTTGTAACTTTTCATTTTTGACGGTTTCTTTACATTAAATCTAGTTTACCCCTGAAGAAGGATCACGTTTGATCCGAAACGTCGGGTACTTATATTGTGTATCAAATTTATTTGACGGCAGTGCCGAATAATACTTTTCTTTCTAATCTAATGAGCAATTTTTGATCGCACTTTCAGCATTACTCAGAGAAGAGGGTTCTACATATGCCGTAGTCACTCATATTTTGAATAAGTTCACAAAAAAGTTTTAAATTTCATTTTTATAAAAAAAGTCAAAATCGACCTTCAGGCAAAGTGTGCAGGTAATATGGACCCCCTTCATTTTTCCTAAAAAAAAATTCGTAAACAGACCATAAATATACGAAAAGAAGACCTGAAATGATTCTGAAATCTATGAAAAAGAGTCTATTGAATTATTAGATAGGAAAGAAACTTCGTATTTTTTGTAACAGTGAAGGGTCCAAATTATTAGCACTGTTGGTGTCGAAATTAATTGACAATAATTCGTGACCAACCTCAAATGTAATGAAACTTACTAGCTTGATCAACAGTAAAATGTCCACATATTCTATATCACCTTAGACCATACAACAGATAGACCGAGCATAGGAATGAATCTTTGAAAGGAGAACATGATGGGAATACACATAAGAAAATAAGGGGGACTGGACCTTGTTTACAAGTTTGATGAGCGGCGCGGGTGTCCGGTGCGTTTCACTGCTCCGCGCGTTCACCCGCGTTGCCTTCATTGAGGTCCAGTCCCTCTTATTTTCTTATCATGTCTTCCGTTCAACGCGTTGTACACGCTTATATGGCCGATGCTCGGTCTATCTGTTGTATGGTCTAAGGATATCACCAGCCTCTACGATTGAAATCTAACAACTTGACGATCGTAACAAATTGCAACAGTGAAACCCGACGTCCGACGTTTAAAACTAAATTTTTCTTTCTGTCAACACAAACATTAGAGTAGACGCGTGATAAGACTGCGCTACGACGATGACGCGTCGGGCACGAAGTTGGATCTTTGACTAGTCTATTCGGACCGGGCAGCGCTAGCGTCGAGCAAAATTCTTGAATATTTTAAAATTTCTCAAGAATATCTTCATCTGAAAGAAAATTTTCCGCTCTTCAATTTTGATCCTTACAAGTACACGCCTAAATTCATTAGTTTTGGAGAAATTGAAGAAAAATTAAAAAATCACCCTTAGTTTTAAGCCATGATCACCGTTCGCTTATCAGTACTTTCCACATATTTTACACAGGCGACGTTAGCGAATCTACAATATGCCCGGTCCGAATAGTCCATTCCAGTTAAGCGTGTCAGTAAATCGATGGCAATGCGGTGTCAGTGGCATGAAGGGAATTGCGAAATTCGCACTGAGAGCGTCGAGCAGCACGACGCTTCTCGTCTCTCATTGGCCGTGAAATTGACGCACCAGAACTCACACGTTGTGGTCGCCTTTTGAAGGTACTGACACTCTTAACTGGAATGGACTATATAATAATTATAATGTATGGACTGCGCTAACGTGTAAAAAATGAGCGAAAAACGCGTCCACAGATCTGATAAGCGTAAGCGGCACGCACCACGTTTTGCGTGTATTTTCATAGCACGTGATCGTTGCCGCTTATATCCAAACGCGTGTTGTCTTACCTACGAGATGTCGTGCCGCGTTACGCGGCGCGGCGCTTAGCTCAGTCCATACATTATATAGCTTAGACCATATAATAGATAAACCGAGCATTGGCCATGTAAGCGTATGTTAACCATTGATGCGAGGACATGATGAGAAATAAGGATCGCTGGACCCTGTTTACATTTTTATGCGCGTAGCGGGTGAACGCGCGGCGGAGCGAAACACACAGTGCAGCGTCTCCTTCTCCGCAGTCAACCGCGCTACCCACAAAGGGTCCGATGATCCTTATTGCACTACTAATCACTATGCTCGGTCTATCTATTATATGGTTTAAGTTATATAGTCAAAGAGTTGAATGGTGTCCTACCACATTTTCACGCTAGTTCCGCTAGACTGCGCTAGTAGGTTTGCGAGATATTAGCGGGGTCCAAATTACAACCTTTTCCTCAACAGAATTGTATTAACTCAATTGGAAACGCGCTGAGGAACCAATTAATCGTTGAAAAAATTGTTTGTGCCCATCTTCAGATATGAGACTATAACTTATCTAATTCTCGAAAAAATCCATCCAGTAGTTTTGGAGAGATCCGCGGACAATAAAATTAATTTAAGGGTATGCTCTACTTTCGATGAAATAGTAACTTGGAATTATACCTATCAGGAGCCTAATATTGCACAGAATGGGATAAAACTTTGGAGATTTCTTGTTCAAGGTTCCACCCAAGGAGTTAATCTTGTAAATTGTAAAAAATAATTACAAATATTACACGCTCAGAACCAATTCGCGGTATTTCTGTAACCTTGAACAATAAATCTCCAAAGTTTCAACGCATTCCGTGCAATATTAGACTCCTGTGAGGTCTTTCAAGTTACCATTTCATCGAAGGTAGAGCATACCCTTAACCCTAGATATAGGATATAACAATCAATCACAGTTATAGGAGAGGGGACTTTTTTTTTTTTTTTTTTAATTTAGTGTATCTTACAAACTACTTATCTGATCGTCAAAAAAAATGTGGAGTCTCGTCATTGGTACCTACTTTGTACTACTTTCTATCCTTTCTTAACGTGAATACAGTATATCAGTAGTTTGGTTTCATTACTACACACAAACCTTATTTCAGTCAACGCCCACACGTAACCGTGTTTCGCGTGTATTCTTATGAGAAAAAGAGGTTTCGAAAATTATTGAGGGATAAGTACTTATTGAACCAAAAAACCTGAAATCATTGTGAGAGACAGTGAGAGACGCAAGTAGCTAAAATAATTTCCGTCCTCGAGGTACGTATTTCCATCCTTTCTTAACGTGAACACAGTATAGTCAATCACACGCAGAAAATACACATGTATTACACAAAATGGTGTGTTGCGGATAGCAATTTCTGCCTAAGGACCTAGAGGTATTCTCGTTCGATGTAAACAAACATGGCGCTGGATGTAGTAATCCAATTTGGTGAAAAATCAAGTAGTAGGGGCTATGGAGTTGTTATCAGCACCACCACTTAATTTTTCACCGAGTCGGATTACTACATCCAGCGCCATGTTTGTTTACATCGAACGAGAATACCTCTAGGTCCTTATTCTGCCAACAGATAACATGTTGAATAACGCATAAGATATTTAAGGTATAATTTTATTCTTGAAATTGAGACAAAGACGGCTGATTAGTCGACAGTTTACAAAATATTCTGAATGATCTTCAGGTACCTAACGTTTGAACTATCGTTTGAAGGGGCCATCTTTGAATTGTTGAATCTCAATCGATGAACAAAATAGTTTGCGTGAACCAATTAGCCGTACTTTCCCAAGTTTTGTCTACAGTAATACAAAGTTTCCAGATATTTCATGCTTAATTTAATTAGTTATCTCGGGATAAAAATTGTAACATGTGATACATATTTTCTGTGTATCTATACTCTGTTCACGTTAAGAAAGGATAGGAAGTAGTACGAGGCACGTACCGCGAGAATAGAACGGTTGATTAAAAATAAAATTACTTGGAGTGTTCCGTTCTCGAGGTATGTACTTTGTACTACTTTCTATCCTTTCTTAATGTGAACAGAGTATATGTGTGAGTGACTAGGTAGAACATGCTCCTAATGGAGTCGGCAGAAACCACGTTTTGCACAGTGGGGAATGGTGTGACGTGTGTATTTTAAATACGCGTGTCTTCGCCAACTACATACATCACACCTTATCACATTTGTGGACGCTTTTTTCCGTTGTTTTGTACACACCAGCGCAGTCCACATAATATTATAGTCAAAGGAGGAGATTAGGCAATTTTGAGTTTGAGGCGGGTGAAAAATAATTAGCAACGAAAAAAGGAATTCAAATAGTTAGCAGTCAAGTATACCGGTAGCTGGCGCTTTCGCCGATCTGCAAAGTCCAAGTGACAAAAATTTTTTACTGAAAGGAGGGTCAGGAAAGAATTAGAAAAATTGTCTGGCGTAGCCAAATAGAATAGATAAAGATCATGTTTCATATCTGTCATAGTTTAAAATATAAGTCTATTATGCAATATCAAATAATTTAGTGTTGTGAGGAAGTTGTTCCGTTTGTTTGCCCTCCTTCTTGATCTAGTGCTAGTAGATAACCAATATCCCTTCTGGCAAACTTACTCATCTCTCTTGCGCAGAGCACAATTTTCCCATTTTTTCAGCCTCTTTTAAAATCTTTGAAATCTTCCAATTTGTGAATATTTAGCTGTTTTTGAAACAAATATGAGAGATATTTCTTATTTGACTGTTTTTGAGCTAAATATGAATAATTTCAACCTATTTTTCTTCCTTGCTATTTTGAAAATTTCATAGTTTTTGTATCATTTCTATATCAATTTTCTTTCATTTTACCAGAAATAAATCTCTCTTGTGAGAGCTACTTTCCAGTACTCATAAAAATGTAAGAAATTCAAATTTTTCGTTCCGACGCACTTACTTATTTCTCTAATTCAGTGAGTGATTTTCTGGTTTTGAAGACAGTTTTAAAAATGAGAAAATTGAGAAAAAGAGGAGATTTGGTAGAAAAATTTATACTGTACATTTTATTAAAATTTGGAAATTAGTGAAATTGGTAATTTCTTTTGTTTTAGAGGATATTTTAGTGATTTCTATACACAAAGCTCATTTTCTCTATGAATTTCAAAATTCTTGAAAAGAAGCAAGACATCAATTTCTCTCAATTTTTTCATTCAATTTTAAAAATCCTAAAAAGAAGTGAAAGGACAAATGTCTCTAGCGTATTGACGACTACTAAATCCATTATTAGTACATGTAGACAAAAACTAGTAACTAATTTCTCTAGCACAGTGAAGCATAATGGCTAATAAATCAATCCTTCTCTGTGTTTCTCATATATCACATATTATTCATCATTCAAAATAAAAAATGACTTACCAATACTTATCTCTTATATCCCCCCCCCCCCATATGGTACACTGATGATGTGAAAAAGGCATCTTAAAATATCTGGATGATTTTATCTTCATCATAAGTACTTATTACTCTAGAGAGAGTGATTTTATATAGAGTGCATGTTCTAATTTCTTTTTTGAATGTGGATTTAATTTCTTCCTCGATAGTTGTATGTTTAATTGTTTTATTACAAGGTCTACAATATCACATTGAAGTTTTCATTATGTTTGTTAGTATATATTTAATTACATGCGCTGATTTTATTCAAGTAATTATAATGCTAATCTAGGAGGCACAGTCATACCTAAGTTTCTTATGTAATTCTTCTCTAAAATCATTCATTTTCTCAACTAACAGTTTCTGATTACATATTTTTAAATTCAAAACATTTTTCAAAAAACCCCTTTAAATTACCATCATCCTATTTAAACGACTCAAGTTCTTCAAGCAACTCATCATTATGTTTTAAATGTTTATTTACCATTAATTTTTTCTGAAATATTATTTCTAAAACATCTTGTTTGATGAAATCTTTATTTTTCATATTTTCTTAGTTTGATTTAGAATCAGACGTTTTATTTATATAAGAAAAAAGATATGAAAGATTATTAAAAATTTTTTTATATAAATGGAAGTCTATAAGGATTTTATTGTTAATGAAGATGAATTTGATTTTGCGAATATTATACCATATTTTAAAGACCCTGTTGCTATAATAGACCCGCTGTCTGATAAAATTCAACATTTAGGCACCTCAAGATAAAAAGAAAAAATATAGTAAACTGATGATAAATATTATTGCTTACATGAGTGTTTTATCTAGAATGGTTGAAAAAGAAATAAAAAATCTAAATGTTCCTCGTAATGATTTAATGATTTTGAATCTGATGTTGAAATACATTATGTAAGTAAATAAAAAAGTTGATAACTATTCATTTTCTATTCTCTCGTTGGCTTTACTTTTCAAGTTGATATTTAATTTATTTATTATCCCTACATTATATTCATTTCCAGACTCATATCCAAGATCAATTTGAAAATTATAAAATTGATGTACTTCATCAAAATTTCTTCCAACTTGTCTTATAATTTCACCATATATACTCGAAATTTATTCCTTCAACGTTTTCCATTTCTTATAAATTCTATTACCTATTCATGTTTGCAATAATTCCCTGTTTATTAAGAGTTTTCAAATAAAGAATAAATTTATCTTGTGTTAGTGTATTATAATAACCCATGAAATCGGTCCGATCGGACCGTTTGCTGATAACTCATGGAAGATGATTGAAAAATGAAATACATTTTCTACTTCGTGTATTTATTTGAATGTGTAGTTTTTCATAGGATATTTATTTAAAAACAAACGTTAACTGATTTAGTCAATCTTCACTGCGCTAGAGAAATTGATCCCAAAATTTCTTTTAGAATTTTCAAAATTGAATGAAAAATTGAGAGAAATTGGTCTCTACGCTTCACTGTGCTTCTTTTTAGGATTTTTAAAATTGAATGAAAAAATTGAGAGAAATTGATGTCTTGCTTCTTTTCAAGAATTTTGAAATTCATAGAGAAAATGAGCTTTGTGTATAGAAATCACTAAAATATCCTCTAAAACAAAAGAAATTACCAATTTCACTAATTTCCAAATTGTAATAAAATATACAGTATAAATTTTCTACCAAATCTCCACTTTTTCTCAATTTTCTCATTTTTAAAACTGTCTTCAAAACCAGAAAATCACTCACTAAATTAGAGAAATAAGTAAGTGCGTCGGAACGAAAAATTTGAATTTCTTACATTTTTATGAGTACTGGAAAGCAGCTCTCACAAGAGAGATTTATTTCTGGTAAAATGAAAGAAAATTGATATAGAAATGATACAAAAACTATGAAATTTTCAAAATAGCAAGGAAGAAAAATAGGGTGAAATGATTCATATTTAGCTCAAAAACAGTCAAATATACATTTCAAAAATTGGACGACTTCTAGGATTTTCGGAGGGAATGAAAAAATGAGAAAATTCTGCTTTGCGTTAGAGAAATCAGTAAGTACACCATGAGAAACATCTCTCATATTTGTTTCAAAAACAGCTAAATATTCATAAATTGGAAGATTTCAAAGATTTTAAAAGAGGCTGAAAAAATGGGAAAATTATGCTCTGCGCAAGAGAAATGAGTAATAGCGCCAGAAGGAATATTAGTTATCCACTAGTGCTTATGGGGAGCTCACTCGTTCCGCTCGTTCGCCCCCCTCTTTGTCTTGCGTAAGTCTAGTTTAGAATAGAATATTTGAAGCTAGTAGCTTAAAAGGAGCCTAGACCTAGTATGAAGCTAGTATAAAGGAGGTTTGGACCTAGTATAAGCCCAGTACAAAATGTTAAATGAGGACGTATCTGTAAAAAGAGCCTCCGTCGGATGGAGGCCCTTTTTGCGGAGAGCATGATTTTTAGACGTTTCAGTTCATTGCCGATCGTTGTTTTTTTTATTTTTCTCTTGTTTCTTGTATGGGATTTTACCAATCTCTGTAAGGCGTCATCTCTTCTGTCCTGTTTCCTCTGAGTTCAATATTCAACAGATTGACAATATATTATTGCATCTTATAGAAAAAGAGGTGCTCTTTAATTTTTGTTCTTACACTTTTTTTTTTTATTGAACTTGTTGTTATAAAGTTATATCCACTAAAAACTTCAAATTCGTTTTTCTATGTTTAGTATTTCCTTGCGGAGGCCTTTCTTACAGATACGTCCTCAAGTAGTAGCTTAACCACGTACTAGGCCATTATACTGTATACTAGGAATGAGGCCTAGTATACTAAACTAGTATACTATATATTAGGTCTGGGTTTTGCAGCCATTCTTTGTCTAGTATAAGTCTAGACTCGAGCTAGTATAAAGCTAGTATACGTCTAGTACACCATCTCTGCTTCAATACTAGACTTATACTAGCACTGGGATTAAGCCTAGTATAAACTACTAATACTAAGCCTGCAGTATAAAAGAAACCTAAACTTAGTATGAAGCTAGTATAAAGGAGGCTTGAACCCAGTATAAGCGCAGTATATAATGTCAAATAGTACAGCTTAGCTAGTATATTAGGCTAGTATAATGTATGTTAGGGCTAGTATAATGAAGCCTAGTATACTAAACTAGTATACTGTATATTAGGTCTGGATTTCACAGCCCTTCTCAGATAGGGGCTGAACGAGGTTTTCTAGTATAAGTCTAGTCTAGAATCAATACGTTTTTGTATGAAATTACTATCATCCACAATGACGAGGATACTCGAAAGAGTAACACAGAAGAAAGATGCAAAAGACCGCACGATAATTGAAAACAGGAGCACTTCCGGCTAATCAGCCATCCTCGAAGTGTGGAAAGCGAATAAACCCGGCACCAATAAGAACAAGCGACATCAAACCAAGTCATGACCAAAGCTACGAGTCATCGAAATGTGAATCATTCCCGTAGACTAATTCGATCAATCCTTCTTCAGGAATGTACCTGTTCAATACAGTACCGCTACTATTATTCTGATGTCGGAGGATTTCTATTTCCTCAAGGGTCAGACGCTTGAAGTAAGAGTTTTCCCTATGAAGGAGGACTTTGGATCCTCCAACATCAGAATAATAGTAGCGTCAAGCAAAAGCCATTAATCGCCAAAGCAGCAGAAGCAGCCAATCTTTGATTGGCTTTTAAGCTAATCAAAAGCCAGTCAATGATTTTTTCATTCAGCCGTTAGCCAATCAAAAGCAAATACTGATCAGCTGCTTTTCACTTCTTTTTTTTTTTACTCGAGTTTAGCTCAGGAGTTAAGATTTAAGGTTCATTCCGCTCGGAACGGTTCATTCCGCTTTGGAGTTTTATCATTTAGCTCCAGAGCTGAGATTTATGGTTCATTCCGCTCCGGAGTTTCATCATTCTGTTCCGGAGTTAAGCTAATAGCGAATCGTTCAGTAGCCAATAAAATGACAAAAAAGCAATAGCCGAGTTTTAAGCCAATCGTCGGTAAAGCAAGAAGCTAAAAGCTAGTTTTAAGTCAATCATCATTTGCTTGACACCTCTGTCCTGAAGAAGCATTGATCGAATTAGTTTACGGGAATGATTCACATTTTGATGACTTGTAGCTTTGGTCATGATTTTGTTTGACGTCACTTGTTCTTGTTGGTGCTGGGTTTAGTCGCTTTCTACACTTCAAGAATGCCTGATTAGCCGAAAGTGCTCGTGTTTTCAATTATTGTGCGATCTTTGGCATCTTTCTTCTGTGTTGCTCTTTCGAGTATCCTCGTGTAGTTTACAGCTAGTATAAAGCTAGTATAAGCCTAGTATACCAATAGTTCACTGTATACATCAACAAGCACCCTATGCGTTGTAGTTTTCTCTACAGAAAAGTTGATTACAATTTACAATTGAGGACGTATCTGGCAAAAGGGCGTCCACACAATGTATTTCTTATGGGACGGACGCCCTTCTGCCAGAACCCTCCTCAATTAGGCCTATTACAAGCCCTGATGTGGAAAAAATTAACGTCCAACAATACCTAAATGATTAAAAGCATTAATTCTCAAATAGTTGAATAATTATAAAAATAATAATTATTTGTATTTACTTGAAAACATATTCTGTAATATCAAAAACACAAATCTTATTTCTCTTCTATCTTTTGATGCCATAGTTTTAAACAAAATAAATGAATTCTTTTTCAACAAAGAGTGAATGATACCCAGCTTGCTAATTTTGCGATGTAATTCCCTAATTTGGTTCATAACTCAGACAGGCAAACCCAGATTAGAAACTAGAATGATAATACACTGCAACCAAATAATATTTTGATAATTAGGTATTCACCTACACAGCAGTGTTATCATACCTAAACATTTTCTTCTATTCACTTTCCATCAAATATGGGAACTACCTACAAAATCAGATTGAAACTAGTGGAATCACAAACTGTGCTGACTTCAATAATGTAGCTTAGATAGTAGTATTCTTTACCATAGCTCATTTGTCTTTTTCTCAAAACCCAACAATGTAACTACCATACTACCTTATTTGTAGTCAACTTCAAAGTAGGTCCTCAGAACTAAGTGTAATTGAAATTCAAAATTAAATCGCGGATCACAAAGCCGGGGTATCGCATTCGCGATCCATGATCCAAATCGACTTTTAAGTCATTCTGTTCCCTCACTCACGTTTTTATTCGCAATTATTCATTTCAAATTCTGGTGGGGTCGTGAAAAAGTTTGTGCTCCTCTTTTCACATTCAAGTAATCATATTTTATTGAACACACTAACCAACCTCCACTTGAGTACAAACTCATTTTGTGAAAGAAACAAACGCCCAGATAGAAGAAACTTTGTGAATTAGGTTCAGCTTTTGTCTAAAAATCTGTCAATCATATTAGCGTATGCAGTGTATCAAACCAAGTCATAGAAGTATTTCCATCAGCAAGCTCCTCCTTTTCGCTAATATAGTACGATATTCACATTCCGTCATAACAAAATAATTCGATTCCAATAGGACGTCTTTGTATTGCGAAATATTGATTTCGATGATATATTTGGCTTCTAACCGTGCTTCTAACTCAGGCGTAAGAACCGGTACTATAAACTAAATGTAACTTACATTGCAAACTGAAATAATAAAATTTCGATACCTAATTATTCATCCAAACTGTTCATACCTCATACTTTCCTCTTAGCTTTTCACGTTTTATTGAATAGAACTACCAACTCAGATTGGAGACTAGAATCATTGTAATTAGATACCAATTTTATGATCAGGGTATTCAACCATCATTCATTTTATATTTTGCTCTACCCACCGCCTCACCATTCACATTGTTTAGACTAATTTCAAAAATTCATATTTCATAACTCTCATTCTATTTTCCATATCGCAATTAAGACGTTTTGTTCCTTTCCTAGTCACCTGAAAATTATTACAACAAGCACCCCACGGGCGGGGTGTTACCAGGGTCGGCGAATGACTTGTTCCTTTGGTAGTCACCTGAAAATTATTAAAACAAGCACCCCGCGGGCGGGGTGTTACGAGGGTCGGCGAATGACTGAGTTATTTCTGATAAGAAAAATATCAATTGAGATCGACACAAAGTGCAGGAAAATAGAAGTGATGAAATCTTTGTGCGCTAAAACCCAACTAGAAAGTAGGACCAAGTGGAAATTAAAATTGAATTGAGGATTAGGTACAAAGCTAGGATATCACATTCACAATCAATTTTTGATCATCCTATTTCCTACTTTTTATTTGTTATTATTCATTTCATATTCCCATCGCGATGTAAGACATTCCCTTTCATTTGTATTCAATTTCATTCATATTGTTTGAACCGCCCTTTCAAGAATTCACATCACATATTTTTGATTCTATTTGTAAAAGCTAACACTCAACAATTAATAAGCAATAACCTGAAGTAACCACTGTTGACATCGTGTAGAATTGAAATCCTTGATTAATTAATATTACCACAAACTTCATTTGTCTGCTCAAAACCGAACAATGTAATTATTATAGGTACTACCTTTGTAGTCAACTTCAAAGTACCTATAACGAAGTATAGGTAAATTAAAATTCAAAATTGAATCGCGGACCACAAAGCCGGGATACCGCATTTGCGATCCATGATCAACTTTTAATTCATTCTGTTCCCTACATTTTTATTCGCAATTATTCATTTCATTATTCATTTCAGTTTTGCATCGCATTGTGAAAAATCTCGTTTCATTTGTATTTATTAAAGGAAAATAAATTTATAATTTGAACATTCCCTAAAATCAAATTTATTGATACGCTGATCAATACAAACCCGCAAAGACACAAGAAACAACACGAAAGGAGATAGTCTACAAAACTTTTCTCGGCAGAAAATTACGCCATCAGAATCAACGACGACAAAACAATGAACATCCAATATGATTGCATAAACAAGATACACGTCACGACACCGTACCATTAAAACGAATACCCACACCATACTGCGTTGTGGACTACCGTGCTGTGACGTCAGCTTTGTAACTGAGACAAAGATGACAAAAAAAGTGAGTACAATTCGGTCGGCTAGCGCCGGCGCCGACCCTAAAAAGAGATCTTGCACGCACGCAAATTTTGAAATTAGAATAGGGTCAGAGCAAAGACATCAAACATGTCCAAAAATCAAACACGATTTGCCACTATACTCTGTTCACATTAAGGAAGGATAGAAATATGACCTTGAGAACGGAACGGTAGATTAAAATTATCCGGAGCGTTCCGTTCTCGAGGTCATATTTCTATCCTTCCTTAATGTGAACAGAGTATATAAAGGCGGAGTATACACTGCTATGCGGAATTTCTCCAAAGCTTGCATTTGAAGTTGATGATGAAAGATGTTTATTACAACGTATTTTCTTTTCATTTTTTTTTTTTATCTCTTTGTAAAATTCAAATGGAAAGCCACCTAAAAGAGTTTGGAAATTATTGGAGTAGACTCGGCTCTAACTTTTGTATATCTCATTTTTTAAAATTAATAGTTCAACTGACCTTCCATCAGAAAAGGGCTTTTAGGGTTAACAAAAAATACCACGTTTTTTTGCATTTAATTAACAAATAACAAACGAATTATCAACAAATATTAATGTTAAGTAGGCATGGATATAAGCAGCAGGCAATGAGATCAAAATGAAGAAGAAACTATTCATAAATTTTTATAGGGTTTACAGAAATTTTCAAAATAACAGGGCCCTAGTCCGTCGGAAGGTCACTATTGAGTGGTGAGTAACTTTTAAATATCATTCCCGTGTTATTTATATTATGGGTCTATTACATACCATCACCTGCGAGTGTAGCGTGGAAAGTGGCGCTCCTAGCAGAGCCCTTACAGGCGAATACTTTTAGACACGATTTAGCTCAAATTTCTTTGTTAGAATATCAGGGAAATCACAAATTGAGTCCCGTTTTTCTATTTTTATGTGAATTCAGTCCCATTCTTGGCGGGCGATGAATGAATTGTATATTGAATATTAAAGTACATCTTGAATAAAATTTGTTATTGTTAAAAAAGAAAATCAAACCAGTTTTACAATAAAATTTGTTTTTGTTAAAAAAAAAATTGAAACCAGTTTTACACTAAAGGACAAGTACCACAATTGGAAAATTTGATTTTCGTAGGTAAAAATTTTCGCGTCACAGATTTCACAAATTCATAACGCGTCATTTTCCCGTCGGTAATTTGCTGAACTGATCGTCTAAGAACGCTTCATTCACATCAACTTCTCTGAGCGGCGGGCTTTCCATTCTGATGTATAAGGAATCCTGTATCTATAGAAAGGCTTCAAGTACCTGGAAGATGTATGGGTGTTTATGGTAAAATATGCCGTTTAATTTGGCATTAATGCCCTCACAAACATTTGTTATTTGTATAGCGCGTGGACGACAACCAGTCCACATATTTGGAGGAAATGATGCTTCTGAACATACGTACATCTCAATTTTGTGCGATAGGACTGAATTCGTAGGTACATCTTCATTTTTTCTCGGGACTGAAATCGTACATCTTATTTTTTCCCTCAGGCCTCAATTCTTTGTTTTTTGCACTGGACTCAATTCGTTATCGTCCGAATATCACGAGCTAACTTTTAACTAAATGGTGAATCGAATGGGCTATGTGCTATCAAATGAGATTGAAATACAAAACTGATGAATGAAGAAGAAATGAAATAGACGCCAGCGAAAAAAGAGAGTAAATACTATTGAAAAGAGTATATCTGGTCACCCTTCCGTTTCTTTCTAAAAAGGTAGTTTGTAACATCGAAAGAACTGCAAGTAATGAAAATCTCAATCGTTTTTAGAGCCAGCTTATACCGGGTGGACCAGAAAGATGTTACCACTTAAATGGAAGTTTGCACTAAATCTGTTCCAGCGTAAAACTGCGAAACGTTAGATGTATACTTCAAATCTCCGAAATTTATATCTCAATTTTATCATCAATTTGCGCTCTTACTCAAATTTCTACGACATTTTTGAGCCAATTTATGGACCAAAATGTGCCAAAAATTGACCATGCAATTTGACAAGATTTCTGAAATTAAAAATTAAAAATTCCCTCTTTTTCAAGCTCTATAGGGTGATTCAGGTATTTTTTTCGGGATCAGCGTCAAATTTCACTTTCGAATCAAGTAAAATATGGAAGTTTAAACGATTTTTAAATTTTTATAATTTTGGCAAATCCGTCAATTTTTGGCACATTCTGGTCCATAAATCGGCTCAAAAAAGTCGTAAGCAGTTGAGTAGGGGAGCAAATTGAAGATAAAATTGAGATACAAATTTCGTAGATTTGAAGTAAACATCTAACGTTTCGCGTTTTTGCACTGGAGTTAATTTAGCGCAAACTCCCATTCAACTGGTAACATCTTTCTGGTCCACCCGGTATAGGTAGCCTACGTTTACAAAAATTATTTTCCTTGTGGATTAATACTTCAGTGCTTTTCCTCCAAAAAAGGATCGCATTCAAAAGATGAGCTAAGAATGCAGGTTCCTTAGGGTTCTTCTTATTTGAAGCATAGGTATAGGTACTCGTTGATTCAAGTATAGGTGCTCAGCAGATGACCAGTTTTGCCGGTAAGTATAATTTGAACTGCCGAACAATCTTAGCATTTGTGTACAGTGCAGTTGAATTCATTCAAGTAGTTCTTAGCGTAAGATAGCATTATACCATTATCTGTACTCCTGGTCTGACGATCACACCGATAAGACGAATTATCCACTGATTGGTTAATAAATAATAAAGATTGATATCGTCGCACGTCGCACTTGCGGCGCGATTATCATGCCGGCGTTCTTAAGTCACTCGTTAGGTATGTACACTCTGTTGACGTTAAGAAAGGATAGAAAGTAGTACCAAGTCATTCCGTTCTCGAGGTACATACTTTGTACCACTTTCTATCCTTTCTTATCGTGAACAGAGTATAGGAATGTACCTTTTGCGGCTCTTCTATTAGCAGTAAAAGTATACTGATTTTATTGTTTTATTGTTGACAATATATGTTTGCCGATATCTTTACCACGGGAATTGCGCGAACAGGTGATGAGAATCGTCATCACTGTCCAGACCGCAAAGCCCAATTTAAAATGGCGAGATTTGAATGACTTCCACCAATTCCTTTCGCTGGTCGTGCGCTGCGAAACGATTTGCAAATCGTGACTACTTGACGACGAAAATCCTCCAAACAGCATTTCAATCAAAACAACAGGTAACTACGACTAACTATTAAACATCAATATTGCCGAGTAGGCGAGTAAGCATTTGGTCGAGCGTCCTATGATACGATCTCCGCCGTGCAAAAACGTTGACGAATGTTAGCCACTACTTCGATATTTTGCCATCTTTCTATTACACCACATAAGATTACATGTTGAAATTTTGATATAGGTTGCAATTTTCTGTCAATTACAACATCCATTTAAAAGCATAGGACACGAGTTGCGAAAAAATGGCATACCACTTTCCTGACGCGCTCTTCACGGTGAGCGATAATATTATATTTATGGACTTGCCACTAGGCTTGGCGAACATTTTCCAGATATCAAACACGACGAACTAAAGAACGAGGCAAAAACGCCGTTTAATTTTCCATAAGAACGAACGGATAGCCGTTCATTCTCCCATAAGACCTGTGTTAAAGACCGTTCTTAGTTCGTCATGAATGCCAGATATCACTTGTGTGCCAAACTTGGTAGCTATTGTGTCTAACATTGCCTAACATCATACTGTACACGAACAAGTTAAAATAGAAGTGCGTGCGTTTTCTTTTCGATCACAACAGTAGCTTACATGGACTGCTAATTGCGAATAGGCCTAGACCTATAAGTATGAATTGGCTTGTCGAGTTGTTTTTGCGCACTTCGATGTTAATGGTTATAAATCACAAGGAAACTTGCCTTTAAATTCACACTTTTTAGACAGTATCACTTGGACAACACGTTGGCTCCTAGTATAAAGTAGGTACGCAACAATGACTTAGGTCATAATTCAAACTGTTTTTACGGAAACTTCAAGATGAGTACCAAAACGACTTCAGTCACTAGAAACTTTATTTTTCTTGTTTACCTACGTCCATGCGTGATCCTGACTAGATTTTTTCCTCTTTCAGTTGATGTATTTTATCTTTTTCTGAGCACGATAACATCGTGATTCGGATTCTTAAAGAAACATGATTGAGATTATTTTTGCAACTACCGAATCATGTATGTACATACCTACTTAATCGTTCTATTTCTCTTCGAGTAGGCTGAAGTAACACGTTTGTCCGTATCGTTAGTAGGTATCGTATTTGTATTTTCCTCATGAATTAATCTTAAGATTTGTCGTTTGTACGATCGCGTCAATTTCCGTCTGTTCTGAAACTATCCACAGGTTCGAGGGGGCTCGTGACCTTGACTACTAACCGCATGAAGATGGGAATAAGACTGATTTTATAACTGAATACTTATTACTTATACTAATAGACCTACGTTGGTTTGACCCGCAACAATTTCACCCGTGACCGTAGATACTGTACAGTGCAGTGTATAGTTTACGGATAACCAATTCTATAATGTTTATAGAAGAGAGGGGAAAAAAGACGGGAAAAAGTAGTTGGAATTATAATTTGTAATATTTGAACATTTGTCCTAACTGATAGCCTAGAAAGTTCTTCGAGTACAGTAATCAAATATCACATATTTTTCGCGAATCCTTCCAAGTTGTAATTGCTTAGCAGGTAGAAAGTGCGTTCGCTATTCATTTTATTTCCAGGGTAGTCAATATGAACATATTTTCTTTTTTTGAGGGTTCCCCTGTCTACACTAGGGTACATTGTGGGGCTAATGTATTCCCTATCGGCCCCCTTATTTATGTATAAATGCAGAGCTCAATGCAAAAATTACAATACATTACTAATATTTAGAACGAACTTAAACGATACTCGTAAAAAGGATATAAGTTGTGTTATAATTACTCGTATGTACACCTATGCTGAAGAGAATAAAATCGAACGAATTAGCAAAAAAATGAAAATAATTTGAGAATTAGTCAGCGCTTTCCAACCACTCCAATTTCTCTTTTCGACTCTAGAATTTTTGAATTTTTTACTCTTGTCCCACCTCGAGGTTGACTTCCGAAATGCGTGCAAAAACCCGTTACAAACATGTTATACCGGCGATCTCTGTTTCATGACCCCTTTCCCGACTCAAGTGCGTTAGAGTAATTAGGATATAAAATTGATCGATGACACGCAGTTACACGTTTCCGAACGTACTTCCGAAGACACATATATGATAAGGGTAGCAGACAATAATCGACGACTTTGGGAGGGAGTTTTTACGAGACCAATTTTTCCAATCGATTTTCCCGTTTAGAATTGCTAGAAACTATAAACGGTTAGAAAGATTTTCTACAGGTCTTGCCAAAATTCTCAGACCTTATAATTAAATACCCGCTTTCTATAAAATTCATCTTTTAGGTGCGCTTGCGGGCACTCTCAAAGATTCTATCTGCATCCTTGGTAAAAGTGGCGTATTTGCCCCGATGTCCCTGTTCCGTATATTTGTGAGAATCGAGGATCCCTCCCTATTCACCTAAATCAGGCGTGTCAAACTCATATCATAGTACGGCCCGCATTGCAGTCTTCATCTTGCTTGCGAGCCACAGATTAAACCGAAAGAATATGAAAAATTTCCCATCTTTGATGTATTCAATACATATTCGCACAAGTGGAACAATGAGCGAGGCATAAAATATAATGACACCGAAAAATGGTGGGAAAAAAAGTTGAATTCTAGTTTTTAGAATTTAATTTTTTTCTCCACATTCTAGAAGTTGGACGCGGGCCGTACATGACCATGTCGCGGGCCGCATGTTTGACATGCCTGGCCTAAATGAATACAAAGGTGCGTTCAAGTCTAAACTAAAAAATAGATCATCCGCCTTTGCTAAACATTTTGAAGAAGCTAACCATACTTGTGATCTCTAGTCATACGAACCACCCTACATACGAGTAGAACAAGTTTCCGTCGCGTAAGGACCTTCCTTGGGAGACTTTGCAATCTTCAGTCGTTCTGGAGATTAGGACTTGAATAAAATCATAACGAAGCATGGTCTCATTCCAAAATACTTTGGTGCTTGTATTGGCGAAAAACGAGAAGATGATGAAAATGGACAAGAAACGCTTTTCTTCTTAACTAATTTATTGATGGTTAGATCAATACCATTCCGGTAGCTCAAGGTTATAACATTTTGCAATATACTGAGAAAAGCAAAGCGGTTAGATCAAGCGGTATGGATACCAGGTAGTGTACCAAAAAGACATAAGGTGTCCCTTTTGGTTTTCGATTTTTCGGTGCGGGTGACAGTACGAGCAGGCATCCACATATAAGTCAGTGTAAGTAGTAGGTTTTCTGCCAAGCCGTATTGTCTCTCAAGTGATAAAGATGGATATGTAGATCGAGAAAACTAATTGCTGAGCCACCTTTCTCGATTCTGCAGGTCTTACCAAAATTGTTATCTTCATAATAGTTTGATACCCACTTTCCGTAAAATTTTTAATTTATACTCCCTTCACGTTAAGAAAGGGTAGAAAGTAGTATAAAGTACGTAAGTACCTCGAGAACGGAACGGTAGATTAAAATTACCTGGAGCGTTCCGTTCTCGAGGTAAGTACTTCGTACTACTTCCTATCTTTTTTTTTTATCGTAAACAGAGTATAGATGCGCTTGTGAGCATTCTCAAAGATTCTTTCCCCATCCTTGGTAAAGAGTGGCGTATGTAAGAAATTTTTTTGATTATACGGTCGAGTAACGTAGGTATAAGTACAGATAATATCCTTTCTATCATCTACTCGTAAATTCTAAATAATAATGCATTATTGTAAGTTTTTAATTGAGTGCTGCATTTACGCATCAATAGATGGACTGATAGGGAATTCATTAGCCTTACCATGTACCCTAGTGTGGAACCCTGAAAAAAAGAAAATATGTTCATACTCGTATTGACTACCCTGCAAATAAAATGAATGGTGAACGCATTTTCTACGTAGCAGGCAATTGTAACTTGGAAGAATCATAATTATTTGATTACCGTACCTAAATGAACTTTCTTGGTTAACTGCGACGTAGACTAGCTCGTAAGAAATTTTAAGAGAATAAATTTTCTTGCAGAAAGTTTTCCTCTTGGTCTAACGGCCGAATAGAAAATCCCGACATTTTTTTCCCGACAATTTTTTTTCTCGACATTGATTTTCTCGAAATTTTAATCCCGACATTCAATTTACCCGACATGTTTTCTACTCGACATATCTTTTTCCCGACATAAATTTTGGCAAAAAATCCAGATTTTTGAGAAATCGAAAAAAAACATTCGTGCGCGTTTAAAATTTTCCATAGAAAATATAATGAAAGACACGATGTTGCGATAGTACGTTACCTCATACGACAAGAAATGGCGAAATTCGTAGGAACACTCTTGGTGATCGATGGATTTATTTACACGAAGTCCCGTCAGCGAGGAAATAGAATTTACTGGGACTGCGAAAAGGTGAGAGCCCGCGAATGTACTGCCCGGGCAGTTACACAACGCATCACGCGGCCTTTGGATCCGATAGCAGTTGTGTCTGGGCCAGCAACTTCGAAACATGGGCACCCAGCAAACCATGATGCTGTAAAGGCTAAGGCTCTTCTCGAGGAAGTGAAGAAAGTAGCCGAGGAGCAACCTACGCTACCACCGGCGATAATAGTACGCGATACATTGACTACTGCGACAGCTCGTGTTCTTACTCAACTACCTGTGAGGAACAACATCAGGCAGACAATTTGTCGGGTACGACGAAAGAATTTATCGGAAAAGCCGAACTCCATCGCGGACCTGGAAGATCTGCCTGATGAATACACGAAGACCTCATTAGGTGAACAATTCGTGCTGCACGACAACGGTGATACGAAGGACGAAGACGAAGGCCGGGTTATTGTGTTCGGAATACGGAAAAATATTGAGGTACTCTGTCGCAGTCCAATATGGTTTCTCGATGGCACTTTTAAAATGAGCCCTACACTATTCACTCAAATATTCACCGTCATTGGAATCCGCGAGCGTAGGATAGCTGATGGTGAAAACACACCGCTCCCCTTCGTTTATGCGTTGCTGGAAGGCAAGAACGAGAATGAATACGCTGAAGTACTCCAAGTTGTCAAGAACGCAGTAGCACGATACCGAATCAATGCGTGCATCCCTTTGAAATTAATGACAGATTTTGAAAAGGCAATACATAATGCCTGCGCCACAGTGTATCCTGGTGTGCAAGTAACAGGTTGTTTCTTCCACTTGGGCCGATCTTTATACGGCAAGGTGCAGGCCATAGGCCTGCAGAATAGGTACAATGACCCGGAAGATGAAAGTATTCGAAATTACAGTCATATGTTGCTCGCACTTGCATATTTGCCACCTTCCGAAGTACCGCGCATGTTTCGAGAACTGTATGACGACGGTCCTGATGAATTAGACGAACTCTACCAATATTTCAACAGAATTTACGTCAATGGTGTTCCAGCTCGAGGCAGAAGGCGCGCTGTCGCTCCGCGTTACACACCCATAACGTTGTAGTCGCCAACTCTCATAAAACGAACAACGTTAGTGAGGGTTGGCACAATAGATTCCGGACAATGGTAGGTAAACCGCATCCCGACATTTTCAAGTTTATTGATGAGCTTAAAAAGGAACAAGGAAACACCGAAGTCAGTCTCGTGGAATTAAGTTTAGGCCGGCGAGTGAAATATATCCCTGCTCGTAGATGGTATGATTACCAACAGCGCATACGCACGATAGTGCTCGAGTACAACGATTATGTCAACGACGATAATGAACTGGAATACATAAGAAATCTTGCAACAACCATTGAAATATCATGAATATGTTAGGTGTTCAAAAGAATTTGTAAATTAAAAGAAATAAAAAAAATAATTTTGTCGGAAGTTGTGTTGTCGGGAAAGAAAAGTGTCGGAAAAAAGAATTTCGAGATTTTCTATTCGGGAAAATTAAATATTACCGAACTCGAGTTATAAGCGAAAAATCCATTTGAGGGGGAAAAACCGTGTCACTGTTACGCAAACCACGCAGTGAGGGATCTCGACGTTCAGTATGTTATTCCAGACACCAAACTTGAGATATTCCGAATACAGATGATTTTATCATCTGTACTAAAAAGGGAGGAAGGAAATTACAATACACCCGGAATGCAAAACCTTTCACTGAGGTACATAGAGTGCACGCGAAACAAGACAACAATGTACAAATAATAGGAATTATTTTTCTACTGACAAGGTTTTATTTAGAACTTTTAAGGGTATGCTCTACCTTCGATGAAATGGTAACTTGGAATACCTCTCAGGAGTCTAATATTGCATAGAATGCGATGAAACTTCGGAGTCTTATTGTTCAAGGTTACAGAAATACCGCTAATTAGTTTACAAGTAGTGTAGCCTATATTGGAAATTGTAAAAAATAATTATGAATATTACGCGCTCAGAACCAATTAGCGGTATTTCTGTAACCTTAAACAATAAATCTCCAAAGTTTCATCGCATTCTGTGCAAGATTAGTCTCCTGAGAGGTATTCCAAGTTACCATTTCATTGAAGGTAGAGCATAGCCTTAACTCTACGTCATTTGGAACGTTTTAGAGAGTTTGGTGGGTTACGTATATTGACCTGTCTCTTTTTTGAATAATTATTGTCCTATACTGTGAAAGCCTCTCTGAGAAATTATACCGTGGAACAAACACAAACTCGTTCGTACCGAGTGGCTGAAATATTACTTGTAGACTCATTTTGCTGGTGCTTTTTTTTTTTTTTTTTTTTTCTTTCTTTGTAACACCGATTACTGAAGTCCGAATTTTTCGCCACCTGTGAGGAAGATTTTCGGCCCTAGAACCTAGAAATTCTGTTTTCGGCTTTATTCGCCATTAACGAAACACTGCTTTAAAAAGTATATGAATGGATGAGCCCAAATTCAGAAAATGTGATAATTTCGGCCATTTGCCGAGAAATATGGGCTTTACCGATCACCTTCAATAAAGTACGAGTTTGATCGCGGTTTCACTTTCAGACACACGTATCTCGAAGTTAACGAGGACTGTCATGTAGCTGAGATGTTAGATGTACCAAAAAGTCGATGACCAACTGTTGCAAATTAGAAAGCATAATTAACGCCGAATTCGTGTACCCAGTAATTGTTTTTAATGTTACGTGAACATCAAGTTAAAATATTCGAGAGTCTTTTTGCTGATAGAGGTATGGGTATCTGATCATTAAAATCCTTTCAGAAAGTTCCATATTCGAGTACCCGGCATACTATTACATTTCCACGCTTAGCTAACATTGTGGGGTATTATGATTTATGTAGGTATAGTCGAAGCATATGTGACCCAGTCTACGGAAACCTGGCTTAGCCAAAGGTGAGTTAAGCCGAGTTTCCGTAGACAGGGTCACATATATCCAAGGGCTAGACAGACAGTGAAGCTACGTGTGCGTTTACTCAACTCATTGTCTTCGACTCGTTTCGTAAAATTTCGCGCACTCGTTAGCAGCAAATTGCTCGACTGCGATACAGGGTCGTGAAAGCGCACTTTCCAGTCTTGTGAACGCTTGGCGACAGTGAAAAATTAATTTGTAAAATTTTATCGCGCTGTAGCGCAAAATTACCTATTTCTCTTCAATATTACTAACTAGTACTACTACCACCACCACCTCCATTACAACAATGTTTAGATTTCGCTACTTACGTGTATTATGTAAGTACGATACAACTCCGTGACAGAAAGATTGGCGCGATACCTTTATTATTAGCCTACAAGCCGCGTTGATTTATTTACCTATATACGTGTCCTAGGGCTACCTATTACATCTTATTCGTACCTACATTTCAGTCTATCGAGTTCGTCGCGCTCGCGTTTCTGTCGTTGTCACGCGTAACGATATTACAGTGATAGAGGCTTACTATGTTTAGAACAGTTTATACTGGTGATGACTGACTTTTGCTTGTGTATCAGAAAAGTTCTTTGCAACAATTTCCCAAACTATATTTAATAATCGTCAATTTTAAGTTCTTTCTAGGCTGTCGAATTTTGAAATTGCTTTACTGACGAAAATTCTGCGAAAAAATTAATGCTCGTAGATACCTACCTATACGTACCTACTTGAAGATGGCTCTAGAATACGTTGGTTAGGCTTTTTTTAAAGATAGTTGTCCTTCTATGAATTGAGAAGAAATCTAATATATAAAGCAGAAAGTTTGTCTGTCTGTCCGTCCTCCTGTCCGTTTATAACTCGAGAACTACTGGGCCGATCGCTTTCAAACTTTCAGGATATATTGTCCTCATCCCAGAGCAGCACATAGACTCATAAAAATAAAAATTTGACGGGGAGGTGCTGAGTAATTTCAAAAAAGGGCGAAAACAATGACTTTTTTCAATATAAAAAAATGTGGTGGTGTAGCTTGCCATGTACGTTAGACCTACGCGCGTTGAGTGGCGCAGTTTCGAGAATTGAATTATTGTGATAACTCGAGTATAACTCATTTTTATGAAAAATTGAAGAGAACAAAAATTGTAGCCCCTGTAATTTCCTTTCGAATGAGCCCGGTTCCAGATTTTTAGGAGGAAATTTTGTGACTACAGTATTCGCTGTACTTCCATACTAAGCAAGTTATTTTATTCACAGTTTTAAAAACACCTACATAGAGGATTTTACATTCGGTATCTCATACAAGAACCAATGTCTAGACACGGTGCGCACTGCGTATGGGCTAGCGGAAATTACCCTTTTTTTTACCTGTTGTCCGTGTGTTTTCTTAGGGACTGGCAAAATGTCAATGGATTTGTCTGTATTCTGCTGCGATGAATACAGGCTTCACGCGTTAAGTCAGCTCTCAAGTGAATTAGTGTGTAAAAAATTTAATTTGGTGATTTTATTTTTGTGCGACTCGGAACTTTGATATATTTTTATAAGTACAGTCGCAGTTTTTGGTGTCTATTTTCTTATTTTTGAACTGAATAGTTGTGAATTTTGCAAAACTCTTTCCACTGTTTCTTTTTTAAAAATTCATCTGAATTCCAAGATACCTACAAAACACACATACCTACAAGATACAGATACCTATAAAACACAGATATCTACTCAACACACAGCTAGCGGTCAGGCGCGCCGGAGGCGCGTCGCCAACCGCTAGTCAGGTATAAAATATTTTGTTCTCCCGGACCAGAATCAACATTGCTCGTTGGTATATCTTATCCGGAAAGCCTTCAAAAGTAATTTCGATTGTAAAACTGCGAACGCATGCGCCCTATCACACACATAAAGACGATGTTTCGAGTGTGAGATGCTCGTTCGAGACTGAAAATGATCCTAGTCGCATGGCGTAACGTGAAAGATGTAAGGTTATCTAATTAGACTATAGACGGGAGTTCCTCGACAGAGAGTCGAAAATATTGTTTGTCCTTAACTATACTTATAACGATAATAGCCTACCTACGTTGGTGTACAAAACTTTTATTCAAGACTGAACCAATAGGTGTATCAATGCTATTAGGTAGGTATAGTCTTTTAAACCAATTTAATAAGAATGTTTTATATAATAAGTTCTAGAATATGAAATATAGAATATAGATGATCCTCAAAATACTACGTGAAGTGCGCTATTTCTGACGAGCGCGGAAGTTTGCTTCACTTGACAACGTTTGTTCTTTATCGCGCATTTCAAGGAGAAGGAGTTATCGCACTCGTAATGAAAACGAAAGGTCGCGGGTTCGATTCCCCCTCGGGCTAGGAGATTTTTTCATAATATTTCCTCTTCTATCCTCATCTCTTGTGAACGTTCGCACTTTCCATTTTCTTTTACTATTACATATGTACTTGAGTCATAAATAATGATTTGTATTAAAAGGGGAGGTTGTAGGTAAATGAAAAATTTGAACGAAAAACTTGACCACCACGTCGGGATCCGAACCCAAGACCTTTCACTTGCCGGGCGACTGCTCTAAACGCTAAGCTACGAGGGCAATCACTTGAAAAAAATTCACGGAAGGTTTTGATCGTCCTCGTAGCTCAACGGTCAGAGCAGTCGCCCGGCAAACGAAAAGTCTCGGGTTTGGATCTCGACGTGGTAGTCAAATTTTTCGCTCGAATTTTTCATTTACCAATAACCACCCTCCTTTAATATTTTACCCCCGCACGTAAGTATCAAGTTTTTCAATGTTTTATATTTTAAAAGTATAAAAAGTTTCGATCAGTGGCCTTGCTTTGAATGGTTAGTGACTCAGGATGCGCCTCATACACACGGAAATAATTTGAGTGAGTGAAAAATTTTCATATTCAAAAACTCTTTTGTCCGCTTTTCTACGAGGCATGAATCTGTTATCTTTTGCCCATCAATCACGCCAAAAATGAAATAGGCACTTGAGAAATTTCGAAATGCGATTTTTTCTCATCAATTTACTCATGTAAACAAAAAAAATAGGATTTGAAAGCGCAAAATAATCCGATTAACGTTGAATCTGTACTCTTGTATTTTGAACACGCGAAGATCAAAGCTATTATTCTCTATGATTTTAGATACGATAATATCATGATAAAATTTGTATCCTACCTTTGTTTTGTCTTTCTTTTTCTTGTTTCCTATTATACTAACGTGAATGTGTTCAAGTTATTATACGACCAAAGAAATCACCGATCAATGGCACACGTGCTGCGTGCTGCGTGCACTGAAGATGAACCAACGAATAGTAAAAGATGGTCGCGAGTAATTATACAGCACGCATAAGTAGGCTATTGGAAATTTAAAAGATATTACATAAGCGAACACTGACCTGTTTACTAATTTCCATAGTGTGTCAAAGAGGAACGCGTGAAAAATCAATAAATCGAATAGGTATCAATTAGAATCAATAGAAAGAATATAATTATTACGAATTGCTTCCTTTATTCTTGTTTCAAGAATTCATTATTACTTTTGCGTCGTCGATCAAGAAATCACGCACTGTGGTGGTGAAAAACGAATTACCTTATTTTATATACCTACAGATGGAAACGAATTTTCTTTCATTTATCGACTTGCCGAAAGAAGGGAGAAGGGCTAAGAAATACATTCACCAGCAGTCCCCCTTATCGTCCAACGACCAAGATATAATTCCCCCTCCTTCCCCTACAGTTTGCTTTTATGCCCGATCAAGAGAGTAATGCTAGTTTTTCTTTTCCATCTTTTAAAATATTTCAGTCTATTTTATTACAGAGTCTTATTTATCGTTATTTCGATCATCATCATCATCATTATTGTTATGGTTACTATTTCTTATGAATAAACGCCAAGAAAATGATTTTACCGTCATGGGGTACACGAACGTGTCACTCGTAGTTGTGTACAAATATTTTGTGTGCTTACTCTAGTTTTCCACTCTCCTGCACCGATATTGTCACCGCCTATATATTCATTGTCTGTAACTATCTGATACAGTAATTTTTAACAACAAATACCTATATTAACTTGTTGCCTATCGCTGTTTACCAAGTATTGCTTGCATCATGTCTGCGCGCCCGGATGAAAATCGAGCTCGAGATGCTTACAGCTAGCTGTGAGGAGAGGAAAAAATAAAAAGATTAGTGCGGTATATTCTTGACTATTGGGCCACACGATACGCGTACAAATAATTTTTCCCCGGTTTGCTTCTTTTCTTTTGCTACACTATTAGGTGTCAGGTCATTTACACGCTACACACTTAATTATCGAAAACATAAATCGCGTTCTTTTGTCTGTATACGAATCATAATTTCCTATGACGTACGATGTATACAATGCACGTTCGATATAAGGCCTTAAAATACCTGTACGCGAGAACGACAACAAACAAGTCGGGTTGAAGGAGTGGTAAAACTAAAGAAAAAATTGGCACGCGTATAAATAGATAAAAATATACTCATTCATCACGACTGCGCGTTTGTACTTAAACCTACAAAGTGGTATCATTTTTTAGATTCTCGTAAGATACGAAAGTACTCTTGAGGGATATCTTTCTGATGCAGGTGTAGTACTAAGTATAATAGGTATTGCTAATTTCTTCAATGTACGTGGTATAATGAGCAATTATTATTATAATACATCAAACATAGGTAGGTACCCATTTGATAGTTCACCGTACGACCAAATGCACTCGAAAAAATACTCGACTTCCTCAAAAATTCGGAAAAAACTTGGATATTTTGGAAGTGTTTAAACGGTTCTACGACTTTCCGTCCACGGACATTTCGTCCGAAAAAAAAAACGTCCAATGACACTTCGTCCAAGCTTTTTTTGTCCACGGGACATTTCGTCCAGAAAATTTACGGGGCTTAACCCGAATGAATTTTCCGTTTTCAACTGCAGGTATGTGCGTGAGGTCATCTGAATGACTTTGATGCACGAAATATATTGCTCCTGCAAGGTGCCTGCATGAAGTAGATGGAAAGATGAAGAGAATATGTATTTTCATGGTACCTACTTCTAATCTCTTTGTAAATGATAAAATTAAACGAGTAAGTTTGTCGATGCCTGCACCCTCGACCATGGTATTATTGTTATTAATATTCACGAAATCGAAGAGGAGTGTACAGTCCGTGCATCAGTGTTTACCTAATCAGTTGTATAATGGCGAGTACGGGTATAATGAAGTCGACGAAAGGAGGAGACATGCTTCTCCTGAATGGATATATTTATCATTTTCATTCTAATAACTCTATAAAAACGCGGAAGTATTGGAGGTGTGAAAAGCGCGATATATGTGATGGAAGATGCATAACGTCGTTCAATTTACTTGAAATCAAAGTTTTTCAGGAGGGAAAACATAGCCATGAACCGAATGGAGCGGAAATCGAGGTACGTAGCTTAGTCTCAAACATTCAGAAAACAGCAAGGGATCGCCCGAATGAGAAACTTTCTGCGATAGTGGAGGAAACAATGTCGCAAGTGTTGACAGAAGAAGTAATAATGAGTATGCCAGAACGCAGGACTATTTTGAAGTCGATTAATAGGAATCAGAACAGAAAACGGCCAGTGTTACCGCGATCTTTGTCCGCATTGAATGTCCTTCCACCGTACGATCGGACACTCACCGGTAGTGCATTCCTGCAATTTGATAGTGGCGAAAATGATGAAGACAGAATTCTAATCTTTTACAGCGAAGACGATCTACGTCACCTATCACAAAGCACAACGGTATTTGCTGATGGTACATTCGATACTGTGCCGAACATGTTCTATCAGTTGTACACTATTCACGGTACAGTCTTCTTTCACGTGTTTCCACTAGTCTACGTCCTATGCTGTAGGAAAAACAAAGATACGTACTGAAGGATAGTTGAGTACCTTACTACAGCAGCTGACGGTCAAGAATGGAATTTGAACCCTGAAAATATGATGTAGACTTCGAGTTAGGGGCAATAAAAGTGGTTAAAGAAATATTTCCTGAAACACACGTTCACGGCTGTTTATTTCATTTCACCCAAGCAATACGGCGACATGCAGTCACTCGCTGCGGACTAAAAGGTGCTTATCACAACCACGATTATATACGGCATTCTTTAGCTCTACTGTTTGCCTTACCTTTCATTCCCTTACGAGACTTACAAAATGTTTTCGACGACATCATTGATGAGATTCACGAAGACGTCCACGGTTTGACGTCTTACGTAGAAACGACGTACGTCAGAGGACGTAGAAAGGCCGTACCTCCGCGATATCCTCCGAGTTTGTGGAACGTTTATGAAAGTGTGCTCAACGATGGACCCCGAACAAATAATGTCGTCGAGGGTTGGAATATGCGCTTTCAGAAATTGCTGGGAGTACACCATGCATCTGTCTGGAAATTTCTAGAGCGCGTTCAGAAAGATAAAAAAATGAATGAAACCCTAATTATTTTGCAGCTTCAAGGTGGACACACGAAAATAAAGCACCCTGTCCTAAAAAAATATACGAACAATCAGGAGCGCATTAAGATTATTGTACAAAATTATGAAAAATATAAAGATGATAACGAGGTTTTTGTATACCTTCTCAGAGCCATTTCTTATTGTTTGAAATTACGTAACATACAACGTCCAGAATCGAGTGCGGTTTCAGATGAAGATTTTTAAATAATGTAACATTATCCTATTTCGTGCACCCATTCATATCTACTGCTTCTTTTTGAAAGATTGTCGTATTAGCCTATTTTATGTATTATGTCTACTGCTTGTAATGCCATTATTTCATCTACTTGAATAAATCTCAAGAACGTACGTACATTTCTTTCATAAAAAATTTTTGGACGAAATTTGGACCAAAAAAATTTTGGACCTACTTTCCCTGGACAAAATATGTCATGGACGAAATGTCTCATTGGACGAAATGTCTTATGGACCAAACCCGCCATGGACGAAAAGAGGGGGAGCCGTTTAAACATCTCCTTTAAATTGAAGCCTAAGTTTATTTCTAAGGAAATCCGAGGACGCTAAAACATTTTGTTGCGGTCGTGGTTGTTTTGTCTATGAGACTCTATTTAGGCTGCAAAATATCATCAATTAGAAAAAAGAATTGATGAATAATGAATGAAATTTTTTTAGAAGGGCTCCCGATGGTAACTGAGAATGGGTCAACCTTGGCGTCAAGGTACGCGGGAATCTATAGAGCTGAGCGTCCCCGAGGTCGAGAGTAGTATCTCGAGGGAGTATTGTGAACACATTGAGGTGCAAGTCATACGAGCTTGTACGACAAGCACCATAAGTCGGGGACAGCTCAGCACGCCAAAGTAGCGTCCACGGCTGAAGATTCTGCACACTTTGACAAGTTTTTGATGATCAAGTTTTCTCTTTCAAACCACATATTTTTATTTTCATTCGGAGTATTTTCTTAAAATCCGCACATTTTTAACAATCGTGATCGGTGGCACCGTCGCGTCGAACGTGTGATAATTAATTGATGAGTGTAAATTTAAATCAGGGGAACACCTTTTTAGTTCTTCATCGTCATTTTAAAAAATACAACTTGACTACAAAAAAAATTTCACAGAAGACAATTCATTTCCGTTATGACTTCTGATCAGATGGTACCTATCAATTACAGGTACCGATCACAAAAGAATAGGAAGATCCGCTTCTCGTTACGTAAGCAACTACTGGTAATAGTGTGAAATGTTTTTAAAAATTGAAAATTTCTCGAGAACTAGGTACCTATTCGATTCTCAAAAAAATTACGGATGCGTATCTTCAGATATAATACTACAATATGGCCAATATTACAAAAAAATCTATCGGGTAGTCTCGAAGAAGTTCCGCGGACAAAAAAATCTCATAAATAGGCATATAAATGAATAATTAAATAAATGTATAAGGAAACGTGCACGGGCGGGTGTAATACCTCCATTTTCCATCGAGAAAAGTCAGTAAAATACAAAATTATTTTTGAAATTTGTACGATACGTAAAATATACCTTTTTTTAAAAATATTTGATTTTTGAATTCATATTTTTTAGTTATGACCCGCGAATACTACACAGTAGACCTGGGTGATATAATCTAGATATTGTACGCCCGAGATTCCGTGGCGTGGTTGGTGTTACACGTGGTTGCATACCTGTTGTCAGCGAATGCAGGCAAAAGAATACAGTGTTATACATTTTTTATGTTGAAATGCAATCGAAACTCAGTTTTTTTTGTCTGATTCTTATCATATAGCGCCCGTCAGTGAGATCTGTTGAATTTTTATTTAAAGAAATAAAGATAGGCTATTGATCCAACGAGCATTCTTAGAAATTATATTTTGTTTTACATTTCGGGTTTTGTTGTTAGAAAAATTGAATGATTAGGTGGTGCCCTGACATTTGGTCCAGAGAATTTTCATCCAATGGACACTTCGTCCACGAGACATTTTGTCCAATGGCATTTTTTGTCCAGACACTACTTAGTCCACAGAATTTTTGTCCAAAGTATTTTCGTCCAAAAAACATTTCGTCCATTTTCGGTCATAGAAATTGTTACATGTAAAATACCTAAGTATTTATTATCATTGGGCCGAAGGAAAAATTACGGGTACTAGAAATATACAGTACATGAGTAAAGTAAAAGTACGAGTCACAATTCAATATCATTGGATGAAATATACATGCGTCGAAGTTTTGTGTTGTACGATATGGCTCTGAGGTACTGAAAGGTATGTTATCTTCGTCTTTGTACACGTCGTACTGCGCAACAATATTTAAAATTTTTGCTTGTTTCGCAGTATATTTTTTTTTTAATAGGATGTTTAAACCTCGTATGTCCCCCATGTAACTGAGTGATGCAGACTTCATTCATCTTCTGATCCTTTTGAATGTAAATTTCAAGTTAAATCTGGTTGTAACGATCGCTTTTGTCTGAGTCAATATCAATCTTCGAGTCGAGAAATATTACATACCAATTATCGTCGACGTGAATTTTCTCCCCCTATATGAGACTCTTCAGTACAATAACGTCTTTCATATTGTGTTGAAAATTGGACGAAACGTCTATTTTGGACAAAACGTCTATTGGAAGAAAATTTACGTGGACAATAATGTACTGGACCAAAAAGTCTGGCCAAAGTTTCTTTGGACGAAATATTTTGGACAATATTACTCTGGACGAAAATTCTTTGGACGAAATGTCCTGGAACCGATTAGGTGATTGACTGCACAAATTGGGAAGAGGCTTAATTCCTACCATCTGGTAATCACAATTGTCATGTCCCAGAAAATCCACCAATCAATTTATCAGACTACATAAGTATAAAGTATAGTATGTATTTATGGCATTTTTGAAGTGAATTTTGGGTCCAAGTCGCAGGAAATTGGCTTTATTTGACAAAATTAAAAAAAAAAAGGTCACAAAAAATCCATAGAAAATTGTGAAAAATTGTGTATCTAAAAAAGTAAATAATTATATTTACATCTATCGATAAACGCACGTTATGCACCAGTCGAGTGACTCTCGAGAGTATTTTCCTTGAAATTGTGTTGACGATCTGTTATGACTACGTTGAAGTCTGAAAATGATTGCTGCAATGTATCCAAATCAAGTCAGTATTATACAAAATGTCGTCATAAACAATTATTGTTTCTATTTCGCTGTATTTGGTTGGATGCTATGAAAAAAGAAAGAAAAAAAAAAAATAGGAAAGAAAACACAAACTGCTTTTCCCGCACAGAGTTTTTATATTTGAAAACTCTGTGCGGGAAAAGCAATTTGTGTTTTCTTTTCTAATTATACTAACCTTGCACGCGAAAAAATTCTCTCTTCGACGTTAAAAGTAATCATGTTCCTCAAAAATTTTATACTCAATGTGAGAGATGTACCATTTTTTTTTATTTTCTTACGCGCGTACTAGGTATGTATATTTCGAAAGGATTGACATGCACGTAACTTTGAAATTTTTATCAATAGTGGCAAATTTAGAGGAAAGAAAATTTAAAATTTTTTATTAAAAAACTAACGAAAAGCAGTATTTTTTAAAAAACTATAAACCACAAAAAGAGTTAAAATTAAACCAAAATATATAAAATTTAGAAATTAAAAATAAACAAAATAGTAAAAAAAATAAAGTCGGAAATTCACAAAATAATCCACATAAATAAAGAGCAACCGGTTTCGAACTGGGTGCAGCTCATCATCAGGCAAAACTAAACAAAGTTGCGGAGAAACAAACGAATTACGTCAGAGAAATGAAAAAGAAGATCATGAATGGACAGGTGAATCAGATGATAACATATAACGTATAAATGGATTAAAAAATACAGATTCCGAGTCATTAAGAACGCTGTTACAATCACGGTTAATAGAAGTTAAGGTATAGTATTCTTCCGAAACCTTCCTCTATTTCGTTCAAAACTTGGATTCGGCATCCCTGTCTTGGTAGTGGTTCTCACTGTTTGGCTCGAGAATTCCGGAGGTATGGTTATAGGGTGGTGTTTTACCCACTAAACCAGGTGAGGGATCTATCTCGTCTCAAAGACCCAATTCCTAAATTGGAGAAGCCTGGAGTCTACCAATTAAAATGTGCTTGCGGTGACGTCTGTATCGGTCAGTCAGGGCGAACTATAAAGAACCGGTACAAGGAACACCTCCGAGACTATAATAATCTTCAAAATTCTTCGAAAAAGTCTTCATCCGATTCTCCTTCGGCCGTGGCTCGCCATTGTGTAATCAAAAAAAGCACACTTTCAATGATGTTGTTGCTTCACCCCTCCAATATTGTGAGAAGGGAGCAAAAATTTAATGAATAGACTTGAAAAATATTATACCTCAACTTCTATTAACCGTGATTATAACAACGTTCTTAATGACTCAGCATCTGTATTTTTTAATCCTTTTATGCGTTGTATGTTATCATCTGATTCACCTGTCCATTCATGATCTTCTTTTTTATTTCTCTTACGTAATTCTCGTCTGTTTCTCCGCAACTTTGTTTAGTTTTGCCTGATGATGAGCTGCACCCAGTTCGAAACCGGTTGCTATTTTTATGGTTTATAGTTTTTTTGAAAATACTGTTTTTCGTTAATTTTTCAATAAAAAATTTCGTGCGCGCGCGCGCGCGTGTGTGTGTGTGTGTGTGTGTGTGTGTGTGTCAGTCCTTTCGAAATATAATGTCGACTTGTACTCATGAGGAGAACGTTTCTTTCGTAGTAGGTATTTTATCCGTTATTGGTGGTCGACGCTTCATATTACCATTGGCCAACCGAACATCAGCGGCCCGAACTAGGCCATCCGCATCTTTGAACGTTTCCACAACTACACCAACTGGCCAACACATAACACGCAAAGTTTCATCAACGAGTCTGACTACATCACCATTTTCAATATTTTTCTAAGTCTTGTTCTATTTAGTTTTAATTTGCAACTGACGAAGGTAGTGGCTGGACCAATTTTTCCAAAACAACTTTATGATTAGCTGCATTTGAGTCCATCTCTCAGCCAAAGGGGACTTCAGATCTCCTTCCTCAGGTACAGACAATAGGTGACTTCCAATTAGCAAATGACCCGGAGTGAGAAGCTGATTTTCATTATTGGCTTCAGCACATTCTATCAGTGGTCGCGAATTCATAATGCTCTCTATTTGAGCTAAGACGGTTTGCAACTCCTCGAATGTAAGAATTTGGTCTTTTGTAGCCTTTAGGAGGAACGATTTACTGACTTTAACGGCGGACTCCCACAAGCCTCCGTGGTGAGGGCCAATAGGCGGACTAAATTTCCAGATTATACCTTCAGGACCAGCGTATTCCAACAATTCTGCGTGTATTGACGTAAACCAGTTTTTGAGACCAACAAAATTACTACCGTTGTCTGTATACATAAATCAAGGCAAACCACGCCTGGCAATAAATCGACGAAAGCATGCCAAAAACGCGGCTGCAGTTAGGCTAGAGACAACTTCAATATGGACCGCTTTAATTGAAAAACAAACGAACACGGCTGCATACATTTTTTGATGCTTAACCGATCTGTGTCCAGTGCACCGCACGGTAAATGGGCCGCACATACCGACACCAACTGCTGAGAACGGTCGAGACAGCTTTACTCTTGGAGCAGGCAGTTGCCCCATCAACTGTTTACCAGTGACAGCTTTGATACGACGACATAACGTGCTGCTTTGGCTGTATTTGTAAATCCGCTTATGAACCAATAATCGCACAGACGAGACACAATAATAGCACGAGAGCAATGGAAATATTTTTCATGAGTATGCTGAATGAGTAGTCGAACAACGCTGCATTTTGAGTGAAGTATGATTGGATGCTTTTGGTTGTATGGCAAGCTGCTATTTCTTAACCGACCTCCAACTCTCACGATTCCATTTGAATCCGAAAATGGCGACAAACGATTCAACAGACTTCTTGACCTGATTGGTTTACGAGATAATTCATCTGCAAGCCATCTTTGCTGCGATAACCTGATGATAAGATTGACCACGTGATTTCTCTCCTCAACTGTCAATATTCTAGAACATGGTTTTACATTTTTAGGTTTGGTAATTCGACAACAATAAGGAACCGGTTACATTGACAAGACGATCATAAGAGGAGAATCGAGACAAGATATTAAAGTCAGAACATACATCAGCTAAATGACAAACTTTGACATTACGAAATTTAGAATTGATCGCATCACTATTAACTGAGCTGAAGATAGGGTTATTTACATAATTTTCAAAATTTAAAACAAGAAATTTCGGGCCTTTAAGCCAAAAATTCGAAAGCGATAAAAACTTTTGCACTGACAGTTCAGTTCCGATCCAAGAAAGTACAGTAGTTGAGTCCAAAAACACAAAAATATCGTCCCTATTCGAAATTTTCAGATTAAGCGCGATACGTTTTATCAAACGAGCCAGCAATAAGGCAGCTTATTAGAGTTCTAATCTAGGGATAGTACGTACTCTTTTATCGGCGCGACTTTCGTTTTTGCCGCGACGAATAAAACATCGACATCATCACTACTATCAGCACTTGTAGTGCGCAAACACACGACCGCACAATAAGCTTTTTCACTACTATCGGCAAAACCGATTAATTGCCTCGAACCTACATTTTTTACAAACGCACTAATAAGACGACGATTCACGGCGAAATCCTTCAATAATTTTAGTTCTTCTCGATACGACAAAAATTCATCGCGCAATTCGGGTGAGATCATCTCCTTCCCCTTTTTTTGTTCACACCATGTGCGTTGCATTAAAATTTTAGCTCGAATCGTTACGGGAGACAGAAAACCAAAAATATCGAACACTTTTGCTATTTCCGACAACAATTTACTTTTTGTGACAGCACCACTTAAAGGACCGATATTTAATACCTACGACGCGAAAACTGTTTTTTGTTGGGAACCAATTTATTCCGAGAAGTGATGTTGCGGAGTCATCGGATGTCCATTCTTCCATTTCTCCAGCTATGAGCTATTTGTCCAAGTGATTGAGAAATTCGACCGAGTTACTCACATATTTACGAAGTGGAAAACCCGCCTCAGCCAGAGCCTTATGAACAACTTGTTGACATTCGAGTGCCTCCTTTAACGTGTTAGCTCCAGTGCACTGTGGGATGAAACCTGAATCTAGCTGGACAAAAATCATAAAAATGAAGATTCATTAATCCCTAAACAATTGATATCGAGGTATTTGGTATACTTTACTGACCCCAAATCACCGATAGATTTATCGAGTCAGCACTTGTACGTAAGCGAATTCGTGCTGAACATACGCGGCTACCAATTCTAGAGCGATAATAAAAAGTACTCCGAGCACCCGAAAAATTTTTAGGTGGCAGCTAAAAAAAACATGTAGCCGCATAAGTGCCAATAAATAGTATATTTCATGCCAAGAGCGAAAGCGACGTTTTGAATGACGAGTTCGGCGTTCGCGAAGCGAGCCGAACGAGTCATTCAAGTCGCTCGCTCCTTGTCTTGGAAGATATTTTTTAAAACGAACAATGCGAAAGCGCTTTTCGCGTGCTGTTTTGAAGGCGCGAGAGCATTCGTTTCGCAGATTGATGCTCTCTGTTAGAACCACTTTTGTCACGTTTTCACTGTTCAATATTGTATTATCATATTCATTATTCATACCACTCGTTCAAGGCCATACTCGTTTATGCTTCACCGATGCATTTAGCATACTACTGTGAATCAAAAGTGTTCGTTGAACTTAAGTTTAAGTAGCCACGATTGTGATATTTTTTTCTTGTTGTTTAAACCAAAATATTATTAAGCCATATCTGAAGTTCCCTTCATATCTCAACACGTAGCAGATGTACGTGATCTCGTTCGTTAATAATAAATAAATACTATCGTTTTTCTACATTCGTTCATTTTTGTTCCTCAATATAATTGCCACTCGATTAATTCCTATTTAAAGTAGAATCTAGTTCGTTTTTTTCTTCATGACTTTCGTTAAAATTCATTTTATTGACGCTATAACATCGTTCCTTATCGATTATTATTTCTATTGAATTCAGTTTCTTTCTTATTGATAAGTCTTTATTAATCATCTTACAATTCAATTTATATCGATTCTAATTCGTTTCTTCTTGTTCACAACATTTGTTCGTCAATAAAATTCGTCTTTTCTTCGTTTATAACATCAAATTCTCATTGGCACATGATTTTGATAGTGTCCATTATTGTGTTAGGTACTGATAAGAGCGGCGAGCACGGCGAGCGAGCCATTGATTATTGCCGAGCGGACGGAAAAGTAAATTGAGCGGCCAGAAAAGTTAATTGAGCGGCCGGAAAAGTAATTGGGATGTTAACCTATGTTTGGTAGCGCTAGAATCGCCTTCCTCTCTCGCCGCACTCGCTTGAATTTCTGGGTGACGATTTTACGTTCAATGTATTCGGCCATAAGAAACGAGATTTTCAATTAGTCGTAGATGACTCAATACTTCACTATTAGAATTACTTCTTTTAGTTACCGATTCTCTTGAAGTGTTTAAACGATTTATAGGATATAATTTTTTGATATTACAAATTGTAATAATTTAAATCGTATTTGAAAAATGCAAATTCCCCATCATGAAGCATGGTACGTTAAAATTATCCCCCACATGTTCGAGCACGGCTACCAACTTATGCAACTTGGGTTAACATCCCAATTTCTCATGTCTTCTAACCGTGCGAAACTCGTTTTCTAAGCATAAAGCTAACGCGCCTGCAAACGAATGCTTTCGCGCCTCAAAACAGCACGCAAAAAGCGCACTTTCGGGTTGTAAGTTTTGAAAATTTGTACCTCTTGAGTGTATTTTTCGTTCGTGATGTTCTTATTTTCAATTTACATTCGAGTATACTGATATTTTGTTGACTCCAGACTGCAGGACGCTAGGCGCGTATTGTATTACGAAAGATGAGGACGATCAAAAAAATTCTATGCAAGTCTATGGAATTTCAAGTTTATAAATTTAATCGTTGTTACATCTGTTTTCAATAGTGAAAAAATCAGTTCCTACTTTTTGCTACTTCACGAGAAATTACGAAGTAAGTGGGGGTATTAATGACAGAATACTCAAAGAGTAGAGTAAACGAAATTTAATTACAAAGACCGCAGATATAAAGGAGAAGATGCGAGATCTTTCGGTTAACAAACCATCATCGGGCAAAGTTAGAACGCCACTGACCCAGGTACGACTCATAAAACAGAATACCAACGAGATCAGGATTGAACGAGCGAGCCCTCGCGAGGTGCGTAGACCAGTTCAACTAAACCTTCGTCGGGAAAATACCTGTCGAGGACGGTAACATCGTCACTGTTCAGATGACGCACTATTTCGATATTTTCCAACGCAACGCGCTTGAAGTAAGAATTCTCCTTGTGGAGAAGGGTAGCCGAACCTTCCTTGAAACTATGACCACTGGAGACAAGGTGGTCCGCAAAGGCCGAATCACCCAAATTACCTTTCTTCCAGGCCTTAAGGTGCTCCTCTACTCGAATTCCAAGCTGGCGACCCGTCTCGCCTATATTTATTTATTTATTTATATATTGTTTATTTTTTGGGGTGGTGCCGACAACAGCCTGGGAGCCAATTACCGCCGACACCACCCTTAAGAGATCGACCCATGTTAATTTGTCTCTAATTACAAGAAACAAAAAAAGTAAATAAATCTTCTAATATATAAAGCAGAAAGTTTGTCTATCCGTCCTCCTGTCCATTTATAACTCGAGAACTACTGGGCCGATCGCTTTCAAACTTTCAGGATATATTGTCCTCATCCCAGAGCAGCACATAGACTCATAAAAATAAAAATTTGACGGGGAGGTGCTGAGTAATTTCAAAAAAGGGCGAAAACAATGACTTTTTTCAATATAAAAAAACGTGGTGGTGTAGCTTGCCATGTACGTTAGACCTACGCGCGTTGAGTGGCGCAGTTTCGAGAATTGAATTATTGTGATAACTCGAGTATAACTCATTTTTATGAAAAATTGAAGAGAACAAAAATTGTAGCCCCTGTAATTTCCTTTCGAATGAGCCCGGTTCCAGATTTTTAGGAGGAAATTTTGTGACTACAGTATTCGCTGTACTTCCATACTAAGCAAGTTATTTTATTCACAGTTTTAAAAACACCTACATAAAGGATTTTACATCCGGTATCTCATACAAGAACCAATGTCTAGACACGGTGCGCACTGCGTATGGGCTAGCGGAAATTACCCTTTTTTTTACCTGTTGTCCGTGTGTTTTCTTAGGGACTGGCAAAATGTCAATGGATTTGTCTGTATTCTGCTGCGATGAATACAGGCTTCACGCGTTAAGTCAGCTCTCAAGTGAATTAGTATGTAAAAAATTTAATTTGGTGATTTTATTTTTGTGCGATTCGGAACTTTGATATATTTTTATAAGTACAGTCGCAGTTTTTGGTGTCTATTTTCTTATTTTTGAACTGAATAGTTGTGAATTTTGCAAAACTCTTTCCACTGTTTCTTTTTTAAAAATTCATCTGAATTCCAAGATACCTACAAAACACACATACCTACAAGATACAGATACCTATAAAACACAGATATTTACTCAACACACAGCTAGCGGTCAGGCGCGCCGGAGGCGCGTCGCCAACCGCTAGTAATAAAATAAAATAAAATAAGATGAAAAAAAAAAAAAAAAGAAATTGCATAAAACAAAAAATAAAATAAAAAATAAAATAAAATGGAAAGTGGCCGCGCACACACACACACACACACACACACACGCGAGCATGACCAGTCGTCTCAAAGACTCAACGCCAATTGAGATTCGGTAGCACAGAAGTGCAACCGCAGAAGTATCACTGTATTCTTTCACAAAAACAGAATGTCCCGGCATGCCAATCGAAAATCATTGTCTGCCTGGGAGAGGATATCTAATTCAACCTCCTGTGCCTTTCTCTCTAAATCGTTGTAAAGGGTACAAGCTCTTGTCAGATACGAATGCCTTAAGGGCCCTTTGTGTCGACTGTTTACATAAAAAGTCTCTACAAGTCTTGCGTTTGACCGTGGCACTCGCAAGCCAATCTCCCGGAGCGATGCAGAATCCTTGTTCCCGTGCAGTATATCATACAAATGGGTCAGCATTATGAGTTTGCGTCGACTTTCCAAAGACTACATTTCAAAACCCTGCAATAATTCGTTATATTCGATTTCGAATGGATAATACGAGAATATTTTTGAATATGTATACTTTAGAAACCGACGTTGTATACTCTCTAGTTTATCCGAATATTTCTTAAGAACAGGGTTCCACACTAACACTCCAAACTCCATATTCGATCGTACAAATGCGTAGAATAATATCAGAAAGGTACGAATATCCCTGAAACCCTTAGTATTTCGCATCACGAAACCCTGCGCTTTCTTACTCTTGAATATTAATCGATTAAGATGCAGATCAAAGCGCAAACGGCGATCCATTATAACACCAAGATCACGAACTTGGTCAACGACGCGCAAACTCATTTCATTCATCGAGTAGTCGTACTCTATTACGTTCATCTTCTTACGAGTAAATGTCATCTTTTCACATTTTTCTATGTTGAATGGTAGGCAGTTTGCCTTGCTCCAGGAGACTAACGCACCCAAGTCTGCTTGCAGTGCCGATGCATCATGCTCTGTCGTTACTGATTTAAACAATTTTATGTCATCGGCATACAGAAGAATCTGTGAGGAGGATAGGACCCCTGTAATATCGTTTATAAAGAGAAGGAAGAGCAAGGGTCCCAGATTCGACCCCTGAGGAACACCGGACGGACAGTCAAACAAATCCGACTCATATCCTCCATATCCGACGTATTGAGACCTATTTTCTAAGTACGATGCGAAAAAATGTATAATTTTGTCCGAAAAGCCTAAAAAATCCATTTTTTGCAATAATAGTCGGTGGTTAACTTTATCAAACGCTTTCTGGAAATCCGTATAAATCGTATCTACTTGTTCCCCCCTGGTAAATGATGCCATTATATATTCTGTGAAATTTATCAGGTTAGTGGTGACACTTCGTGATTTGAGGAAACCGTGCTGATAAGGAGACATACGTTGTTCAACTTGACTATAAATTATTAGATGTATTGTAGACTCCATTATTTTAGCTGGGATTGATAACAAAGATATAGGTCTATGATTTCGGATATTATCATTTTCGTCACTTTTCGGGATTGGTGTAATCTTAGCGATTTTCCACATATCCGGGAAGGTATTGGATGTGATACTGAGATTGAATATATATGTGAGGGGTTCCACTAAAAATTCTTTACATCCCTTATAAATATAGGCTGGTATCTTATCAGGTCCTAATGCTCTTTTCGGTTTGAGCCGTCTGAAGGCCTCAAGTACCTGATGTTTCCGTATTTCTGATATATTGATCACGTCGCCACCACTAACCGAGACACCACAGTCTGAAGGAGAATCATCTGTGGTGTCATGTACATAAACGGACGAGAAGTGATGCGCGAATTTAGCTACTATTTCTTGTGTATCTGTGACCGTTTGACCATCGAATACCTTAATGGCCGCCATATTTCTTGAAGCGGTTTTTTGATTTACGAACCTCCAGAAAGCATTCGGGTTAACCCCCAGATTCTCTTCGGTTTTGTTTAAATATGCATTGTACGCCGCTCGAATTAGTCTCTTAGAAGTTGCTCTCAGGGATCGATAAATGGTGTCACTACATTGATTTCTCTTCTTCTTACGTAGTTTACGTCGTTCTCTCTCCTTAGCCTTGATTGTTCGAATAATCTCTGTAGTAAACCAAGGGGGGTACATATGTCTGTTATTATCATTACTCCGCCGTGTCGGCACATGAGGAAGAACTAATCCGTTGCCGTTACAATCCTTGCACTCCAATTTGTACACCCCGCTCCTCTCCCCCCGCGGGATGGGCTCCTTTAGCCTAACAAACAAACCCTTCACAGTAGTGAGGTTATAAAAAGCAGGCTTGAAGCCAAAGGGGCGGAGGATACGAGTCAGCTTGAGTGCAAGGATTGTAACGGCGTATATATAGGCGAGACGGGTCGCCATCTTGGAATTCGAGTAGAGGAGCACCTTAAGGCCTGGAAGAAAGGTAATTTGGGTGATTCGGCCTTCGCGGACCACCTTGTCTCCAGTGGTCATAGTTTCAAGGAAGGTTCGGCTACCCTTCTCCACAAGGAGAATTCTTACTTGAAGCGCGTTGCGTTGGAAAATATCGAAATAGTGCGTCATCTGAACAGTGACGATGTTACCGTCCTCAACAGGTATTTTCCCGACGAAGGTTTAGTTGAACTGATCTACGAGTTTGAGTCACCTCGCGAGGGCTCGCTCGTTCAATCCTGATCTCGTTGGTATTCTGTTTTATGAGTCGTATCTGGGTCAGTGGCGTTCTAACTTTGCCCGATGATGGTTTGTCAACTGAAAGATCTCGCATCTTCTTCTTTATATCTGCGGTCTTTATAATTAAATTTCGTTTACTCTACTCTTTGATTATTCTGTCATTATGTCGAACCGTAACGTTTCGGACCGTGTCAATTCTATTAAGTGGGGGTATATTTGCGATGCCTTGCGATGCGAAGCTCTCTGAGATGCATCACTTTTTGTTCACAACGAAAAAACAAACAAGGTGAAAAAAAAATCAAGAGCTTCATAAAATGGAACGGGCAATGATTTTCTAACTCGCTCGAGTCAATTTTTCAGGAAGTTAATCTTTATTTGATGAAGATCGAATAAATCGATCGATAACTTCTGTATAGCGGTTCACCTTTTGCTTCGCATCGCGTGCTTTATTCCTCGATCTATGCATATGATTGTAGGCCTACCTAAGGGGGCATTACTGAAAGAATAAATATTTTGCGTACATATCATTTCAGGATGGATTCATCGAAGATTTTCACTCATCGTGAACTGTTTGACGTTGCACAAAACCCCGGATAAAATATCAGCCGATTCTGACATTCACATCAGCCAGCAATAATCTTACGAGTTATTTGTACGAGTTCGTTGAGCAGGCTATAATTGCAGAGGGAAGTCAATTATAGAATTTATATCCAGAGATAGTTACTGGAGGATTCGATAAAAAATTGATAACATCAAAATGGAAACACAAAAAACAAGCAACAACAAAATGGCTGCCTGCGAGCGTTAAGAATAAGAATATAACTGAAGTGGAGTGGGAAGCAAAGAACGAGAATATTATGAGGATAGGATAGAGAATTGAAAGAAGGAGTCGATTCAGGAGGAGGGGCTCAAATTTTGCGTGAGGAGAAAAAGATCCGATATGTACAAGTTGGATTGATTGAGTAACGCAGGTAGTTGAAAGAGTTGGAAACTGTTTTAGAATAATTACATAGGGCAGAGGATTATGACTTAGGTCCCATTGTTGGAGGTATGTTAGAACATGAAAGGCGATAGGTAAAACTATGTTGAAGTAGAGCGTGTACCGTGCTTGAACTCTCAGTAGGTAGTTGTAGCAATCGAGGTTGTCTCCAACTTTGCCTCCAAATTAGCTTAAAGAACACTGAAAATCGATACAGATGGCATCATATATATCTAGAAAGCCTTCATTTCATTTCCCATGCCTATTTGTAGCCATAATGATGAACTTTGACCCTCTGAGGAACGTACTTTTTCAAGGATTTTATACTCAAAAATACTTATTATTACTGCAGCACAATCCTTGCAAATATGGGTAATGGCTTAAAATACATTCATTTATGATGTATTATGTATTCTTGACAAGATCCAAAAAGTTACTAGAACGCGTAAAAAGTTGATAATTGCAAAAAAGGCCTTAAATGCGCAGACTATAACGCGCTCTACAGGCAACTCAGAAACGTCCCAACGTTCTAATTTTCAGTGATTTTGTAGATCAGACATCCATCTACGATCCCATCAAATTTCATGACGTTTGGGTCTTTCCTTATGAAATAAATTCTATAAGTACTAGCGAAATATTAGAAAGTCAGAAAAACTTGAAAAAAAAAATAAACACGACGAAGTGAGAGATTCAATTGTTGTAAGAAAAATAAGAGGGAAGCAGAAAATCGTCCTGAGTCAAGAATTTGGAAAAAATCTGATGAAAAAAGCACACGAAGAGTTAGGTCATATACGCTCGAAACACCTCTCAAAAATAATTAGAGAATATTACTTTTTTGAAAAAATGAACAAATATTGATACTCGATTATTGTTCCAAATGCGAAATCTGCATAAAAAATAAGAGTAGGAAACCACGTAGCCTAGGAGAAGTCGGCTTATTAGGCCCGGCCACGAAACCGTTTGAGATAATGTCTCTTGAAACGGTCGGCGGTTTCGAGGGTCGACGCTCAACCAAACGGTACATGCATATTCTTCTCAATCATTTCACGAGATATGTGTACATTTCTGCTTCTGCTGGGCAATCTACCCCGGACTTCATCAAGCTGATCAACTCTGTGAATAAAAATAACGATATTAGGACCTTGTTTACCGATCAATATGGTGGCTTGAGCTCCCAAAATGTTGAAAATTGTCTACAGACAAAAAACATAACTCACATATTTACAGCCGTGGATTCTGCCTTTCCAAACGGCATGAATGAAAGAGTTAACCAAACTTTCACAAACAGAATTAGGTTCACATCAACGACGTTGACTTCAAAAAAAAAAAACAGGGCAGGGCTTCCATTGCCCATGACTGTGTCGCAGAGTATAACGACACTCCGGCTCCCCCTTCTTTTGTCCACAGACATTTCGTCCATGATACTTTTCGTCCACGAGACATTTTGTCTAGGGAAAATATGTCCAAAATTTTTTTTGGTCCAAATTTCGTCCAAAATCGTTTTTCAAAGAAATGTACGTGTGATTTCGAGATTTATTGTTATCATGTCACAAGTATTAGTTATGGTACAAATACATAAAATGGGATAATAAATATGACATTACTTTTGTAGACATAAATAGGTACATTATGTAGGATAATGTTACATTATTTTGAAAAATGCTACTCTTCTTCATCTGAGACCGCACTGGATCCTGAACGTTGCACATTCCGTAATTTTAAACAATACAAAATGGCTCTAAGGTATAAAAAACCTCACCCTCATCTTTATATTTTTCATAATTCTGTACGATAACCTTAATACACTCCTGATTACTCGTATAATTTTTTGGAACGGGGTGCTTTAAATTCGTGTGACCACCTTGAAGCAGCAAAATGAGGGTTTCATTCATTTTCTGATCTTTCTAAATGCGCTCCAGGAATTTCCAAACGGACGCATGGTGTACTCCCAGCAATTTTTCAAAACGCATATTCCAACCCTCAACGACATTATTTGTTCGAGGTCCATTGTGGAGCACACTTTCGTAAACATTCCACACACTAGGACGATATTGTGGTGGTACGGCCTTCCTACGTTCTCTGACGTACGAAAATTCCTTTGGACGAAATGTCTTATGGACAAATAATGATTAGACGAAGTGTCATTGGACGATTTTTTTTTGGACAGAAGTTCGTCTGGACGAAATGTCTTTGGACAAAAAGTCGTGGAACCGACACTCCACATTCAGTAACTAAGTTCGCTCCCTCATACCTTCTTTGTGGAACATCCTCCATATCCTTCGCTCCTGATTTCTCAGTACAGATTCGTGATCTCCAAAATGATCGCAAAATTGCTCTCCAAAATTCCCTAATATATCACCAACAGAACAAAAGACGATTGGATAAGAAACTACGCAAAATAAATAAGCTCTCGATAGGAACGCTCGTATACGTAGAAAACAGTAACAAGCTAAATCGGCATAAGCTGGATGAAATCCGGATAGGCCCCTTTCCTATCGTTCAAGCGCTATCCAATTTGGTTTACAAAATAAAAACAGATCACGGTATACGTAAGTTTCATATTAATAAACTAATACTAATTAGAGGGAACACGTAATACACGATGATGGCCCTGAGTCCGCTGTTCCACGTCATCTGAACATATCTGAAGAGCGCCGATGTATGAAATGTTTGATCTTAAAAAAAAAAAAAAAAAAATTCAAGGATTTTTCCCACGACCAACGTCGACTCAAGGAGAATGAGCTCTCATCTCGTTAATAAAAAATTTCTAGTAAAAGTAGTATCCAAATATTATTTGAGTTTTGGTACCAGACCACAGAGAGGCATCACGGATTATCGGATGGATCTCTTACGCTACCGTTTACCAAAATTGGTAGTTACCTAGCTTTAAGTCGAAAAAACACTCACGCGGTCGCGTGAGTGGTACACGACTTTTCCTCTCACAATGCAAAAATCGTTGAGACAATCACTTCCTCTCTTCAAATTAAATACCAATGACCTGTCAATCAAGCCAAATATTTGTAGAATGAACAATAAAACTCAGTTTATAAATTCTATCACTATGACGTCACATCAACTGATAACAGAGTAAAAATACCTATAATCCAATTTCTAGCTAGAAAAATCGGTAAAAAAATATATAGCACTCGAGTCTGGTTCACTTGTATTAATTTTTTGTAACTTGATCAGATTGTAGTACCTATTATTATATTTGAATATGTGCACTTACAATTTTTTTGAGAATCGGATAAACAGTTCTTGAGAAATTTCCAATTTGTTGAAAAATTTCTCAGTATTACCGAGTAGCTGATGAGAGCATGAATACAATTTATGAGAGGACGAAAAGAAGAGCGGCTGGAAACATCTTCAAGTGATGCCAGGTATTGGAGGAAATTAAGAGTTGAGGCACTCGGCTTCATATCCAGTATGACCTGTCAATCATACCAAATATTTGTAGAATGAACAATAAAACTCAGTTTATAAATTTCATCACTATGACGTCACATCAACTGATAACAGAGTAAAAATACCTATAATACAATGAGGAAACCTGAATTTTGTTTCAATAAATCTCCAGAAAAACGACTCCCTCCCCCCCTGCCCAAACTGCTACAAGGCTATAACAATTGTTTAATTGAAAATAATCTTTCCATCTCCTGAGATACCTCAAATCAACTAGGCCTATGAACCATTTTAATTATGTACACACACATGAAAAAATGATGTATAAATCAATAATTAATTAAGAATGAAGTCACCAAGGTAGTCTCGCATCGGCACACTTGATGAAGATTAAAAAATTGTACTTAATCCTTCAAATTCAAGGTTTTCACTATCGAGTATGACTAATCTATCTATCTATCTATCTATCTATCTATCTATCTATCTATCTATCTATCTATCTATCTATATTAATAAAAACGGCTTCAGGGATTCAATACCCTTTAGCCAAAAAACAAAAAATTGCTAAAATCGAATATTATACGTGCAAATTCTATCAGTAGGTAATAGTAAAATGAATTGCCTAGCAAATTATAAGAAAAACAAGAAAGGATTTGATCCTACATCGATTACCTCGCCTCTCTTAACGACCGCACCTCAAGCTGGGTGTCCACATTCTCGACAAAAAGTAGCTGAATTTTTTGAGCTACTAAAAACGGCTTCAGGGATTCAATACCTTTAGCCAAAAAAAAAAAAATTGCTAAAATCGAATTAGTAAGAGTAAAATGAATTGCTTAGCAAATTCGAAGAAGATCAAGAAATTATTTGATCCTACATTGATTACCTTGCCTCTCTTAACGACCGCGCCTCAGGCTAGGTGTCCACATTCTCGATACCGGTAAATAAATTCTATGAAACACTACCCGATCGTACTTACACAGCACTCCGTAGGTACCTAATTCAACCGATACAATTTAGCTAAAAAATGGCTAAAATAAATATTAGTGGTTATCGATACAATGTACGCCATGTAAGACATTATGATATCGTTTATCACTATCGTTCAACAATATTTTTGAATATTTTCTATGTTATTTCCCTTTTTACGAATCTAGCAATTTATTAACTTTGACGCGAATCTGTTGTGTTAGACGAAATAATAACTTTTATTTTGATCGAGGAAGATACCTACATAAGGTAATTATTAAACGTTGGTAGATTAAACTAAATTTTATTGTGTATCAGTACTACTTAGGTAATAAAAATTTCGTTAAATGCCGTTCAATTTGTTAGCCTACGTACTACACGAGTTACTACGAGAAAAGTTTGCCGATTATCAAAGCCTCCTATAAGGCGCTAGAGGTATTCTCAAGAATGTAAACAAACACGTGATGTGGTGGTAAATTTTAGTGAAGCGGTGCAACTTAATGCAAAATCACATTAAGTCGCACCGCTTCACTAAAATTTACCGCCACATCACGTGTTTGTTTACATTCTTGAGAATACCTCTAGCGCCTTACCTCCTATAGTTAGAAACCATGAACGTAGAAAGGCAACACCGCATTCGGCCCACGCATTTACATGTAAAACACCTCTCTCATGAAAAAATCGAGTTGACCCTTATTTAAAGGAAATTTCACAAGCTACAACTTTTGTTCTTTTCGATTTTTTCAAAAACTTGATATTTTCTTAAGAAACAGACGCTCAAAGAGTTTCTCCCCATAAGAGCAATATAAAAGTCGGCCCACGGTTGTGCAGTTGCCAATTTTACGTTCATGGCTTCTAACTATAGGAGGCTTTGCGATTATCAATTCAATTTGTTACGTGGGCACACGACAAGTTCCTACGAGAAAGGGGACAGCTTGAAATTTAGATTTTTGAAGAAAAGAAGTCACAATTTGAGAAGAACGATCATTACGTATTTTTCTATCCAATCTGTTACAATCTATTACGTACACGAGTTTCTATAGGAAAGGTGAGAACTTGAAATTCAAATTTTCGAAAAAAAATTACCTACTACGTATTTTCAAGTTATGATTTCATTAATGATATTATTTTTCAGGGATCAGATCCATAAAAGTTTTCGTCAAATTACGATATTTATTCAATTTCAACCAGCATTGCATTACTTTTGTGCCTGGAGAATTGTATTCCCGATAAATTTTTCTAAAGGGTACCTAATTGTAGTCTGTTACACAATCCTACGTACTTTTGTCTCCAGTTTATCTAGAGTGTTTCCAGAGAAATTTTTCTGGAGGGTAATTGTAATTTGTTACACAATCCTGTGTTCTTGTTTTCATTTTATCCAGAGTAATATTCCAGAGAAATTTTTCTGGAGGGTATTGAATTTACTTTTTGATTTTTAAGTTTCAAAGTATGTACCACTGTACAAGTGAGAGTAAAAAATATATTTCTATTTCAGTACCTGCAGATGGTAGTTGCCTTTTTTATTCCCTATCGTATTTACTTTTTGATAAAAATATTGATCATGCTTTTACTCTCGGAATGGATTGTTGCTGTTACATAGGTGATAATATATAGTGGTTATTTTTCTTCGTTTGTTGAATCTGAATCTCTCGCAATTGAAGACTACATTAATAATCTACAAAGTCCAACATGTTACGCTGATCACATTGAAATATTTTGTATTTCGTATTTATATTCAGTCAATATTTGGGTATACGAGAGAGAATCAAATTTGATCTCCGGAATAGAAATTCGTGCTAAAATTACCTCTTCTAGGTCAAATTCAAATAGTGTTCCTTTAAAGTTATTATACTTGAATAATAATTATTATGAACCACTAATTGAAAGTTTGGAGGAAACAAATACAGAAAATATTTTAAAACGTAATTCTTTTAATAAAAAACAAAGTGATAATCTTCTCGGTCGATTATCTTACTCAGAAGGAAACATTAAAGAACATATAGTTTGGGAGAAATGAATTGCAAGTGTGCGTTTTGAGGAGCTTTATATTTTAAAAGCGAAGGAATAAAATCTGCTCCTTTTACTTACCTTTCACAAATGTTGCAAGGATGGAAAATATTTATTTCGATTCATCATATGCAAAAAATGTGGCATTAAGTATTTACATTCAAACTGAAAATACCGATTTATATGAATTATGCCAAACTTGTATTAGGAACGATGATGTTGAGAACTTTCAAGATGAAGATAATTTGTTTGAAACAGCTATCTCTCGCGGAATTATTCCAACAACTCATCGTATAAAAGTTTGTTGTTCAACGAAAATGGAGTTGAAAGTAAAAATTTTAGAACAAATATAAGGAAATTCAACTCAGCCTTAGCTTTTGCTTCTTTTCGAGCTTCTGTAGAAGCTGGATGCGTAAGTGGTAGCTAGAGGTTCTTATAGCTTTCGAGTTCAAGGTCTCATATATCATTTGACATCTAATTTAGGCGGCATTTCGAACGATAAAAAATACGCACAACTCTATTTTATTGATTCAAGTTTGGCTAATCGGTATAGGAAAAGTGCAAATCAGAATTGTAATCCTAATTTATTAATTGAACTTGATCAAATGTTAAGAAATATAAATAGGTATTCCAGAATTTACAAAATGTTACACGAATTAGAAAAAGAAGAAAAGACTTGTTGTAATGGTACAGGAGAAACTTTAAGGAGTTACACTGTTTCACTACTTGAAGGTCAACCAAATAATAAAGAAGAGCAGATTCATAGGGGTAGAATGAATTTGCCAGTTGCCGCTGTTTTTAGTGATGCTGGAGATGGATGTCCTCCCAGTAATAGAGACATAAAAATACGCAGTAAAAATGGTGTAAGCATACTGATCCAATGACTTATCCTATTCTTTACCCACACGGAGAGGGTGGTTGGTTCCGTAAAATGAAAAGTATCAATGGTCATATAATTACTTTATTACATTATTATGCTTTACTACTTAGTGTAAAAAGTGATTGTTCTACGTTTTTACACTGTGGAAAATTGACACAACAATTTATAGTGGATGCATACTGTAAAATGGAAGCAGATAGATTAAATTGGGTTTGCAGTAATCAAAAGAACTTGCGTGTTGAATATTAGAAAGGGTTAAACGATTATATTAGAGATAGATATGCGAATCACAAAATTATCATGTTGGTAAAACGGTAATCTTACCATCTACTTTTGAAGGAAGTCCAAGAAATATGGCTCAACATTACCAAGATGCCATGAGTTTAATATCAAAATTTGGAAAACCTGATTTAGTTATTACGTTTACATGTAATCCAGAGTGGCCAGAAATAAAGAATAATTTAAAATCATTTGAAGAACCCTGTGATCGACCAGATATTGTAACACGTGTATTTTCTGAAAAATTATCGTCTTTATTAGATGATTTGACGAAAAAAAATGTATTAGGGAAAGTTGTTGCCTTCATTTATGTGGTAGAATGGCAAAAAAGAGGTCTACCACACGCTCATATACTACTTATCTTGGATAATGAGGATAAAATAAGAAATTCCGATGATATTGACAAAGTAGTTTCTGCAGAGATTCCAGATTCCGTGACGGAACCAAAATTATTCGAAATAATTAAACGTTCAATGGTCCACGGTCCCTGTGGTGCAATGAACCCCTTCTCTCGGTGTCTCGGTGCATGGAAAATGGTGTTTGTACAAAAGACTTCAACAAAATAAGAGTACTATTGCAAACTTTAACAGGACAGAAAAAAAAGCAAGCGGCGAGAAAGGCGCGCCGTAGGCGCGCCGTCTAAGCTAGTGATAATGAAAAATAAAATGAACAACTCGCCATTGCCACTATCCGTTCAAAAACAAATTTAACAGAACAAATAAAATTTGACAAAACAAAATTCAAGGCTCTAGGGGCTGTGGGAAGCGAGATACAATTTGAATAAAATATCATGGAAAATAAAATTCAATGAACTCTTAGTTAAGAATGAAACAAGAATGAACCTGTTGAATGATAAATAAAAAGGTTCTATCACAATACACGTGCTGATAAAAATAAAAATTAGTAAAAGGATAGGGAAATCCCCTTCTCGTAACGTAAGCAGCTACTCTTAGCTATTTGTAAGCAGCTACTCGTAATAGTGAGAAATTTTACAATGTGGCCAAGTTACAAAAAAATCCATCGGGTAGTTTTGGAGGAGTTCCGCGGACAAAAAAATCTTATGTATATAAGGAAACCTGAAATTTTTTTATGCTAGTTGTGATCTAGGACCTCTAAAACGTTGAGAAAGTTCATTGCCCCCTCCCCCTGTTGACCTTGCTACGGGTGTAATACCTCACTTTTCTAGTTAGAAAAGTCGGTAAAATAGAGTACCCCGTTTAGTGAGGCAGTCGAAAAACCCGATCTATCAGCATTAGGCCTTGCTTTTGCTTCGTATTTTTACTCTCTCCATTAGGGGGATTAAGATTGAACGTACGTAATCTCTGAATCGTCCGTTAATCTTCATAACTTTCATAAGTTTCCGTGTGTACAATATAACATTGCCCTGTCTAAACTGGTCCTTGTCATTTAGCAGATCATTGTATTACCTCGTATGTACAATAGATTACTGATTTGAACTTACCGTATCTAAAACTTGTATTGCGATATTCACGCTTTAGTTATAAAATCTCGTTTTTTTTTTCGACAACAAATTAGTACATTATTATCTGCATCACTGTAAAGAGGGTTGCGCTCCGTTATTATAAAATCGCGGATTATCGTACTGCAATTTAGGATTCTTTTCAAAATCAAGCATCCTTGTTTAGTTCGTCATCTGCGTTTGTTTTTTGTGTTTCACACGAAAACTTATATACTGTACCTAGTTAGATATTGTTAGATAACACATGTTGTGCTTTGATTCAATGCACACCGGTACTTGAGGTACTTGATGCAGACGGAGCTTTTACCTTGTGACAATTCGCAGCTGCTTCCTTGTCACACAGGGAAATTTGTTGGCGTAAATTGTAGAGAGTCAAGGCTTCATCAACATCCAATTCAAAAATTCTTCCACCTGGTATCTATTGTTGCTCATGCGTACTGTAATGTGCAACAGGGTTCATTTGTGAACAATACGAGTAAAACCAAAATTTCAAAAGAGAAATTAATTTTGGAATTCTGATTTTATTGTTCAAATGTTCAAATATGAGTCACCGATCGTATATTTTCTCCTCAGTTTCTCTCGCTAAAAAGGGCGGAGTATGCGCTGCTATGTGGAATTTTCCCAAAGCTTGCACTTGAAGGTTATGATGACTATGATAATGACCAAACGACGTATTCTCTTTCCGCTCTTATTTCTTGTAAAATTCAAATGGAAAGCCACCTAAAACAGTTTTGAAATTTTGGAGTAGACTCGCGGCTCCAACTTTTGTATATGTATCTCAGTTTTAGGTGAGTGCTCGTCGTACGAGGCACTCACCAGTTGCAATCGCTTTTTTTTTTTTCTTCAGTTCATCAGACGGTCACGTCACGACTCAAGTGTACGCGATCACTCTTCATCTTGTTTACGTTCATTCTTCTTACTTCTTAGGTTTGTGCTCGCTCTGCGTGCGCTAGGAGCTTTGACTATATACCTCTTATGGACAGAGCTAACACGACGCTTACCCGTGGAAAGATATAAGAAAATAAAATGCGGAGGACTCAACATAGGCGACGCGGTTGATTGCGGAGGGAGGAGAAGCTGTTACTCTTCCGCGCACTCACCCGCGTTGCCTACGTTGGAGTCCTCCGCACGCTATACATATTCCCACGCTCGTTTAAGGGTACGCTCTACACAGGAAAAAAACGCGTAAATATACGAAAATATAGGTTCCGAGGCGACTAATTACTGTCCACAAAATGAACCAATTGTTATGAAATCTTTTGTAGTGTTAGATGAGTGTTTGATACAGGTCTAAAATTAATTCAGAAGTCGTAATATTATTTAGAACTCTTGTTATTCGCAGATAAAGGTCCCGCTAGGAGCGCTACTTGTTCTGCGAAAAAAGTGATCATGGTGTTTTCCACCATAAGACGACATACTAATAAAATCGTAATTCCACCGTTTCAAATTGGTTTTCATGGAAAATGCAGAGAACAAAACTTGTTGCCCTTTCAATTTTCTTTCAGATGAATGTAATTTTAGATTTTAAATAACTTTTTTCATTTCATCACTTTTTTTGCAAGCTTCCTCAAGTTGCCATCATGGTAAACCCAGAGGGCGCCTCCTTTGCCTTTAATCGCGAATTGACGATCAAAAAGTGGTACATTTTGAGCTTTTTCAATCGTTGATAACAAGAGTTCTAAATAATATTACGAGTTCTGAATGAATTTCAGACCTGTATCAAACACTCATCTAACACTACAAAAGATTTCATAACAATTGGTTCATTTTGTGGACAGTAATTAGTCGCCTCGGAACATATATTTTCGTATATTTACGCGTTTCTTTCCTGTGTAGAGCATATCCTTAACATTGCAGTATATGGACAAAGCTCAGCTAGGAGGGTTCTCTGGGAGGAGTTCGTTTATTTAATATTGAGTTTATATTGCAAATCTAAGGAATCTAAGATTGGGAATGAATGTGCTTGTATAGTGTACTACTGCGTACTGCGTAACTTGTTTGTTTATCAATATTTTTATTTAGGAACGTTGATCAAGCAATCAATGGTCACTTTGTACTGCCGATTAATTTTCGGTTCACATGAATAGAAACGCGTTCCTTCGGTGTTTCGTTGTAGGACGCAAAGACGCGTTTTTTATTCACTTTAGAGCTCGAAGAGTTGGGTTGCGCGCATGCGCGTATTTTGTACGCGCCGAACATTTTGGCGGTCGCGGACGGAAATGATCTTTTAATTATTTTAACTACAACACTCAAATTTTTCCTTGTGTTCATCAATTGTAAGAAAATTACAATTTTGTTTTCCATCAACAATGTTATGATGCTCTAATAAAAAAGTGAAAATTTAATTATAGATCATCTCGCGTTTGCGTTTTTATTCATGTGAACCGAAAAATAGCGTACGCCACACGTGAACGGAGGAAAGCGATATACTCGCGCTGCATAGCGGCCCTCGCCGCGGCTCGGGTCGCCAAAGCGCTCGTATAGAAATCGCTCTCCTCCATCCCTTATAGCGTAATATACTATTACCTACTTCTCTTCAGAACCAATGAAGACAGATATCAAAACCAAATTTGTTTTTGACACCACAATGGACAAGAAGGATGTAGCTGTCACGTTTTAACAGGGAACCTGTTCTATGGGTTTTTTTCTGAGAAATTTGCTGTGCGCCGTCCGCCAAAAAACTTGGAAAAATTTCGACACTTGAGCTATATAAGATAGGAAAGGGACTTGGACAAATTTCGACTCTCGAGCTATATATACAGCTTGGAGGATGAAATTCCCCAAGTCTCCCTTATATCATAATATAGCTCGAGAGTCAACATTTTATCAAGTCCCTCTCCTATCATATATGGCTTGAGAGTCAAGAAAAATTTAGACTTTCGAACTATATTATACTAGGCTTATAGTAGGTCTGAGCTTCCTTGAATTCTCAATATCAAATCCAATTTGACTCATAGAACAGGTTCCCTGCGTTTCTCGTTTAAATTCTTTAAGGAAGCCGTCGTTTTCATTTAAACTGAAAATACTAGATATCATTTTTTTCCGTTTATTCAATGCTCTTGTCTATCTACAGCAGACCTTACTATAGGATAATAGAAAAATCATAAACAAATTGAAAGACTTCCGTCTATCTGCCCGAGATCTTAATTTTACTGCAGAGAAATCACAAACAAATTAAAAGACTCTCGTGTGTCCGCGCGAGATCTTAGTATAGAAAAATCACAAGAAAAATTGAAAAGCCTTTGTTTGATTCTGACTACAGAAAAATCACACAAAAAAACAAAACAAAAACAAAAACAGTGTGATGTAACAAGGACTGGAGTAGAGAGGGGGGAGTCCTCGACAGCACACAAACTATACAGGAACTTCAGTATACCTAACCTATCGAGACAGCAACCGAATCAAATGATCGAGTTTACGCCAGAAAAGCTCTCACATAGCCATAAACATAGACTAGATCGACACTTCAGGAAGTACACACGACTCTGATCTCGATCCTACCCGCCACTATAGGACCAGACTAGCTCAGTCAGCAGAACATGGATACTTTCCATCAGGGTCGAAAGGATAATCTAGGGATATGGTACTGGTTCACAAAGATTCACTTTTAGAGATCACCTAGGCTATAGGATACGTCAATACGAGAGGAGGTTCGCGTCGTCGTTAATGTAAGCTCTACAATCTTACCAGACTCAAAGGAATGAGTCTGTCACATCGCTATTCATCCCGAGCAGAGACCTACGAAAGCCGGATGGTCGAAGCTAAAATAAAAAAGTACACGAGGATTGAAATAAAATTCAATCAGAAGGTAGCTAAGGTAAGCTGAAAATAGGAATTTAGAAAATTGGCCGAAAGAAAAATCATCGTAGAGTAGAAAGGAAGGTTATTCGACATATGAAAAATCTTCTTCGTTGTTCATTTCAAATTTAGAGTCTTGACTGCTATCAACGTCTAACTTCGGAACCAAGCTATTCGGTAAAAAGGAGCGAACCCGACAAAAGTTCAATTTACAACATAGGTACATTTTAATATCGAAACTTAAATCTAACAACAAACTAGTCAGGGTAAATATGAGTCCTGCTAGGTGTGTAGAATTGAATTCGTCTCTATCAATTAAAATGATATAAGATAGCAAACTTGATTATGTGTGGTGATACTGCCATCGTCGAATTAGATTTCTTCATTTTTATGATGCTCCTTTTCATCGAAACGTTGGTAAAGCCCATTGTCTGGTATTCGATAAGTATGCTTCGTCCATAATCGAACACTCGAATCACCTCTCAGGTAAAAACAACCACGAAAAAACTGAGAGGGCGGGAACCCGCGAAGTGGGACTCACAAAGTTCAGGGTTTTGACTCGTGCCACTCGAATCTGTTTATCCTGCATGACGACCACGAATCGACACACAGCTTTTGACGAAAGTTTCCAAGAGGGCTTAATCGAAAGCAATTCAGAAAAATTTCCCACAGTCGGAACTTTGAAAAAATTAACATTTTTATTCTCGAAACACTGTCTCAGTAGTACAGCTAATAAAAAAGATAGGAACAATTTCATTAGGAGACTTTCGAAGCTAAATAGTAAAATCTCAAAAAACGAGCACATTGTTAAGAAACTACGAGTTCCTAAGCCCATATTCACGGCGATCCGTACGTAACCGTTCGCGAGATTTCCAAAAAACGCACTCTCGAGCCATCGTTGAGCAAAGCCCGCGATGCACTCGAGGAGTTCCTTTCTTTTCCCCGCACCCAATCGTCTTCGCCGCTTAATCAACGTAGAAGGAGAAGGTACGAAATAGTAAGGATAAAAATGGGAAAAACCGGACATTAACTAGGAGTATAGATACCAGGATACGCGTAAAATCGGTGTAACGTTTTAGGATTGAGACGAGACGGAATTTTTCTATTTGATACAGCGGCGAATACGTTAGGTTCGGTATCACGAGCGGACACGTACACACATTCACACTCACCCGACCAAAATTCGTTCGGTAAATCGTTGTTATTTCACAACAGAAAAATCACAATTGAAAAAAAAAACTCATGAGGAAAACACATGGAAGAATCCTGACACATAACATCACAAACGGAGAATAGAGAAAGAGAGGAAAAAACTTTAGTTAGACTTCTTTGAATTTAGACCTTCGGCTATCCATCCGAGTATCCGCCATCAGGTTAGCCTCGCAGCTCTCAGCCTCTCATCACTCATCAGTATTCGAACTTTTAAACAGCAAACCAATGGTAGTGAGCAAACACATGCGACATGCTTTGAAATCAAAGTTTGCATTTTGCAATGATGTACCTCCCTGACTGTTCACTAAATTACATTTTTCACACACCACAAATTTGACATCAAAAGTAGACTTTCAGTACTTCACCATCGCGTTTCATACTATTTCGATTTTTTTTTCTTGTTACGTACTGGCGTGCCGTATAGAATCTTTCCGCGGGCCGTACTTTCGCCACCACTGAGTCCTAGTCAACTTGCAATAGTATATTACATAATAAGGGTCTAAAGTGAGTGTTTACATGCGAGGGCAATGTTTGCGAAACGAGGCGTAGCCGAGTGAGCAATTTTTCCCGAGTCATGTAAACTCACTTTAGATCCTTATTTTGGAAGATATTTTTTGTAATACATGATCAGAAACGCAATGTTTTTCGCTGATACACTCTGTATCTAGATCCAACGATGTTCGAAAAGAAAATGAAACGCAGATAAATTCAAAAGTTTAATACTTAGAAACAAAAATTCGATAGAAAACGAAAATTTGATAAAAAACGAAAATTCGATAGAAAACAAAACGTATCGTAAATAATAAATTCGAAAACTTAATAGAATATAAAGAAACGCAAAATATTTGAAATCATTTCGAGTAACTTACGTAAGTTGATCAATTCATTTCGACGCAAGAAAACGAAAATGCACACACTCGTAAAGATTAGGTAATTGAACCACGTGCATCGACGTAAAAACGTGTGCATCGACGTAAAAACGTGACGCATCCTTTTACATCAAGGCACGTTCACTTTACATACAAATTTCGTTCGCTCTCGATTCATCGATGATAAACGCTCCTTTCAACTCGCAAAACTTCAGCGTAAACATTGCCTTTCTGATCATGTATTATAAAAAAGTGTTTACATGTTTGATAAAATAAATTACATTCAGATATTGTCGGTACCTACCAGCATCATACAGATATTTTTCATGTACTGTTCAAATATTCAAGTTCAAGAGTGGAGTTTTATTAACTCATTCATCTTCATAGGTACCAAATACTATAAACGATAATACTGGAAACTCCTATCTAAATCACAGATATAGAACTAAATACCTAGATATCAGACTCGTCAAAGTATCTGTGAGCGTCGCAGGCGCAAACGTTACGTGAGAGCGGTGCAGGGTACGTTACTGTTTAACACGCGTCTTATGGCAGGTATATTTTAAATAATTTAAAATTACCAAATACTTTTCGCTACCGATTAAGAATGTTATTAAATTTATGTGAAAATTTCAGCCTAATAGAATCAATTTTCGTTCAGTTATTCAAGTTTAAAGTTGTACAGGGTCTTATGGGAATTCCGTTTTCTGCCCACACTCAGGCAAATGCTTATGCAACCGCCTATCACAAAAATTTAACACGCGTTAAAATGGTGAGTCTGATATCTAAAATACATTGAGCGCTTTCGGTCACGCGACACAGCAGTACGTAACATTGTGGGATGCAGTAGGGTTGTACGGGTTGCTGACGAAGTACCACTACACGCAAACAATAGAGTTTTTCCATGTCGGCGCATTGCATACGTATTCTCCTACGTGTTATCGAAATGGTAGTATTTCTAACATTGCTCTAATGGGTGTTGCTGGATTGCATACTCATTTTCATTGTGGAGTAGTTTGCCATGAGAGCAATGTTAGAAATACTAAATAAATAGAAATAATACCATTTCGATAATACATAGGAGCATACGTATGCAATGCGCCGACATGGAAAAGCTCTATACACAAATTCACAAACACAACAAAAGTTAGTTCCATCCTCCATCCTCCATCGCTAGTCGCATGTGACCATGAAATTGACGAGAGTTTCCAGTGTTATCGTTTATAGTATTTGTTCATACTTTGAACATTCTTAGCTAGGCTGGGTTGACTTTGCAACATTATCCTTCAATTCCTTCAATTTCAGCAGCATTGTGTATATATTATAGATGACTAGCGGTTGGCGGCGCGCCTGACCGCCAGCTGTGTGTTGAGTAGATATATGCGTTTTGGAAATATTTGGATTTTAACGGTAAGAGCTAACTTAACAGGTAAAGGCTGCATTGAAGTAAAAAACGGACTAATTCATCAATATTTTGCCAGTCGCAATGATTAAGGAAATTGATGGATAGTAGGTAAAAAGCCTACCCCTGAAGCATTACATCAATCTGAATAGAGGCATGAGACGCACTCAGTCGTTTCCTATGTGAGAAACTGGGTATAATTTTCACATTTCTTCCTCGAACCTAGTACCTTTTCTAGGTAGTTTCAAACTCTGACGATAACTTGTAGCTTATTTCATTAACTGCTCGGGATATTGCCTTCATTAACTGTGTTAATCGAGGCCAGCAGTGAACCTGTCTTATTGGGGTTTCTTTGTTTTTTGTTTTTCATTACTTTCAAAGTTCTAACTCGAAAGTCCATATTTCTTCGAGTCCCCTCCACCCTATCAGATACGCTAAATACTCGAAATTTTTTGGAGTCCCACGTTTTGCCAGGGCGGCCAACGCCCGTCATTTTCCTTCAATTTACCCTCCCCCTCCATTAAATAGGTTCCCTAATGAAAACCAGCCATACCTCTAACGCATTACCTCTGTCTATGGACGTGTGGGATAAGGCTGGATCAGACTTCTTGTACGAGTAACACAAAGATTTCAACTTTATACAATCATTACACATGCACGCATTAGGTCTTCTTTATTCTACACTGCCAGTACATCTATATCAATATAAGTATTTTATTATGAAAGTGTTACAGTGTTGCCACAGAACTCCCCCCTTGGTGGCGGAGCCATGGTCTTTTATAATTAATATAATCTTAAAAAATAATATCACAGTCATATCACATTTTAATAGCTTAAATATTGTACATAAGTACATAGATTTTTTTTTTTTTCTGTGAGAATCTCGTTGGTTTTTTTATTGTTCTACCGTAGTGATTGGTATAATTTCCTATATTTCTATTTGAATTAAAAAATACACGAGAATTTTCTTGAGAAAGTACTACTGGAAGTAATATTGTTGCCTGGTGTGGCCGTCCTTGAAATTGATTGGAATGGCTGTGGGTTTCCGGAACCGTGGTTGTTCACAAAAACATTATTATAGAAGATGCGCTTGCCTTCAAACTTCACTTTTTTCTTTCTTCTCCGTTTTTTCTTGTTTCTTTTTTCAAAATACTCGTAGGTCGGATTTCTTTCTTCTCTTCCTCTTCTTCTAAGTTTATCTGCTCGGAAGTATCCTCTTCTTGTATGTCTAATTTGTAGGCTGGTTGAAGTCTGTTATAAAAATCCAGTCATCGCGCTTTTCTAACCGTACCAAAAATGATTTTTTCATTCTTTTTAAGACTTCATATGGCCCCTGATACGGGCATTCTAAAGGTTCCTGAACTCTGTCTACTCTGATGTACACACATTTCGCTATATATAGATCCTTATGAACGAATATTCTTTGTTTGTTTTTGTGTGTAAATGGTATCGGACCTATTTTTCTAAACGAAGCGCGTAGCTGATTGACATAATCATTACTATCTATTATGGTTTCACTGGATTTTATAAATTCACCCGGCAATCTGAGTTTCATACTGTAGGTGAGTTTGGCGGATGAAATTCCTGTTTCATCTCTTGCTGCTGATTATAAGCCGAGTAATACTGTCGATAAGTTGTCTTGCCAGCCACCACCATGAGCTTTCAATGTTTCCTTCAATCTTTTATGAAAACGTTCCACCACTCCATTTGCGTGCGCCTTATAGGCGTTTGTACGGATATGATTTGCTCCTCAAAGAATGCACAGTTGTTCAAGAATTTTAGAAGTAAATTGCGTACCTCTGTTGAACCGCGTTATGCAAAAGCCGTCCAAGCGACATTTCATCGTTTTGGGGAAGAGACCTTTAAATGCATTATGACAGTGTACCCATTCGCCAGATTTAAAAAATGTCGCTTGGACGGCTTTTGCATAACGCGGTTCAGTTGGAAGTTAAATACAACGGGGTTCCAAAGCGTGAGATCCATTCATCAAAGATGGTGCGAGCTACTGTTTCTGCTGTAATTTCGCTGAGTGGAATCGCTTCTGTCCACCTCATTCCTCTGTCTATCATAGTGCACAGATAACAAAAACCATTTGAATTGGGAAGGCGACCTACTAAGTCTACATGCAGGTGTTTGAATCTATCTGAAGGTGGGAACTGTCCAATTTCCGATTTTGTGGGTTGCTTGATCTTTGCTTTTTGGCATTGGGGACAAGCTCAAACCCATTTCGTTAAATCAGAGTTCATGGTTCTCCAAAAATATATGTAGACTACAAAAACGCCGAATCGTTGCTTTGATCCCATCGTGCGAGATTCTGTGGATTTGTTCAAACAAACAATGTCTAATTTTCTCAGGGATAATCGGACATTCCTATTGAGTATTCATTCAACACTAAGTTCAAAGTCAAAACTATAATTCATAAGATCTAAAATCAATACAAAATTTGAGAACGACAACTAGGTCTTCAAAAGTTCACAGCTTAAAAAAAGGGAGCAAAAAAAACGCAAATCACTTGTTCAATGTAGAAAACCTAAGGCAGTGTTGCCATCCCACAACAGTTCCTCATTATTCATAACGCTACATAATATTTTTAAATTTTCAGGCATACACACTTCACGTATCTCGTGGTCTCTAAAACCATGCTCTTTCATTCTTTTACATTCGTCGTCTGTTAGCTGATGTCCCGCAATCATCGTTTTGTTGATCGGAGCTGGTATCATCAAAATCTGTTCTTCGGGGCGTGACAGTACACCTGCAACAGAATGGGAGAAAGTAAACTGCACACCGTTTGAACAACACAAGAAGATGTATTTTGCACACATGTCAAAGTGCACACAGTGAGATGAGAGTGTGTGCAGAATACTTTTGTAGGCATAGATGGAGAACGTAATCTGCACACACCTCGCTGACACCGAAATGAGGGAATCTTCATGAAAACGGTAAAAGATTGAGGCTCTGCTCGCACAGTAAAAAACGGACAAAGATAAACTTCGAGATAAATGTATTAACGTTTCGACGCAACGAAGGTATCTTCTTTAGAATGGTAGGGAGATGAAATGAGGAAAAGGACTGAACAAAAAGACAAGGGAGAAATGTACAGAATCTTATTGAGCAATATGGCCGTGGTGAAATAATGCGCCTGCTCTTCCTCAAAAGATGCGGCTACTACATATGCCCAAAACAAAATAAATCTACACCAGCAACGGCTGCCTTAGCGAGCACTACCTCAGCGACTATTTCAGCGACAGCGTCCCTTACTTCTTAAATATTTGACTATACTCAATTATAACTCAGTTGATTCTATTCTTATCCTGTTACATTGTAAAACGTGTGCAGAATACAAAAGTAGTATCACTGTTAAATTATCATTGTGTGCAAAAAACACCGGAAATAAAATCGTTCTTGTGTGTGCAAATTACAATGTGTGCAGTTTACCTTTCCTCTATGAAATGTGTGTGCAGTTTACATACGCCCAACAGAATCATTGCTAGCATCGGTGGTTAATATTAATTCAGCTTCTGGTCTAAGAATACGAAAGTCGCGTGTAGTTGGCGAGGGCGTCACGTGCTTTTTTGAAAGATTCCTTCATTTGCGGATTCCACTTTATGATCCTGCAGTCGTTTTTCTTTGGATGTCCTTTGATAGCATCGTTGAGTATTGTCAAATGTGATGACATGTTAGGAACGAATCTCCGGTAGAAATTGAATATTCCTAAAGCTCTTCGTAGACCTGTAACAGTTTTTGATACACACATATTTTTTACAGCTTCAATCTTATAATTAGTGGGTGAAAAACCCTGAGGTGTAATTTTATGACCGAGAAATTCTAGTTTGTTAGTTACAAATACAGATTTTCCTATGTTTATGGTAATTTTACGTTTGGCGAGACGTTTAAATACTTTTTCGAGATGAACCAAGTGTTCGAGCTCATTATTTGAAAATAAGAATATCATTGATAAACACGAATACAAACGGTAAATCAGCTAGTATAGAATTAATAAAACGTGGGTATGTGGCACTCGCGTTACAAAGACCGAACGGCATAGACATGTACTCTAAAAGACCAACAGGTGATATTACAGCGGTTTTATAAATATCCGAAGGATTTACTTTAATTCTATGAAATGCTTCTACTAGGTCTATTTTAGAAAATACGCGCTTTTCATGTAAATAGTCGGTAGCGTCGCGAAGATCCGGCATCGGGTAGCTATCCGGAATTGTTTTCGAATTCAGTACCTTGTAGTCCCCAGCGATTCTTATCTCTCCGTTTTTAGGTTCTTGCTCGTGTGCGAGCCAAGAACCACTTGCAATCGCTTTTTTTTTCTTTTTTTTTTTCCCTCTTTTTTTTAGTTCGGGGGCCGTTCCCTTGAGAGCGTGGTATCAGTTTGATTACGTGCATTGAGTATTCGCTTTTACAGAATAGAATTTAAGTGATAAGAGATAAATTGACACTGTTGCAATCGGTCGGGGAAATATGAATACCTATATGAATAATAAAAGTAGAGTATCGGGTTATTAATTTAGGAACAATTGTTCAACGATCACCTACGTTCTTCCTATTTCGTACTGCGGATTATTATAATCACAATCACGGTCCTATTAATCACGTTCGTCGTTCACATTTCTGTCGACTCTTGATAGAGAGGTATCAGTTTGATTACATACGTTGAGTGTTCGCTTTCTCGGAATAGAATTTGAGTGATACATAAGAGATAAATTGGGATGTTAACCTATGTTTGGTAGCGCTAGAATCGCCTTCCTCTCTCGCCGCACTCGCTTGAATTTCTGGGTGACGATTTTACGTTCAATGTATTCGGCCATAAGAAACGAGATTTTCAATTAGTCGTAGATGACTCAATACTTCACCATTAGAATTACTTCTTTCAGTTATCGATTCTCTTGAAGTGTTTAAACGATTTATAGGATATAATTTTTTGATATTACGAATTGTAATAATTTAAATCGTATTTGAAAATTGCAAATTCCCCATCATGAAGCATGGTACGTTGAAATTATCCCCCACATGTTCGAGCACGGCTACCAACTTACGCAACTTGGGTTAACATCCCAATTGACATTGTGGCAATCGGTCGGGGAAATATGAAAATATGAATAATAAAAGTAGAGTATTGGAGAAAAAAGAATGATTGATTGCATAGGGTAGTATCTCAATACTTGAACATGAAATCAGTATCTGTTTCAAACTTGCGTTTACTGATCGTTATTATTTTCTTTCCACTACCTATTAATACGTCTTGCAAATTGTTGAGGATTTATTGCTTCGTAAATCCTATGTAGTGGTCTGTGTTATACGCGATCCAATTTGTCAAAGAAATGTTTTATCGCATAGCATAGGTAGTTTAAGTAAGTTTGAGGGCCTGGTTTACTATTTTCTTATCCTAAGCGTATGCGATCGGTTTGTTATAGACTGTTCATGTTCAGGGAAGTAGGTTGCATCATAACATATTTTCATACGTTACCTATGTTATTTGAAGAAAACAAGTAAGAAAAAGATGAGAATGTGAATATTCGAAGTAAACAAGGAATGATAATTATGAATGTAGAAGTGTGGAGTAGAATGCGACAATATTAAATGATCGAAGTGGAGTACAGATATCTGAAAAAAGTGAGTCAATGAAATTGAGAATAAACTGTTGAGAAGAAGAGTGAGTATTAGGTACCATGGTTATTGGGTGTTTGTTTCAAGTTACTCATTACCTATACTTAGCAGTGACTGGAACTCGCATCAAGATCGAGAATAATCAATACATAGGTACCGTAAGGTCGGGCTACTTTAGAAATGCGGGCTACTTTGCACCGTGTTAAATTAAATACGAAAAATAGGCGCCAGTTTTGATGATTTTTTTCACCCAGACTACATTTAAAATACATGGGTCTAAAGTAGCCCACCCTGCGGGCTACTTTGCAAGTTTTTCACAATGCCTGGTATTTCCAGAAATATGAAAAATCGATACTTTTTTTTCTGGCGCACGTGAGGCACCTCACCAAGACCCACATTTCAAGTATGAATATGACTATGTTTTAACGCATACAATGAACGCTAGAGCGCGCCAAAGTTGAGAACCATCAAAAATACTTGCAAAGTAGCCGACCTTACGGTACCTAATAAGTTAAGAAATTGTTGAATGTTTGTTTACTTAGCAGTGACTGGAACTCGCATCAAGATCGAGAATAATCAATACATAGGTACCTAATAAGTTAACAAATTGTTGAATGTTTGTTTACTTGTAAAAAATGGATGAAAATTTCTGAGTGTGAAGAGAGATCTAAGTACTGTCAAAGAAATCAACTATCAAGAACAAACTTCAGAACGCATAAAGCGTAAAGCCAGAGATGTTGTGGGATGAAAGCTGACAGCAGAAACTCAGAAATAAATCCCAACATTGCAAGCCAAATGACAGAATTTTGATGGGAGAAACTAAAAGCATCAAGCTAAAAGCCAAAGAATAACATGTAAATATTTAGTGTAGAAATTAGAGAAGGATGACAAGCTGAAAGCTTAAAGGTTTATATTATTAATAAGAGCAAAAACTTGAAAGTCGAAAGTTGAGTCGAGTAAGAAAGTCAAGAAGCTTAGCAAGAACCTCTTCCAGCCGACCAGCAGTCGGATGCTTGTTCTTATGTTTGACTACAATTGGCGAGGCGCAAGGTGATTTTGGTGGACGGCAAATTCCCGCTTCCATTTGTTCTTTAAATTCGCGTCAAACTCGTTGAAGAATTTCAGGACGATTCGGACCGGGCAGCGCTAGCATCGCGCAAAATTTTTGAATTTTTTAAAATCTCTCAAAAATATGATCATCTGAAAGAAAATTTTCCACTCTTCAATTTCGTTCCTTACGAGTACACGCCTAAATTCATTATTTTTGGAGAAATTTAAGAAAAAGTATAGTCAGTTCCACGTAAGAATAGAATTTTTCAACTTTCACACTGGCTATTTACCGCGACAACGCATGGACGACGGACCAATCACGTACAAGTTGCGTTTCGCTTCCAGTATGTGTCCCTACCGTTTCCTCTCCCCGGAGCTCACGCTATGGTCACGAAAAATTCTATTCTTAGGTGGAACAGACTATAAAAAATCACCTTTGGTTTCGAGTCACAATTACCGTTCGCTTATCAGTACTTTCTAGGTATTTTACATAGGCGACGCTAGCGATCTTACAATATGCCCGGTGCCAATGGCGACGAGATTTTCCTTGGTGTGGAGGTCCAGTCCTTTCTATGAAATGGTAGACTTCGGATTTATCATTGATTTTGTTATATTGTTGGGCTGGTTTCGTAATCTGAGGATATTTCTTCAATAATTCTTCGATTTGAGTGTTATTTTATAGAGATGATATAGCGTGTATCGATGGTTGTTCTGTATTTTTCAGGATACATTTTGTGCTGCATAGTGTTGTACCGTCGATCAGCCTTTTTCGTTTGAGGTCGGGCAGAAGGTTGAAATGTGATAGGAAGTCTGCTCCTATTATTGGTGTGGACACGTCTGCGATTATGAATGTCCAAGTGAATTTCTTGGGTAGACCCAAACAAAATGTGATAGTTTTAGTTCCATACGTTTTTATCTCGTTTCCGTTCGCGGCATATAGAATGTAGTCTATACGATTTTTTCGTTCCGATTCACTGGTAGGAATGACGCTGACATCTGAGCCTGCGTCTATTAAAAATGTTAGAGCTATTAAAATTGGTGTGATAAATAATCTCTGCGTCTTTTGAAAGAAAGATTGCTGCGCAGATGCAACCTCTAATTCGAGTTTTTTTGGTTCTTCATCTTGCACGGACTATAACATTTCGTCGATTGGTCTCCAAATTTGTAATGATACCAACATAACTGATCGTACATCGCATTATTGTTTCTTCTAGGTGGATATGGACTTTTTTCTCTTTTCCATTTTCTTTCTTCGCTCGGTTCTCTATCTCTTGATTTGCGAGAAATTTGGCTCATCTGAAGTTTCATATTCTCATTGTCGTTCTGAAGTTTTGTCAGTTGATTCGATATTTGGATGAGAGTTTGAGATAACAAATCATTTGGAACACTCTGCATTTGCGTCGGGTCGCTGTTCTGTATAGCGTGCACGGAAGATCGTTGTTGTACAATTTCGTCCAGTTGATGGAGTTTGTTAGCTGATTTGGCCAGGGTAACGGCATCTAAGCTTTCGATGGATGTTAAAGCTTTCCTCGTATCACTCGGTAATTTATTGAGCCATAATCTTTTTATTACATCGGGGTTGAGCGAAGTTCCCGCTTCGCTTCGAATAGTTAGTAGGATAGTTGACGGTTTCATATTTGGTAATATTTGGATTCCCGAAAGTACCTTATCGAAGCTTTGTTCATCTGATTCGCCCAAGATGGAGATGAGTTTTTTTTTCGCCAGAGCGTATCGATTTATTCGATTGTTAGCATTTAAGATAAGATCTTGGATGTACTCAGAATGCGTCGTGGTGAGAGCTTGCAAAAGGTACGAAAATCTTTTCTCATCCATATTAATTCCATTCTCTGTGAATATCGTCTCCGCTATTCCAAACCATAGTCCAGGATTATTGTGGTTGAAATCCGGCAAAGTAAAACGTGTCTGGATTGGTGCGAATGGTGACTGCAGTGTACTTGCAATTGTATAATTGCTAGTTTGGTTTTGATTGTGTCCGGCGACAGCCGTCGTCATTATTGAAGATGATTGAATTGCCGTTGATTGTGCAGTCGACATTTTTTGAAATTCTTGAGCGTCACGGTCGCCACTTGTGGGATAAGGCTGGATCAGACTTCTTGTACGAGTAGCACAAACACTTCAACTTTATACGATCATTACACATGCACGCATTAGGTCTTCTTTATTCTACACTGCCAGTACATCTACATCAATATAAGTATGTTATGACTAGCCGCTTGCGACGCCCACTCTGACTCGCCCTTCGCGCTTGCTAAAACATACCTCGATGACGGGCTCATGCTTTGCACTCACCTTCTTTGTAAGAGCTTGTAACGTTTGAACTTTCAACAGTCATATACACATATATTCCCATTACAGTACACACGCACAGCTCAAAAACTCAAGCAACAAACCGCTTGCTAGTGAAGTCAATTCTGTCCTACTCTGCTAGGAGCAAGACTTTAGTTTCCGACCAACAAAAGTATTCTTTTTCGGCATTTTTCGCAGGATTTATGGCCCTTATATACTTCAGTGTACAAAGTACTCCCAAATCCCTACATCATGCTTCACTTAAAACCCTACTAAATCCCATTACGGCCTTATCTAATCACTTCCTTCTATAATAAATCGCATTTTAACCGATCAATATTAAATACTTTTCAGTATGTACCGAATCAAGGATCGGGGGGGGGGGGGGGAGATATTGAAATTCCGTTGTTTTCTTTTTTCTTACATGTACATACCTTCAATATTAAATTAATTGCAAAATTAATAGAGAATTCAGAACATATTGTTATTTATTATTTTTTGCAATCGCGATCGATGATTGTAAGTTGTATCCATCAGCGACTGCTGACTACAATGTACATACAATATATATATATATTTTTTTCCACTTTGACTTTTGAAAGAGGATTTATTTTGAGGCCAGTCTTGGATGTCGAATAAGAAGGGGAAAAAAGAAGGAAGATTGTAGTTAACCCATGCAGCCTCTATATCGGCAATTTCCGTCTGTATAATCCTCAGTTTCCAATGTCCTAAGAAAAAAACTTCGACAATTGCTGTCCAAGTGTCCACAATATGCAGACCTATCTTTTTCCAAGATAATTGATGAAGTGGATGTCATCAGTTTCGAATATGGCGAAATAGATGGAAGGATAGGCCTACAGATATCGTTCTCACATTGATTTATGTCATGCAGGTAGTTTGTAAGCAATTTTTTGATTATTTCCGTTTCTCAGCGAAGTATGTATTTGCACACATTTAAAGCTTTGATTTTCCTCATGACCTACCGATAATTATGAGCTAGCTACAGTATAATAGTCGGCTTGGTATAATTATGGTTTTTTGTTCTTTTTTTCCCCCTCTGATCGGCTGGCTAGGTTTGCGTTCGGATTTCTTGGTTCCTTCTTCCTTTTATTCTTTCTACTGCCTAAACATGACTTGTGACTTTTCTCGTATAAGTAGGCGACCCTAAGCAGGAATAATAGCGACGGTTTCGTTCAACAACTCTTTTAGACTCCGTCGTTTCGTGATGTATTTTTTTTTAGCTAGATTTATTCGTTTTACGCATAATTTTATAGTTTTTTGAGTTTTGCAGAGCTACGTTTGCAGAATATTAAGGTTTCAGATTTTCGTCACAAACTACGTGCAGTAATGTGTTATCAGAGACAATTTCAGCTCTGTAGGTTGAACGGAAGTATGAGAAATATAGTGGCAGGAAAAAATGCGTCCACGTCATGGATCTTTTATATAGGATGAAAGTGTTGCAGTGTTGCCACAGACGCATGCGTTTTTTGTACGACAAACAGATGTACTTTTCACATTTCTCTCTCGAACCTGGTACCTTTCATTAGGTGGCTTCAAAATCTGACGACCTCATTACGTGCCTGCTGCATAGTTACTCGTATCACAAAAGAAAAGCAAATTTTCAAGAAATTATTTTACGTAAACGTCTTCTTTTAAAATCGAAAATTCGATTCATTGCAAAGGAATACAATATAAAAATACATAAAACTTGAATAGTCTCTTTAGATTCATCCAGAGCAACTGGTTAAATGCTCTCTCTGTGTGAACACAATGATGTTGAATACACGTCAGTCAAAATACCAATAGTTCCCAAAGTTCCTCCTGTAAATCTGAAATTAGACTCATTCGAAAGAAAATTACAGGGGCTACAATTTTTGTTCTCTTCAATTTTTCACAAAAGGAGTAAAATTTGAGTTAGGTATTACAATAATTGAATTTTTAGAACTGCGAGGCCTAACGCGTTTAAACATGGGACACAATTTTTAATAAGAACTTTTTTTCTATGGGAGCTAAAATTTTCATTTATGGCTTAGAATTTGCTCTGGAGTAATACGAATATGTGGCGATGATTTCAAGTCGATAGGTACAGCGATTCTCGAGTTATAGAAGGACACACAAACTTTCTGCTTTATATATTAGAAGATGGGACTATTACACACCATCACATTCAAGAGTGTAGCGTGGAAAGTGGAGCTCCTAGCTGAGCGCTAATAGGTGAATCAACAGATAGCATGAACCTGTTTCGGCCTGTCGCGGGCCGCTTTCATAACCCAAGGGGCGCAGGATACGGCCGAACTGCGATGAAAACTTGTCCAGAAACAGGAGCCTCATCCACCGTTTCCTACCACTGTGGTGCAAATCTCGGGTATCCTCCGCTCCTTCGGTTTTCGGCCAGCCTTTTATAATCATCCCACTCTTGAGAGTATTTTTGTGAAATTAAAGGACCCTATTCCAGTGGCCGAGAGGGGAGGGGTCAATTTGGTGGCTTGTGGAGATTGCCCTAGTGTCTACGTAGGGATGATTAACCGTCAACTCCAAATTAGAATTGACGAGTACAAAAAAGCTTGGATGAAAGGGAAAGTGGAGAGTCAGCCTTTGCTGATCATTTGATCAAAAGTGGTTACAAGTTTAAAGAGGTGTCCGAAGTCTTCCTCCATTGGGAAAATTTGTATTTTAAACATCTGGTCCTTGAGGAAATAGAATTCCTCCGACATCGAAATAAAAATGGCGTTACCGTTTTGAACAGGTAGATTCCTAAAGAAGGATTGAACGAAATAGTCTACGGGAATGATTCACATTTCGATGACTCGTAGGTTCTGTCATGACTCCGTTTGATGTCGCTTGTTCTTGTTGGTGTTGGGTTCAGTTGCCGTGCTTTCTATACTTCGAGAATGTCTGTTCAGCCGAAAGTCGAGTCCTCCGCCCCTTTGGCTTCAGGCCTGCTTTTTATAACCTCACTACTGTGAAGGGTTTGTTTGTTAGGCTAAAGGAGCCCATCCCGCGGGGGGAGAGGAGCGGGGTGTACAAATTGGAGTGCAAGGATTGTAACGGCGTATATATAGGCGAGACGGGTCGCCAGCTTGGAATTCGAGTAGAGGAGCACCTTAAGGCCTGGAAGAAAGGTAATTTGGGTGATTCGGCCTTCGCGGACCACCTTGTCTCCAGTGGTCATAGTTTCAAGGAAGGTTCGGCTACCCTTCTCCACAAGGAGAATTCTTACTTGAAGCGCGTTGCGTTGGAAAATATCGAAATAGTGCGTCATCTGAACAGTGACGATGTTACCGTCCTCAACAGGTATTTTCCCGACGAAGGTTCAGTTGAACTGGTCTACGAGTTTGAGTCACCTCGCGAGGGCTCGCTCGTTCAATCCTGATCTCGTTGGTATTCTGTTTTATGAGTCGTATCTGGGTCAGTGGCGTTCTAACTTTGCCCGATGATGGTTTGTTAAGCGAAAGATCTCGCGTCTTCTCCTTTATATCTGCGGTCTTTGTAATTAGTAGGTAATTATCGTTTACTCTACTCTTTGAGAATTCTGTCATCAGTGTTTTTAATTTTGTGCGGTCCTTTTGCAGTTTCTTTTTGTTTTAATTTACTCCTTTGAGTATTCTCTCAATTATGGATGACTGCAATTTTTTACAAAAACGCATCGATTCTATGGAAAAGAGACTTTGAAAGATTTCAAATATCGAGCCATGTATGATAAGAGGGGGATTTGAAAAAATTTTGAATATCGAGTTATAACTGATAAGGGGAAACTTGGAAAAATTTGTACTTTGAAGCATAAACTTTCAAAATGGTCAGGAACAAAGTTTAATCTTTATTTAGAATAAGTCTAGACAAAGAGACTCCCATAAGATAGGTTCCCTTTTTGCCTCGATTAATGCTGTTGATTAAAGTAACCCCGAGCAACTAACGAAATAGGATGTGATTTTTTTTTGTGGATTGAAACGTACATTTATCGCCGCTAGAAATGATCCAATGTCTTTTAGAATTATGGCAGAGAAAAAATGATTGATTTTCTCAGTTAAGGGATATTGCGAAATTAGTATAAATACCGAAGTATAAAGTAAAATCTCAATTTAGCATTTAAATGATAAAAATGATGATGACAATAATAAAAATAATAATAATAATAATAATAATAATAATAATAATAATAATAATAATAATAATAATAATATGTAATAATATACTCGTAATAATAATCATAACAATATTATAATGGGCCAGAAAAATTCTTATCAATATTAATCGTAGGTAACGTAACATATTAGAAGATCCAAGTTGGAGCGAATAAATCATAGAATCAATAAGGTATGGTACAGGTGAATAATAGTTGTTTGCGGCGGTACACAATGTAAGAAAAATATAGATACAGTATATGGTATGTGAAAAAGTTACCTCACCATCAACGATTGAGTGTGTGACTACTTATTCGTGGTCTAAAGTACGTACACTTCATTGTGTATATATGATAAAGAAAAAAACAAATATTCGAAATACGAACAAGTAAATCATTAGAATGCGTGCCCACATGTAATCGATTATTGATACGATTCGGTCACATTTTCGTCCGGTTCTAAAGTTAAAAGCCAATTGAAAATCATCATGTTGCGATCATATCTTGAAAGAGGCTGGCCTCTTTCACGGTCCACGTCAATAATTGTAAGACTTTCTTCTGTTGTAGAGGCTTTGGTAGATACGCTATTCTTCCACTGCTGTTTAAGGAAACTGCTTCCCGCACCAGGGACTGAAAGACGATTTGAAGAAGCTCGTCGTGTATTCAATTCTATTTGTGAAGCAGGCCCACACTGACCAGAAAAATCCACAATACCACCTCCATTGGCTCTGCATGTTTTGGCACACGCGGCCGCCTCGACTTCCAACTTGTCTAAATTAAATTCACTTTGGGATAATCTTTCCAAAGCTTTGTATGTGTTGAGTAATCTTTGTCGAATGTAGTGCTGCCTCACCTATAATGTATAATAAGCATCAGAATTGTACATCAAACTTGATTCAAAAGAGGATATGGAGAATTTCGATGGTTCATTCGCGTAAATAAGATGCGTCAACGTCCTCTGGGTAAGGTGCCTTACATGATATACGTATTCGTTCGTAGAATTGAATGTGGCTTAGATTTATAAAGACTTCTAAAATGATTGGTATTTTAGGAAAATTGCTCTAAAAAATTTCCTTTTGTACCTATATACCGACGCATGTGTAAGAACCTAGTTACTCGAATAAGATATGAATTCTCAAAGATCACCAACATTCTTTTTGACATCCATCTATTCTTAGCTCAAGTGTAAATTGCTTCAATTCGCGGGTAACCCCCCCGTTTTCCACTTTTATTATGGATAGCCGTAACTTGAAGGAACGGATTCGTTTAGATGAATTATGACTTAATGACTAAATATGGCGGTCCGTGTCCTCGCTCGTATTTATAGGGCTCTATTCTACTCGTAACGAAGAGCGGTCGTTGCTCTGTGTGCTGATCAGTTTTGACAGATAAGGTACTCAATCATGAGCATCGGAGAGGTCGTTTGTAAAATGACCTTGCTTCAGTTCCCAAGAATAATATTTCTATGGAAGATTTTCTTCAACGTATGAAGAAGACAAAAATGAAAAGATTTTTCTCTTATTTGATTCAAATTTCGAGATATTTGTTAGAGTTTTAACCTAGAAACATTCATTTCATGTGACTACTTGGTGATGCAATTGGAAATTTTTACTTGCGAGAGACCCAAACCACTTTTTAAGGAGAATGCATTTAAAATTTCCTTGATAGCATTCACACGTTTGACGTTGATATTGTTGCCCACTGTTCAATTTTTTCACGGGAATTCGCAGAATCAGTTACATAGAAAATATTAAATTTCATCATTTTTCCTAGAATTTATAAATCTTCTTCTCTTTATTTCATTGTACATATTATAATTTTTTCTTTGAAGGGGGAGGGAGAGAAGGCGGAGAAAATGCCTCTATAAGAGACTGCCAAGTTGACTCATATTCTTTTTTTTATGACGAAGGAGGGTTGCGATGGGGTGTTAAGCTATACTGTACATGAAACACGAGTAAATTACCTTTTTATTAACGGATCGTATTAGATCGGCAGGTGAAAATGAGGGCGTACATGAAGACTTGGACGATGGTGCGTTAGTTGGAAGATTGCCTCCGTGTGGAGACGGTAACTGCGAAGTTGACGGTATATCTCCAATGGCGACCCATGTAGAACACGATCTGGAAACATTATCTAACCTAACATTTTGATCTAATAAGAAACTACAATTTTGTAAAGAATTGATCGCTATTTCTGACACGGCGTTACGTTTGAAACTTTGAAAAAACGAATTATTTGTCGAAGTTCCGTTTATGAGAGTATCATATTCTCCGCTAACGCCACCGCCGTAATTTCCGCAATCACCGGGCAAATTTACCACGTCACTAGTACTGAAACTTTTGGTCAAACCTACAGCTGATGAAAGCGCGGCTATTCCTTTCATCATATTATTGGGCTCTTCGAACCATACTTCTTGAATATTTTCCGGCCTGTAGACAAGGACACAAATACGTGTACCGGTTAGTTCTCGGTAGACATACAAAACTCAGATCAGCCACATATCATATCGGAATCTAGGACTCTTAATGAGACATTCAAAGTTATTTACAAACACAAAAATCGTATATTTTACTATGTACTGCTTTTATAGCCTTCACGTCCTGTTTGTATGGGGTCATGTATCGCCATCTGGACCTTCACGTCCCATACCACTCTATATGCCTGGCCCTGGTGGAGTCTCTTCCAGTGACTAGGTAGGAGATGGAAAACTCTGACAATGAAAACCCGGTCATAGCCGTAAGGTGTGTACCTTTCCCTGCGAGGACCAAGCAGCTCGCGGGGGGAACTATGGTTTGGCAAAATGATCTGGGAAGGCGGAAGCAGCTTCCCAGATGACGCCTCACACTGCAACTTTATTTACAGATGACAATGACGAAATATGATGATTTTGGTGCCGTTTTGGATGCGGCAAACCGGCTCCCCACGCTGATGCGCTCAGGCGGCGGGGGATATCGTCCCCGAAACCTATGATGAGGCGACTAGCATGGCCAATGCGACCAGTCAAGAAGAGAAGCTGGATGAGGTGTTCTCAAAGACAGCGAAGACGCCCCGTTCCAGTACAGTACTACAGGTAGGAGAAGATGAACGTAGATATCACTCGTCCCCAGAGTTCATCCAAATCCAACAGCCAAAGCGAGCCAATAAAAGGGTCAGGATAGATGGAGAGTCGTCGCCTGATGACCATGACCGGTTTGGGACCCCTACCGCGCCCACTCCACCCATCCTACCAGCCCCACTCGGCCTACCAGGAGGTAAATTGAGGAAAGCTAATGCTGAACTCAACAAATCAAACGCTTCACTGAAGGCAGACATCATGAAGAAGGATGTCATGATTATGAGGCTGCAAGAAGAGTATTCTGTGCAGCGGATGCGAGTCAACCAGCAGAAGCTTCAACTGGATAAGCAGCAGGAGGAGATCAAGATGCTGCAACTCCAAGTTCAAGAGGCCATCCTAAAGAAGCCGCATGCCGAGCAACGCCTTCTAAAGCAAGCTGTGGAACAGAAGCGACAGATCGACATGCTCAAGAAGGAAGTTGCTAATCTTCAGCGACGTTTGAAGTCGCCGCCCACCCAAGCGGCCGGCAAGCTGGTGGCAAAACTGCAGCCAGTACAACCGCAACTGCAACCACAGCAGCAGAAACGACAACCGCAACTACAACAGCAACTGCAGCAGCGACCGCAGCCACAGCAGCGACCCCAGCAACCACAGCAACTGCCGCCACAGCAGCAGCAACTGCAACTGCAACAACGCCAGCGGCAATAGCCTGTGCAGGCAGCTACACCAGCCGAAGCAAGTGACAAACCCTCCTGGAGCCAGGTGGTTTCCAGGCGTACCCGGAGGAGGAATCCCAGCCGTCTACAGCAACTGAGAGTAGGCCCCTTAGAGTACCAAACTATCAGCGGCAATTGTTGGGGGACTGTTCCCTGTGCGATGGAAGAAAGCCAGGCTAGCGTTGATTGATAAGAAGGATAAACCATCTGGTCTACCATCCTCTTATCGTCCACTTTGTCTGCTAGACAGTGTTGGGAAACTTCTAGAAAGAGTGATAGCCAATCGTTTGGAGAGCTATCTGAAGGAAAGAGATATAATCTCTGATAGCCAGTACGGTTTTCAAACTGGACGCTGCACATCAGATGCTGGGATCCCACAAGAGGATAGCCAAGTCAGCGATTGATATGCGTCAGTTTCGCGCAGCCGTCAGCCTCGACATAAGAAATGCGTTCAATTCAATTCCATGGAAGATGATATTGGAAGCTCTTGTGAACGCAGGAGTGCCCGCAAACCTGCTCAGGATGATCAGCAGCTATCTTAGCTGCCGTGAAATCCAAGCAGAGATGTCTGCTGGTACATAAAGCGCCCGGTTACTTGTGAGGTGCCGCAGGGGTCGGTCCTTGGGCCGCTTTTGTGGTGCGTTGCATTTAATGGAATCTTTAAGGTGAAGCTGCCACCGGGGGTCAAGCTTGTCTGCTATGCGGATGACACCCTGGTGGTTATGCACCGCCAAAACAACTGTAGCGGTGGAGAGCAGGGTAAACCGGGCCCTAGAGGATGTGACGCGTTGGATCGAGTCGGCTGGACTTGAACTAGCAGCAAGTAAGACGGAGGCCATTTTATTCACGACCCGTCGGAAGTTCAAGCCACCCACCTTTCGCCTGCGAGGTGTGGAAATTGGAATCAAGAAGCAAATGAAATACCTGGGCATCTGGTTTGACTCAACGCTGAGCTTCAGGCACCATTTTCTGATGGCAGCGGAAAAGGCGGGCCGGGTAGTTGGATACCTAAGCCGCCTGATGAGGAACCTAGGAGGACCGAGAGAAGCAAGGAGAAGGATCATGATGAGCACCGCCTTGTCGATCCTCCTATATGGTGCGCCAGTATGGGCCGACTGCATGAAGATACCATACCAAAGAAGAGAGATGGTAAAGATCCAACAAAGAGCTGCGCTAAGGTGTGTTAGTGCCTATCGCACTGTCTCGACGGAGGCTCTTTGTGTATTAGCACGTTCACCACCAACCGAGCTCCTTGCTGAGAAGAAAGCGGTGGTGTTTGAAGCAAAGAAGAGAACGACGACCAACCAAGAAGCTCTACGGGTCAAGCAGGAGGCCAGGCGCTCCTTGCTTGTAAAGTGGAAAGCAAGAATTGCCCAGAGTAAGCTGGGTACATGGACAACCCGTGTGCTAATACGCGACCTTGATGAGTGGATGAACCGACACCATGGCAAAGAGTATGCGCTCTTTACTCATTTCCCTCTTTTCCGACTTCATCGGAAAGTATACTTTAATGAAAGTTAATATTATTTCCATAGAAATATATCATACTCTTTACAATCAGAAAATCATTTCTCAATGTGATTTTAGGTTTCAAAAATAAGGTTTATGCCAATATTGGGTGAGGAGCTAGTATATTATATTCATTGGGTAGGATTTTCCAATAATCGGAGTATTTTATTGTCATTGCTATTTTATTTTCTCTGCAGATATAATCTTCCGTTGTGTTCTCTCTTTTGTCAAAAAAAAAAAAAAAAAAAAAAAAAAAAGCTATATTAGTAAGTTGGAAAAGCAAAGAAACTCCGACAATTCGAACAAGAGATATAAACTTCTCCCAGTCACATGGTTGCATTACTTCAGTACAGGCCCATTGCATTTACATGCAGAACTCTTATGAAGTAGACTAGCCTTGATCCTAAAAGGAAAGGTATATGATACAAAAAATTCGTTCAAGTGCAGGTGTTACATCATCATTAGTCTATGTGGGTGTGTGTGCGTGTGATCTAGCTACAACTAAAGCGCATAGTTGAGCGTCTGATAATCAATATCGGACAGGCAGACAGTCGAATGCGAATATGGTAAAATGCCTGAAAGAAAAAGTTTTTTCTCTCCTTCCCACATTCGTTCGTGTGCGTATTTGATTTGGCGTGGAACAATTGTGCATTATAGTCGCTTGTTCACTAGACAGAACGACGTGACAAACCGCAGACCACGTCAATTTACTTGTATAGGCTACTCACTCCGAGCTACGTCGTGCGATTACAATTAAATTACTCACGCAGCGCAGCAGAGCAAAGCAGTGCAGTGAAGCAGGTACATACTTAGTTTTGGAGAGACAAAATTTTCGTGAAACGCTGAACTGGAAAGGTTGCCTAATGCGAAATCATGAAGGCTATACCTCACATTCTAGTAATTTGGAAAACTTACAACGCAACACTGAGACGAGACGAGGTAACTTACCTTCTCAATCTTCTAATTTCAAAATTAGGGCTAGGACCTCGCGATATAGAGGTCGCGTTATCACCTGGCACTTGTAACGATAGCAGTTTCACTCGGTTTGTCAACTCAGAAGCCAAGGTGGAGACGGAGAATAAGGATATATCGGTGCCGACGGATTCTCGCGACGGAGATCGCAAAATATTAATTTTTTGACCGAAATCGTGACGTTGACCTGCCGTCGCTGACGTCGACAGAGATAGCAGCGGCTGCGTCGATTCGCCGAATATACCAATAGTTGATTCGATGTCTTTTTTTTCTTGCAGACTACCGATGAAGTCTTCGTCGACGTTCGTCATCGCTTCATCATCGCTTTTCGAATTCATAACGTACAGCGGGACTTTCGCGAACAAACATCAGCTATACAAATACGGATATACTTATCGGACAGTGCTGCTGTATCGTGTGTGTTCATGTTACTAGTAAACGATCACGATAGAGAAGCAATAAACGTAACGCGTTTTTTCGCATGAAAGTTGTTGTTAGAGAAGACATTTTTGAGCCTTTGTGCGTGATCGATAAAACAAGTGTTGTTCAGCAATAGGTACCTATATAATTATCATACTAATCAACATCTGAGAATATGCGTACATGTTCAGCATGTAGCACAGAAATACGGAAATACGTAGCTAGACGGTTTCAGTACAAAAGAAACGCCGTGGCTGCGAGCATTTAACGCGCACTACGAAACGAACAGAAAATTGAAGAATACAAAGCGAGCTGTTTTGTACGCGAATACAGGGTACGAAACGAGGAAAAGCCCGCACACAGATGAAGCATCCAGAGCGAAAGAGTAGAGGATGCGAACGGCCGGGTTGAATTCCTATCTACGTATTATGTAGACGTATTATTTGGTTCGCAAGGTAAGATATTTTGGTACAAATGCGCGTATGAGGGTGGGTAGCGACCTTTCCGCCCTCTTTTCGTTCATGCGCACGAAGGTTGGAAGAAGACAGAACGAACAAGAAGGACAATGAGAGAGACAAGGAAAAAATAGAGAAAGAAAAAAATTTAAGAAGGAAAACGCGGTGGCCGAAATAAGTAAAGTGTATTAACAGTAAGAGACAGCATTGATTTCCTTTCTCAGCAAATAACAAGAATGAAAGAAAGAAAAAAAAAACTAGGTACCCCGATTGCAATGTAGGTAAATTCTAGCTCGAGATACGTGCGGTCGACTCTGTGTGAGAATACCACCTATGCTATTTTCATTTTTTGTGTATCTATACTTACTCTTCTAAACTTAGGGAACGAAAGTGACAAATTGAAGGCAACAAAAATCGCGTTTATCATAAGCGTCGATACAGTGTGCGAAAGTTCTTTTCTTATCGCCACTGCTGGGCTAAATTGATGACATCAGGGTGTGAAACGTTTAAAAAAATATCTTACAGTACGGGCAGCAAGTAAGTACCTACCGCAACTCGTTCAATAGTGTCGTAAACATTGAACTGGTTGCGATATTCCTTACTTTCCTGCCCGTACAGTAATAAACTACGCAGACGTTATGGTAATATATTTGAAGTATTTACGCTCACGTTGTTGTCGTACCTATTTCCCTATTACAACAAATATCTCGAAGAGTGTATTCCAGTTTTTCATCATAATATTTGAGGGAAGGTGGGCGCAAGGCTGGTACAAAAAATCACTCACGCCTTCTTCTCTATTCCTCCGAGAGATAGTGTACGTCCTGCTATAGGAATGTTCGTTACGTTTTGATGACACCAAATAAGTAAGTAGATCGTCGAGGGATCAAGAGTGTTGGTTATGCAGCAATGTAAGCAGCAAGAAGTACATATCCGAAAACATTAAATCGTTTAAAAATCGTTTTCCATCAATTTTATCTCGCCGATCAACTTGAAGAATGAAACATAAGTCCTATAGTTTATAGAAATGACCTGCATCAGAGCTAGGGCATTACGTCGGAGCAAACCCGCTAAGTATCACAAATCCGCAATATAAAAAGAGCTCTGCACTACGGCGTCGCTAAACGAAAGAAATCCTTATTGTCGTTCTCACAAGAATGTATGTCTGATGGAAGCGAAAACGTATTACGCCAATGTATGAATGAGACGCACGTCTTCATGACGCGACGCAACGTTGAACTGGATTGACACACTTGTAGTGGTATGTAAGTTCGGTAAATAAAGACACGCATAGAAGACGTCTGTCTCTGTACTGTTATCGCGATAAGGATGATTACATGATAGGCCTAGTAATTAACAACGGTGTTACCGTTCTCTACTCATCTCCTACCTCCCCTAAAAACGCGGAACGTATTAGTTTCAAACAAATAAAAATATGCAAGTATAAGAAGAGGATAGAAAAAAAAAAAAAAACTCAAGCAGTCGCGTGAGTAGTTCACGACTTTTCTTCTCACATTGAGAGTCACTCCCTCTCTTTATATTAAATGGATACCAATGACCTGTCAATCAAGCCAAATAATTGTAGAATAAACAATAAAACTCAGTTTATAAATTTTATCACTATGACGTCACAATCATCAACTGATAATAGAGTAAAAATACCTATAATCCAATAAAGAAACCTGAATTTTGTTTTAATTTAGGCTAGGAGTCATCCAAAACCTACAAAACGTCTCCAGAAAATTCACTTCCCATCCCCCTCCCCAGCCCACATTGTACGGGGCTACAAGTGTTGTTTCTGCGATCTTCACAAATTGATAATTCGATTACTCCCAATATGATTAAGCGTAACCTACAAAATCGTATTAACTCAATTGGAAACACGTTGAGGAATTACTATCAATTAATCGTCGGAAAAATTGTTGGTGCTCATCTTCAGATATGAGACTATAACTTGTCTAAGTCTCGAAAAAATCCATTCAGTAGTTTTGGAGGAGATCCACGGATAAAAAAAATTTATTTAACCCTAAATATAGTCCTATATTTTTTTCAGGCTGTAATGTAGAAAATTCACTGCTTCTTCCCCCTGTCAATCTTGCTACAGATTTAATACTTCACTTTTCGAGCTAGAAAAGTCGGTAAAAAAAGAGCTTTACAATCACTTTTTCCTATAAGTTTTCTTTAGCCCAGTATTAGTATAGTATCTAATATATATAAAGTAGGATGTTTGTCTGTATATCTGTATGTACGTCCATAACTTTTGAATGCCTTCACCTATCGACCTAGAATTTTTTTTGAAAAATTTCGTTTTATTTGGGTCAGGTTTTTGAATAAATTTCCACGTTCTGACTCCCTCAAGGTGAAGTAGGGGGCGAAAAAATTAGGAAAAAACGGGGATTACCAAGTACTGAAACTGCTTATCTTGCTGTACCTTAGACGTACACGCGTTGCGTTGTTGCAACCGTTCAAACGCGTTGAACGGCGCAGTTTTAAAAATTGAATTATCGTGATAACTCGAGTTTTACTCATTTTTATGAAAAATTTAAGACAACAAAAATTGTAGCCCCTGTAATTTTCTTTCGAAAGAGTCTAATTTCAGATTTTTAAGAGGAAATTCGGGAACTATTGGTATTTTGACTGATATTCAATATCATTGTGTTCACACAGAGAGAACATTTAAACCGGTTGCTCTGGATGAATTTATAGAGACTATTCAAGTTTTACATATTCAATTTTCGATTTAAAAAAGAGACGTTCATATAAAATAATTTCTTAAAAATTCGCCCTTCTTTTGTGGTACTAGTAACTATACATCAGATAAATATCGTCGTCAGAATTTAAAACTGGGTTCGAGAAAGAATTGGGAAAATTACATCTGGTTTCTCATATAGGAAACGACTGAGTGCGTCTCATGCCTCTATACAGATTGATGTAATGCTTCAGGAGTATGGCTGGTTTTTTTATTTACTGTCCATCCATTTCCTTAATCATTGCGACTGGCAAAATATTGATGAATTAGTCATAATTTCAATTTTGTAGTCAGTTTTTTGCTGCAAGACAGCCTTTACCTGTTGAGTTAGCTCTTACCGTTAAAATCCAAATATTTCCAAAACACAGATATCTACTCAAAAGCGCCACCAACCGCTAGTACTGTATATTAGGCTGAGTGGCTCAATTCTTCATCGCCTCCGATTCCTGGGATCTCTTAATGCTATCTCCAACTGCTATTGCTCTCATGCACTCATAAATTATATTCACGCTCTCATCACCATTTTCTATGCAATCTCCATCCAAAGATTTTTCATGTGGGAATCTAGCTACAAGAAGGTCTTGAAAATGGAAAATAATCGATATCAAAGCCAAACAAGTAGCCAATCACCCATCAGTCAACCCCTCATTCCTTACCTTACGCTTCAACTTTTCCAAACGTATTGACAAAAAAAAAGTATGTCGTACCCGAGTCTGGTACACTCGTTAGTCTAACCTCAAATCTCACTCAAAAAAGTCAGTCCAAATTGAAAATAATCTTTCCATCTCCTGAGACACTTCAAATCAACTATGAACTACTGTCAATTATGTATACATGAAAAGATGACGTATAAATCAATAATTAATTAAGAGTGAAATCATTAAGATAGTCTCGCAGCACATTTGATGAAGACTAAAAAATTGTACTCAATCATTCAAACTCAAGGTTTTCACTATCGAGTATGACTAATAATAATGAAAAAGTGAACAAATTAGGAGCGAATTTAGGTATGGTTTCTTAGATCGCCTCAGATGTATATATAGGGAAACCTGAAATTTTTTTATGCTAGTTGTGATCTAGGACCTCTAAAACTTCGAGAAAGTTCATTGCCCCCTTCCCCCATCCACCTTGCTACGGGTGTAATACCTCACTTTTCTATCTAGAAAAGTCACTAAAAATGGGGAAAAAAATAGTTGAGAAAATAAAAAATAACAATAACAATGAGTAGCAAATAACAATAACAACAACAAATAAAAATGACTGGAAAAAGAATAAAGTAGAGGGGGCTAATGATAAAATCTAAAAAATAGAATAAAATACATAAGATAACAAAAGAACAAGGTAACAAAACATAGAGAGTGTTTAAAATTATGTTAAAAACAAATGGGATAAAACTTGAGCAATATATAAGAAATAAATTATAAAACTTCAAGAAATTAATAAAACTTCATAAAAATGATGAAAAGTGAAACGAAAAAGGTTAAAACTTCAAAAATGCAGATAAAAGAGAGGGGATGGTAGTGTGCACGTAACAGAAAAAAAGGGAGGGCGATTTTAAAAAAGGAAAAAAAAAAAAAGAACAGCAATAACAAAACAAAAAAAATTACAAGTCAGCTTCTTCTTCAGACGTTTCAATGAGAATGGTCTCGTTGTTTAATACTTGGAAAATTTTTCTCTTATTCTCTTTATTTCTTCTCTTAATTTCGCGTCAATGACTTCGCGATTTCTCCATCTTTTTCCTCTCTCTTCTCTCGATGTCTTTGTTCTGACCCCTTGGACCATATAGTACATACACCGCTAATAATGATAAGGAGCTTGTCAGAACATAGGAGACTCTGTAAGTCGGTACGGTCTCACGGCGTTAATGTGAGTGGGCGTGATATCGCGCACATCCCCTTACGTCACATGCACCGAACCATCCATACGAAACCTTCCCGACTTACAGCCAACCTCCTATGTTCCGACAACTGATAACGTCATTTACATAGGCCATCGGCGGTCTAAATTCTATATGGTCTAAGTTCTGACCCTACCCTAATTTCAAAACTTGCGTACGTGCGTGCGTCTTCTTGTATACTAGCAGCTTTTATACTAGGTTTATTCGGAGTGCAAGCGCGAAAGAGTCGCGCTCTACAATTTCAATGGTGTGGAAAAAAAGAACTTGATCATTTTCGGAAAGTCTTCAGACCAAGATGAAAATGGTATAATTTGAAAGACAATTTGAAGACTAATCAAATTTATTCTCTTCAATTTTTTAATTAAAGCTTTCGTTCTCAAGATACTTCGAGATTAGTTAACAGGTAGTTATAAATGGGAAATTGTACATGGTCACGTCTATAAGAGAGTCGACAGTAGCGTGCGATCGCTACCAGCACTCCGAATACTAATCTTATACATATTATACAGTATACTAGAGCTAAAGTAGGTCAAGAAGGGCTTTGAAATCCAGACCTAATATATACAGCATACTAGGCTTCATTACACTAGCCCTAATACATTACACTAGCCTAAGTTATACTATTTGACATTTTATACTGGGCTTATACTAGGTCCAAGCCTCCTTTATACTAACTTCATATACTAGGTTTAGGCTTCTTTTAGGGAAATATTAAAATGCACGCGAACAAAAATAATTTCGATCGCGAAAAAAGTGTAAGGTAAAAAAAATACATATACCGCGATCTTATAAGATAATCACGCGATAGTACCTGAACTGGAATTTGAATTAGAGGAACGGGAAATATAAGGTTTAGTAAATTTGAATAGGTTAGCACATCAGTGGTCAACTCGTCGTGATCCGGCCTCTGTCAATTGCCAGAATTTGCTGCTACTCCCACGATCCCGTTGAAGTTGTGGACCATGGCATATCAGTGGGCGATTGAGAATCATGCAGTCCTTCAAAGAAATACCAATGAAGGCACAAACTACTTTGTAGCTTCCTGCTTCCTCTACAATGAAGAAACCTCTTAATGCTAAACTGATGAATGCCTTTGAGAAGCAACAACAAGCACCCGACTGCTGGTCGGCTGGAAAAGGTTCTTGCTAAGCTCCTTGACTTTCTGCCTCGAGCCCTCGACTCAGCGTTTGACTTCTAAGTTTCAGCTCTTATTTTATAATACACCTTTAAGCTTTCAACTTGTCATCCTTCTCTAATTTATACACTAAATGCATGTTATTCTTCAGGTTTTAGCTTCTCTCATGGCAGTTAGTCATTTGGCTTGCAATGTTGAGATTTATTTCTGAGTTTCTGCTTTCAGCTTTCTTCCCACAACATCTCCGGCTTGACGCTTTATGCGTTCTGTAGTTTCTTTTTGATTTCTTTGATAATACTTGTCTCCCTTTGCAAAAATTTTCATCCATTTTATACAAGTAAACAAACATTCAACAATTTCTTAACTTATTATATTAATTATTCTCGATCTTGATGCGAGTTCCAGTCACTGCTGAATATAGGTAATGAGTAACTTGAAACGAACACCCAATAACTATGGTACCCAATACTCACTTTTCTTCTCAACAGATTATTCAGTTTGGTCTCCATTTTATTAACTCTCTTTTTTCAGACATATTTGTACTTACTCCTCTTTGATAATTTAATATTGTCGCATTCTACTCCACACTTCTACATTAATAATTATCATTCCTTGTTTTCTTCCAATATTCACATTCTCATCTTTTTCTTGCTTATTCGCATCAGGCCACCACTGTAGACGCGCTAGTGTTGTGGACTAAAAGGTGATCATATGAAAATTTACATAAGAGCGTATGTTATTTCAACTAGCTATATCTCTGTTAATACTGAAAAAAAAAGTACCACTTATATTGACCTTTTTTGACTCCCTTGATTAGTAGAATAGTATGAAACTCATAAAAATAAAAATTTCACAAATTATCTGAAACATCACCTTTTTGTCCAGTTTCCACAAATGGCCGCTATAGTAAATGTAGAGGACGACTTTTTTGGGGCCGGACGCGAAATGTGTTATGATGCAACCTCCACAATCACACTCATTCACAATGGATTATGTTTTCGATGTTGAACATTGATCAATACATCTGCGAAACGTATCCTTTGAACATAATGGCTCCCATAAGAAATACATGCGGAGCAAAGATCATCATGTTACTAATTGAAAACAAGAGAAAATTAAGAAATGAAAATTTGCTTTTTGAAATTTGCAAATAAAATAGAAGGAGGCGCTCTCTACATTTTCTGTGACGGTCATTTGCGGAAGCTTGCAAAAAGGTGATGATCTCGAAAAATTTATCCGAGATATTTGAAATTATATTCACTCGACAGGAAATTAAAAGGACTGCAATTTTTGTTCCATACATTTTTCAGAAAAAATAATATTTTGAGAAGGTACAGTCGATTTTATTAACGCGCTGTCTTATGGTGAAAAACGCCATGATCACCTTGTCGACATCGACAACAGCACCACTACAGATCGTTTTATATGCGAATACTTATATTTGTATCATTCTTTAAATATTCATTAATTATATTTATTTTTCATTAGTGACATGATGATCTTTGCTCCGCATGTATTTCTGATGGGAGCCATTATGTTCCAAGGATATATTTTGGGTACTTTTCCCAACAGTGAATCAGGTGTATCGATCAATGTTCAACATCGAAAACTTGATCGACCTTAGATTCCTTAGATTCCACAGATTACACACATTTCTAATTCGCATATAAAGCGATCTGTAGTGGCGCTGTTGTCGATGTCGAGGTGATCATGGCGTTTTTCACTATGACAGCACGTTAATAAAATCGACTGTACCTTCTCAAAATATCATTTTTTCTGAAAAATGTATGGAACAAAAATTGCAGTCCTCTTAATTTCCTGTCGAGTGAATATAATTTCAAATATCTCGGATGAATTTTTCAAGATCATCACCTTTTCGCAAGCTTCCGCAAATGACCGTCACAGAAAATGTAGAGAGCGCCTTCTTTGATTTTATTCGCGAATAGCCGCACTTCAGACCCGGCCAACATCTAAAAACAGAGTTCTCGATCCGTCGTTCGTTTGTATTTGGTTTGTTCCGTTATTTTTACGGTACACTAGCGATGACGGCGCGCCTATGGCGCGCCTCTCTCGTCATCACGTATTTTTATGTTTTAGACATTGTTTTGGAATTAAAAAATGTATATATATATATTTTTTTGATACTTGTGTCATCTGATTTTCAAATATTTCCTCATATTGCCTATCACTTATTACAAAACAAAAGAAGTAAGGAATTGTCAATGAATTTTTGGCGATACAAATTTCTTATGGAAAACATGTAGGCCTAAATAGGAATAATTTTCAACAACTTCGGTAAATAATGTAGATATTTCTACTGTGAAAAAAAAAGTAGAAATTCTGTAGATTACTTTTCTGCGTGGTCCTGTATTCAAAATTTTTATGCAAACTCTCCTTCTTTTTCAGTCTTCTCTCCTCATCTAATTATCCGTATCCTAATAATTGATTCTACGTGTCGTCCTCCTGTAATGTACGAACGAATAGAACAAAAATGTTTTGATTCTAAAGATGAGTTAATTCATTTTCCCTTTTCTCTTTCACTTTTTCTACTCGAGGTCCTCAATATATTCTTTCGAGTCCACTCACCTCCAACTATAACTGTTATTCTTGACGTTGAGTCCCAATTTTTGTAATTCACATCTATAAGTATTCTTCTGTTAAATCGTGATGATGTCAAGTCCATCCAGTTTATAATCTATAGTCAACATAAATAATGAAGTAAATGTTGTCCTTAATTTATTATTAATAATATTAATCAGAGAATTAATAGGTATGTATTTAATTCATTTTCTATGATAGAATAATTATTGTTTATGTTACTTATGCGGGTAATACGAAGAATTATTTTTCAAACGTTTGATCCGTCTTGTCTCCAGTTCTTATTTTTCTTATTAATGATGAATTATATTTAGTGGTACCTAGAATTTTGCGAACAAATTCAAGTCAATATTTCCTTGAAGACTACATTTTTGTGTGTAGGTACTTCGGTATTATTCTTTTTCTCGTCATTGTGTAATCAACGGTACTTTCCATGAAACTTTTTACCTAGGTAATCAAAAATTTCTTTGAATACAATATTTTTTGTATACCGGTAGGTATCATCTTCGTTATCCTCTTTCCTATTTGTGCAAGCTACTTTTAATTATTTTTTTCAACATGATATTCTTTACAGAGCGACGATGGTATTTCTTTCCATTTATGTAAAATTGTGTTTGTCCACTGATCGTTTACCGATTTCGTGTCACGATTATTAACATCTGTTTTGTACAAAATGGATTATAAGAAATGATTAAAAATGAAACAATAGTGTTCCTGCAACTACAAAACAATTATCATCAATTCATCAGACTGAAATTCTGTGGTAGCTAAGATATAGCACCTCGTTTTATTAGTTTCTATCACAACGGTTTTTAGCTATTTTTAACGTTTCATAAATCGTACAAAAAATACATATACAAAGTTGTACAGATCGCATCGTTTTAGCTAATTTTCGCGCTTTTCGGACTCTTCCAGGCGAGGAAACGTAAGGGACGAAGGTTGTATTTTTACTATTATAGATAGATCGCATCGTTTTAGCCAATTTTCGCGCTTTTCGGACTCTTCCGGGCGAGGAAACGTAAGGGACGAAGGTTGTATTTTTACTATTATAGATTATAGAGGTATGGACACGAGCGTATTCTCCCTGTGTAAAATGTTGTCCCACATTATGTCGCTACGCCGTAACGTGTCACTATATCGCGTTGTAAGTCTTGTCGTCAGCAAATACATGTACACTTATGATTTTTTTGTTTCTTCTTGTAATATCTCGATGAATATGATATTAATGAAAAAATTGAAGAGAAGAAAACTTGTAGCCTATAAAATTTCCTTTGAAATGAACACTCACTCAGAACATCATATTGAAGGTATAAATGTTAAAAATTAGTTTTAAAATTAGTATACTTCTAGAAAATTGTATAGAAGGTAGCGATGCTCAGAACTAGTTTGTAAACACGTTCAAGAACCAAATTAGGCCTACTGTTTCTATCTAGCAAAATTAAATGGAGATTCAAGTGGTAAGTTAGGCTTAATGACTCCAAAAAATTGATAGCCAGATAAAATAGAGGTTTCCACCTATGGTTCAAGACGTGTCAATAATAATTTTGAAAGTATTTTAGTGGTTGGATACAAATTAGGGCGTTTGCCGTTTTTTAAAACTTTGTTTCTGTTATTAGGGAAATTCAGCAGAATTTTATATAAATCTATAAAAGATGGACAAATAAATGGCAAACGCTTTTGCAATCAACCTCAAAACTATTTTTATATTATGAACTATGTAGCTAGCTGGAGAAGTAAATACAACGTAGGTATTTAATTCAAATCACGGATTCAAATTGAGAAACATTTGAGTATAATTTAAAGGAAACTCATTTGGGACATTAAGGTTGTTCTGCACAGAGCCTACAGATTCATATAAGGTGAACAAATTTCCTTTCTTTCAACCATTGAGTTGGATGAATGAATTCAAAAACTATTTGAGAAAGGTTACCAAAATTTTGCATTTACTATTCATTTTTTTATTTCTTCGCCAGCTAGAATTATATCGCATAGAAATTGAAATAAAATGCCAAGTCTTGAGAAGTGTTTTTGAGAAGAATAACTCAAATAATTGCAAAAAGTTGCAAGGATTAACAATGCCTGATCGAGGAAGAATGAAAATTTTCCTCTTTTTGTCCAGTTCTCAGGATAAATTGGATACCAATTATTTATACAGCTAGATAATATTTCATGAGATGTTTGCAAATTCCAGAGGCCGTTCCATGTCTAGGCCTATATGAAAAATAAAAGAGATTTCAAGCTAGAAGAGAGAGGGTTTTCTACAGGACATACTTATTGCAGTCATTTGATGCTATTTTTCATTCCAGTCCCGGTATGTTTTGAATATTGAGAAGTAGTTTCAAATTTCAATTCATCTCTCTTTTTTGATTTACAATTTACTACAAAACACCCGGGTATTTTATTGCAGATGAATCCTCTTCGTTCACGCCTACGTCACAGCATCATTGTATAGTTCCTTTTCGTCAAGTTCCACATTCTGAAATACTTGAGATCTTCCAGATCTTGATTATCAACGTTGAATTCCTTATTTATTTCTCATTTCGAAATACTAACACATGATCGAAATGTTCCCTGTGTATTCTTATGGGAGTCGATAATGTTCTAAGCACCACCGCATGATACTATTGCAAAATTCTGCGGTACTATCGCAGAATATCGCGCACTATCGATCAAAATTGCTCGATGTTAGCCGTTAGTGACGTCACGTGAACGAAGAGGATTGAGAATTTTTTTCAGCTCAATCAACAAAAATTAATTGTAATATTGTTCATCACAAATACTTAGAAATAAATATGAACAAAGAAACTCAACGTCCCCCTGTCCCTCTGAAAGAAAAAACACATTACCAATGATTATCGTTAGTTAGGCCTACGTGCGCGCTGTTTACAATTGAATCCCTGGAATTTCTCATCATTCAATTTAAAACGCAATCACTGCAGCGATCACTAACGATAAGCCCAAAGTCATTATAACCTATATGAAAGGAAATTTTATGGGCTACAACTTTTCTTCTCTCCAATTTTTCGAATAATCGAATATTTGTCGAGATATTATAAAAATAAGAGAACAAATCGTGAAGTCTCCATAAGCCTACATGTATTTAGCCACGTTGATAGACGACAAAACTCACAACGCGCTCTAGTATCACCATCATGAAACAGCGAAAAAACAACGGACAAGATTTCCGTTTTGTGTCCATTGGGACCGGGCATATTGTAGGATCGCTAGCGTCGCCTATGTAAAATACCTAGAAAGTACTGATAAGCAAACGGTGATCGTGACTTGAAACCAAAGGTGATTGTTTAGTTTTTCTTAAATTTCTCCAAAAATAATGAATTTGGGCGTGTACTCGTAAGGAACGAAATTGAAGAGTGGAAAATTTTCTTTCTGATGATCATATTTTTGAGAGATTTTAAAAACCTGGTCCGAATACCTCGTGGTTATTTGGTTCCGTGGAGAATTAACGTATTGGCGTTTGGCGTTCGCTCTCTCCAGTGTTATTTAATTTTGAAAACGGAAAACAGATATTCTGGTAACACTGCTTGGTAGTCCAAAGACTTTCCACAACTACCCGAACTATCCAAAGTACTCAACTCGCGTTTTAGATGTTGGCAGAGTTTTGTTACATGGACCATATTTTTTTGTAATCCCACTTTAACATAATCTTATCCCAGTTTACCGTTTGTGTTCAAAACAAAAATTTACTCCAGATAAGAAATACACAGGATGTTTTGATCATTTGTTGTATGTGAAAACGAAAGATAAATAAAGAATTACAGATACATTTATGAATACTTCAGAACTTTCAGATTCTAAATATGAACTTTTCTTTTCCTATTTTCTTCTTACATTTAAATAAGAATGTGTGATCGAAACGTTCCCATGCATTTCTCATGGGAATCGATAGTTTGTTTTGAACAAATACGGTAAACTGGGGTAAAAGGTGCTTCACAAATATGGGTGGGGTTGTTCATGTTTTCAGAACGTGGCGACGTCACGCCAACACGCATAATATGGTCCATCACGAGAATAGGCAAGTTGGAAATCTGTGTAGTCTGTGTTAGATTCGCATTGTTACATTCAGCCGTCAGCGCTCTTAAATATTGGAACTCGAACTATGCTAAAGAAAAAAAGCGATTGCAAGTGGTTCTTGACTCGCACGAGAAAGAAGTTGAAAAAGTGGACAACCTTCCAAAGTTTCAAAGATATGAATTTTGGTATTTGGGTAATATTTCTGAAATCATCGCGTCTTGATCTGGCAATATGCACATGTCCCTTCTTTTCCAAGGAAAATGAGTGCAAGCACACACTAGGAATGAAGATTCGCTTAAAATGGCTTTGGCTTCAGACGTTCAGCTTTGAGCTTTATCAACTCTGCTTGATAATAACCACAGATTACTATACTCTACACTAGATACACAACTGCCGCGTAATGTGCGTGAGCAGGTGTGAAGCCTATGGTGGCGTCAGAGGGGCAATTTAATGTATTAATTCTCATGGGGAAAACTGCAATGGACCATATTATCCGTGCTGGTACGTTTGGACTTGCCCCACTTTAAGCAAACGTACCCGTATGAAATTTGCGATATTTTACCTTATTTTACCTTATTTGTTGAAACGTACTATCAATTCCCATAAGAAATACATAGGAACGTTTCGATCATAAATCATTATTTGAATGTAAGGAAGAAATAAGAAATTTGAAGTTCATAATTATTCAGAATCTGGAAGTTATAAAGCATTTGCAAATGTTCCTCTGGTTTCTTATGTATTTATGGTTTTCGAATAATAACTAATGATCGAAACGTCCCTATGTATTTCTTATGGAGTAAAATTTTTGTTTTGAACACAAACGGTAAACTGGGGTAAGACTGTGGTAAGGTGGGGTTTTGAAAAAATATAGTCCATTTGAAATTGCTTTTTCTTTGGATGTACAACAAAAATTTCGTTCGTTAATACCTCAAAAATTCAAGTAAAGCTTCACGATCAAATTACATTTAAAAAAAATTATAGGTACGCTTCAATTTTTTGAGAAAAATGCGTTGTTTCAAGTGCTATTTTTTCCGTTTGCGCTTGGAAAGGTAGGTATTGCCATGTATCGCGTAGACTAACGGGAGCATGCATGTGATAGGGCCGCTTCGTACCTAGTATTTCAACCGAATTTTAATTTGCAAATGAAGTTGGCTTATGATATTCCTTTGTAAATAGAATAAATATGTGACAAGCTAATTTATAACATTTTAATTAAAAATAATTAAAAATGAATCTCATGATTCACACAAACAATTTATTGACAACAAAAATATAATAATGCAGTATAATTCATTTATGAAAAATCATTCACATATTTGCGAATAACGTATTTTTATTATTTTTAGATCTTCTGCTGACCACAGACTTTTGTAAGTGGAATTTAGCGAACGTGTGCAGTCTTAATTTTAAGTACCTACGTAGAAGAATTTAATTTAATTAATTGAACTCGGTGTGAGGGTCCACCCAAGTCCTCTGTTTCGCATACAGACATCGTATCAAAAATCTCAAACATATTTCTCGTTACAGACCGAGTAATGTCTATGTAAATATTTTTTCTACATAATTTAGAACTATCGAAATCATCATCACTCACCCTCTTCAGTTCCTTTTTAGTATAGGTACTTAACGACTTTGAAGACTTCATAGAGGGCATATAATGAGTCCTCCTCTATTTTTTCGTCTTGTAAACGTTTCGATCCGATGGTTATTCCATCACTGACCACAATTATGATCCTCTGGCTTCATTTGTAACTGCTTCATGCAAGATTCACATTTCCGTTTCCTCCTCCTGATGCTTCGGACAACAAATCCAGATATGGTACCTACAGAATGTAGTCGAAAAATTGAGGGTCCCCTTGTAGTACACTAGAATCAGCACCGTTAATTTGATTCAAAATGTTTTCTCTCTCAAGTAATTCCTCCTCAGTTTCTGTTCCTTCTTCTTCTCCTTCATCAATTTCGTCGTCAAAGATTTCGATTTTTTTGGATCGTGACCTCTTGATTTCAAAAATACCAGCACCATCATAACCGCTGTCTCCGCATACATCATCAAATGCAATAACATTGGCTGAGGCCGATGCATCAATCGAATTTTTCAACCTCTCTTTCTTCTCTTTAGGCTGATAATATTCAGGAAATTCCGAGAAGATTGACAGTGCTGCGTCTGGTTTCAAAGCTTTGAATAATCTTCCAGGTCGATTCAGATAATCATCGTCACGAAAATGGGCGCTGCATATTGAGCTAGCTGTTGTTGGAACAAAATTTTTGCTTCTCATTTTCTGCACCCATTGTTTCAATAGAGTTTCCTTTTTAAGCGGAAATCTAGAAGCACAATTTGAAGACAAAAATATAAGTGATTCAATTTTTTCAATCAATACAGGCTACAGAAGCGAAAACTTACCCATGAAACTTAAATTGTCCTACTTAACAAAACGATTCGTACATCCGTAGGCAGAACACGATCGTACCATTTTCAAACACTTAGAATTGGGTATAATTAAAATTTCATATTAATTGTGGACAATATTATGCTCTCGCAACTTTGAAAATTTTTAATAGAACGTGAATCCTCTACCTATTTAAAAGAGTATGAATGCAATAATAAGAAAACTCTCAATTCTTTTCCTTCATATTCTAACCAGGATTTATAAATTTATTTGCGTGAATCGAAAGACAGACGTACCTAACTCCTGAAGATCAACTTACAATGATTGTACTTCGTCAGAAATCAACTACAAAGCTCGAGTTTTGGGTTGTCAACATTTTTACCAACTATTGTAAAAAAGCGAGTACTACACCCGTCACAGTTGTGACAGAGAGAGGGGGGAATTAATTTTTTCGACGTTTTAGAAGTCATAGATCAGCGCTACGTCAATAAAATATTTCACGTCTTCTTATTTATACATTATAATATCATAATTATATGGATCAAAATTTGTCCGCACTTCTCCTCCGAGACAACTGAATGGATTTTCTCGAAACTTTGTCAAGTTACAATGTTAGGTACAATTGAAGTTGTAGGTAAGTAATCAAATAATTGATTGAAAAATGTATCGCGGCCGGTTTCGTAAGTGATGCAGGACGTTTACATCGACGGGCGGAATAAAACTAACGAAAAGTAAAAAGGTAAAATACCATAACGACGAATTAGGATAATCAACCTTTTTACTTTTCCCTGGATCAAATTTCCTCTCCTGCATCTGAACTCAATACCACCGCCAATTGCTTACGTATATCTCGTAGTAGCTCATTAATTAAAAGATGAAAATTAATTTAAAATATAAAACAAAAAGATTATACACAAAAGATTGCTGCATTAATAAGTACTACACTAACACAACATTCAATCATAACAAATTCAACCCAAACGAGCATATCCTTATGTGTGTGAACGAGTAACTCTCAGAAAATTAATAAAATTATTATGCCGCAACTACACTGACAATCTACGTAATCGAAGGTTACGCTTTGCTCTTCACGATGAGAGCGACTACCTGAGGTGTAATACTTACTACAAAATATTGGTAATTTGAATACTTGTAAATTTCCTCAAATTAGTTCACGCTTCAATTTGAGATTTCTCACAAAGCGGGCATTGTATCAACACCAAATTTGCATTTCCATTTTTAGATACCGTACCTACGAGTATGTAAATTACAATATACATATCAACATTCGAAAAAAATGTCACAAACCATGTCAGAGTTATACGAGTGGAAGTTTTTTTAAAAATTGAGTATATCTCACGAAGTACTCAGCCAATCGTAAAAAAAAAAAAAATGTAGTGTAGGTACCTAATTTTGTTTACATTCGTTTAAAATTTGTTTTACATTTTCTTCTGTTTTTTATTCCTTACTTGTGACCTTAAAAAATGTTTCCCTTTGGTTTATTTTATTTGACTTTTCTGAATTTTCCTTTTTGTTTCGTTTTTGTTTTGTTCTCTTTATTAGACGTTTTTAAATTTTTGATTGCGATTATTTATAAAAAAATTCACCTTTGTCGACACTATTATTTATTTTTATTTTGTGTTTAGTGTTTTAAATTATATTCGTCGGTTCTTATCACTTGATTGTTGTCTTCTGTTACGTGCCAATGTAAAAATCCTGTTCTCTGATTCGATGGACCATACGTTTGAGGCAAACATCGAATAGAGGAAATTTGATAGTTGGAGGAATTAAGAGATGTTAAGAAAAGATGGAGATTCGTCTGTTAGTGCTTCTATATGATTGTGAGGGATTAGTAAGGAGTTGTGGAGCGAGGCTGATTTGCGGCGAGAAAAGATATGTTGAATGATTGAGGAGATATCAGAATCGCAATGAGAGCATGAAAAAGGCATAAGTTGAGTGATTGTGTGTGTGTGTGTGCGCGTGTGTGCGCGTGAGAGAGAGAGAGAGAGAGAGAGAGAGAGAGAGAGAGAGAGAGAGAGAGAGAGAGAGAGAGAGAGGGTCTAAAGTGACTGATTCTGGTACTAGTAATGATAATTTCTTCTCTGCGAGTGAGTTGATTTCAGGAGTCTTATGGGATGGGAATATTTTTAATCTGGAATAGCTTGCTTGAATGAGATTTGAAGTTAGACCAATGAACCCGGTAAACAATTTGAAACCCTCTGAAGCCCCTGGGAAAAACTACCCTCTGAAGCCCTCATTTGAAGCCCTGTTGATTCCCTGTTTCCCTCTTACTTCCCTGTTTAAACCCTTTGGTTCCCCGCGTTCAAAGGGCTTCAACAGGGACAAACTGAAGCCCTTCCGATTCCTTGGGCTTCATTTGGAAAAAACTACCCTTTTAATTCCCATTTGAAGCCCTGTTTCCCTTTTGTGTCCCTAAAGCCCTTTGTATTTGAGGGCTTCAAGTGGGAACAATGTTTATCGGGAAGGATCCAGGTTTGGATGAAGTATTTGTTAATGCCTTTGGAGAGCTCGCTGACGGGTGTTTGGTCGTCTGTTTGGCTGCTTTGTCGATTTTCTTTTGTTCCTTGGGATGCTCTTGTGGCCAGGTTCCCAGATGAAGGATATTAAAAATTACGGCTTCCTTAACAAAGTTAAACGAGGAACGGAGAGAACCTGTTCGATGGGTTGAGTTGGTTTTGGTATCGAGAATTTAAATCGAAATCTTGAAGATTTTCGAGTTTTCCTGAGTCCTTATATCACGCGGTTTTTGAAGTCAGCCTCGAAATTTTTTCAAGTCCCCTTCACAATATAGCTAGAGAGTAAACATTTTTCCGAATTTTTGGTTGGACGGAGCAAGGGAAATTTTTCAAAAAATTTCCCATGAAACAGATCCCCTGTTAAATATAGAGTAGGCGTAGAAAGTAGGGATGAGAGCGTGAATACAATTTATGAGAGGATGAAGAGAGGAGTGGCTGGGGATAACATTAAATGATGCTGGGAACCGGAGATGATCAAGTATGAATTACGAGTAGAGAGGCGAGGGATGGTGGAAATGTGTGGATCTTATTGAGGGAACGATTTATAGAATAAGAGCGAGTGCTGAAGATAGTATTTAAGCGCGCAATGCTTAATTGCAGGTAAAAATTCGTCCGGGTAAGCATTTTTTCTCCATTTTTTCTCCATTTTTTTTTTTTTTTTTTTTTTTTTTTCATTTTGAGGACCTATACATTAAGAATTTCCTTGTCCTCCTTTCTTGATCTGGGGAAAAATTTGAGAAAAATGATAAAGTCTCCTCATTTTATAATTTTTCATCAGAAAATTACGAAAATTGGAGAGCAGAACGGCCCTGCACCCACGAGATACACAGATACATCACATATAACATCAATTTATTAATTTGTCAATTATAATTTGTAATTTAATTACATCGCAAATGCATGTAGGCTATGAGTACATAAAATTCCACTTCAACATTGAAACATTTTTCAATTATTTGTCTTAGCTTCCATTCAAGAGAAAGTAATTTTATAATGAATTCATACAAATATTAATATCCATAAATGGTTGAAAACAGGTTGTTTTTATATCTATCGGTCGGTTAGCATACATGATGATCTATCCATTAAGAAATTTTTATATCTCTGAATACTGTATACCACAAAAATGAAACAACAACAATTCAAAGGATCCTAAATTTTTTAGTCAATAGTGTTGATCATGCATAATACAATCTAATTTGTGGCAATAAGTATGATACCTAGGAAAGAAATTTTACAAACAACAAATCTGTCAGTTTTCCTGAGTACGAAATTGAATAAGATATCAATGAATTTACACAAAACAAGACTGCCCGTCCGTTAATTCTGCTGCCTTTCCTAGTTCGTGGAAAGTCCTCAAAACTTACGCTTTTGGTTCGCTTTAACCAATCTATTTAATTACAGATAGCGGCAGACAACTCATAAAATAATGGAAAAAGACTTTCTTGAAAGGAAATTACACGAGCTCTATGAGAAGATGCCATGGAACCGAACCACATAGTACATCCAAAAAATGATGATTGCCAAAATGAACGATCGAATTTTGTTTGAATTTGAACGCGGTTGTACTTACGAGTGTATCACATTGATACGTAAAACACATCGCCATCGATGCGCGTACTTTTTAAACAATTTTATAAAATAATGTGAAAATTGAGATTACATTTTCTCACAAAATATATACCGAAAACATACAGCTTGAATGATATTCCTTCCGCACCTTCAAGCGCTTTCTCTCTCTTTAATGATCCTACTTCCTTACTTAACATGTGAAACTCGCAACTTCAATATCTCATTTTGAACATATGCACAACCTATAATTTTATTCATGATGTATTTGACTAATTACCTACCATGAAAATTATTAGCGAACTATCTGATGGTCTGAGTTAATAAAATGGATACCTATATGCGCTTTATTTTATACTCACAGCGAAACCGACAAATATCAGTGTTCCCAGCTTTGAGAAAATACGTTCAGAGTCATAGAAAAATATAGATTTGTACTTATCAAGACCAACTGAAGAAAATTATTTTGCCAGATAGTGAAAGATGAATAGTATCCATGTAAGTTGATAATGGAAGTGAAAATAGAACAGTGAGACAAGAGAGGGAAAAAAAGGAGTTAGAGAGAAAGAAATACTGAAAGCGTCGGCTGCAGTTTGTTTTAAAAGATTGTAGATTGTATATTAAGGATTGAGATTTAAGATTTTATTAAATGGAATGGGAATGATATGCGCACTTATTTAAATACTTCATTACACTTTTTGAGATAGGTACGGGTATATACTTATCACAATTTTGGATATTTTCTTGAAAAATCTTTTTGTATCAATTGTCGCCTCTCCTCCACCATTCGTTACTGTACATATATTAACGCTTATATGTACAAATTTTTTTCTCAATATTTTCTGCGAATGAAAGAAAAGTAATTTGCTAAAACTGCATTATTTTATTTGAAATATAGGTATAGCCTATAAAATTCGAACATTTTTGGTTAATAAGAAACCAAATAAATACGGTTCAGCAAATAGGTATTACTTTTCTTCTATTTAATTATAGGTGACATTAAAAGTCGCGTTCATCAATTTTTATGCAAAAGTAGACCACCTAATTCGGCAACAATCACATCGTTACCAAATTCTGGGTCAAGTGGATTGTTTGCGAATAGGTAATTTGTATTTAAAAAAAATTGAGGAATGATTGCCCATTCATCCTTTTAATGTAGGAACAGGTATTTATACTTGAGAAAAAAATAGAGCAACCTGTTTTGGTAAATGATATGGAAAACCCTTTGGTTTTAGACTTGAAATATCTAAGTATATTAAGTTAGGTACTACTAGTTTAGTACGAAAACTGCGAAATACGAGTAGATGGATAGTCTATACGTGTATACCAACAAGTACTATTTATTTTAAACGTTCTTATAGTATTTGAAAGTGATTAGGTAGGTTAATATTGTGATAAACCATTTATCACTCGATGCTCAGAATTTTGAAGGATCTAATTTCGTAAATGTTTATCGTAGGGTACCTACGAACTTTTATTACCTGATGCATAACAATAATGGAAAATAAAAAATTGAAAGACGAAAAAAATGAATTGGTCGACGAACCATAATACCGACGAGGTGAAAATCATTAACGACAGCTCTTCCAAGTTTTTACAACAACCCTGGATGTACAAAAAGTCTTGGGACGCTTGAATAATGTGATTGAAGGGATGCAAATAATATTTGTCGTCTTATTTCTGCGGTGAGTGAACGACTAGCTACATACTTGGTAGAAATACAAAAGTGAGAAGTATCAGAGTCAAATGCGCGTGTCAAACGTTACTCAGTGGCGGTGTGGCACGACGCACTTATGTGGTTGCTTCGGCGAGCGTTGACTTCGTATTCACGTTTTCATTCGGTTACCCCTATTTTTAATTTTACTAATCTTTTCCCTTTTCGGTCTTTTCGTATTTTTCAAAAAGTGTAAAGCATATCACCATTAAAAGGTCTTCATAATGAAACTGACGTTTGAATTCTTACTGTTGTGCCGGGAACAGGACGCAATGTGGCGAGAAAATTCTGAAAAAATCTTGATAGTTGATCTCGATGACTATTTACAGACAACGTAAGAAGCAGAAATTTTGCTACAACATACGTTTGCGTAGAAAATTCCAAAGCAAAATCACAAATATGGCTCTGAAGCGACAAAGTAATGAGAGATAGGGGCCTAAAATTTTTGGCGTAGAAGTTGATCAGGATACTATTTAACTTTATAGCTTTGAATGAAATCTGCTGCCAGAGGCAGATTGTCCTTCTTAATGGACTACAGGTACCCACCATACGATACGGACAAAGAATCTTGTGTGTCGACAAATAAATTTTACGGTCGTAACTATTTTTTTTCGGCCATTCTCATTTATTCGGTTACGGTAAAGAACCCTACTACCTTCAAATCCCGTAAATTTTTCTCCAAAATAATCTACAACTCTTGTACGCCTGATAGTGCAGCCACTGAATCCGGCGTTTCTATGTTCGCAATCTCTTCATTTTAATTGATAACATTTCGAACCGATTACGGTAAAGAATCCTATTACATTCAAACCGTGTAAATTTTTTTTCAAAATAATCTACGTGAAAAGACGATTCTAAAAATATGTATTGACCTGAGTAAATGAGTTTTTCGCTGAGAAATCACCAAAAGAAGTTACGTACGTGAAATTGACAAAATTTAGAATGCCATAATAATTGTCACATTATGCGAACGAAACGGGGCACAACTATGATAGGCAGGGGTGCCGTGAAGCCACTTTTTTGAAGACAATTCTTCGTAGGAAATACTGGGGTCGGTTTTTTCTTTTGTTCTCGTAACATTAGGGGGGGGGGGCTTTTTTTTTTGCTTGTTAAAATTTTTTTAGGGGGGCGAAATCTTCGTAAGCTTTGGGGGATCACGGCACCCTTGATGATAGGTACTGTATTACGCGAGTCGAAGAGTAGGTAGCATAGATGCGCCTACAAAGAAATCGACACGCGTTTTCGAAAAATCTGACGTGACACAAGTTGGTTTAATTACTCATAAGATGCGCGATTTGACGATTCAAGATTCCTTTTTTTGTCCATCCACTGACTACACACGTATCTGTATAGTCAATGGTCCATTTCTATGGTTCGAAAAAATAGCATCATGGGCGGTTAGAAAATATTTCAGACAAGGTATAGTTATACAAAAGGAAACACTTGAACGGCCTGCTAGAAAAAAATGGCGTTAATATACTATACCTCTGGTACCTAACCCCTTCCTCTCAAAACGATTGAAATTTTCGCCACCTATTTATCAATTTTATGCATAAAAGGTTGGCTGCTTTGTTCAAAAACAAAAAATAATCGAAATTAAAAAAATCAATATTAACCAGTTTGTTGGCCATAGTACATGTGAGTATTCAAGTTGGGTGATCATTACAATGCGATGCGATATTTCATCGTAGGGTTTTGTCGTTTTGTTGTACGAGGATCAGCAGATGTCTTAAACTTTGCCGATTTCGCACACTTTCTTTGACGATTTCTCGGCAAAAAAATTGTTTACTCAGGTCGATAATATTTTTGGACTCGTCTTTTCACGTAGATTGTTTTGAAAAAAAATTTACGCGGTTTGAAGGTAGTAGGATCCTGTACCGTAACCGGTTTGAAATGTTAATTAAAAGAAGAGATTGCGAATATAGAAACGCCGGATTCGGTGGCTCCACTACCAGGCGTACAAGAGTTGTAAAGCCAGTTTTCTAATGTGCTGATCTAAAGGGCACTTATGAGTTTAAAGGCAACCTGCAAATATAAGCTGCAAGCTTGTCTTTTAATCCTCAACATTCATTATGTTTTGGTTTAATTTCTAGAATAAAGTCAACTTCAATAACTGTATTAGTTTACCGGCCTTCTTTACTTCTAGATCCACCAATCCAATCTCAATAATCTTATCTAGGCCTACTGAATGAACCATGGGTACTGTTATCAATATGTGAGTTAGTTATTATTTAAACAATGATAATTATATCAATAAGTAAGTAAGTACTTTACTTCCATTTTAATTTTTTTTTCTCTCCCTTTGTACTGTTTTGTGGTAACTTATAAGTTCAAATTAATAAATTACATGCTACTTATTGTATGTATAAAAGACACAATATATATAAATCACAGTCATTTTGGGTTAGAAGTTAAATATGTTATATACGGTATATATGTACCTACATATTGTTTGTATGTATACCTTAATCAGATACCTAACTTTATGTGTCTTGTGCGCGCGTAATTTCGTATTTTCGATCTATTTAATACGAGTATGACTGCATTCTTCTTTGTGACTAAAATCTACAATAATTTATAATATCTTCACAAAATTGGACTGATAACCACCGACGCGCTGTTATCGCGTCCCCTCACACTATTGTACACAACAAAGTCATGTACATTATTATACGGATATAAATAACAAAGCCATTTTCTCGCACTACGTTCACGCAATATAATATAATAAGTACGACTCAAAGTCTGTTCCAGCTGAGAAACTAAATTTGCAGCCCACAATACACATGTAATAGTAAGTACTTATTGTTGCTCGTCAAATAGGAGAAGAACAAACGCATATTCCTTATCAAAGTTGCGGTGGTGACCAAATTTTGCTTCTCAACTAGAACATAATTTGGGCACGCACGCACATGTAAAAATGTGACGGTATAGATGTTCTTTAGTGTTCTTGCGCTAGTTAGTTGTTTACGCAATAAAAAAGAACGTGATTGCAGCAGGACGGTGGTTGTCTGATCTGCGTTCATTTCAATATTTACCTGATGGTCAGTCCGGCCACTTTTGTACAAGGTCAAAATACAAACAATGGCAACAAATGGAGTTTTTTCGTTATAACTGGGTAATACATTTAGACATAAATCTTAGTACCAAACAATGAAAGCAAACTCTAACTGTAATTCAATACTTAAATATCTAATGCAGTAGAAATAATAATAACTACATGATGTAAATCACATGAAAATTGAAACAAGAATAATACACACATAATCAAAAACAGGATCATTTCCATTACCTATGTCTTTAATTGATATAGGTACATAGATAGGTATTTGTAAGTGCAGAATAGGCCTACATAAAAAGAAGATGGATATTCAGTTCTGATTCAAAATGATTCTTTTAGCTTCGTCAGTATTATGCTATAATAATTACGTAAATCAATAGAGTAAAAAAATATTTTGACTTTCGTTACCTATATTTAAATTTAGGATTATTGAGATGTAGATTTAGAATACATGTAGAATTTTGAAACATCTTCAAATCTTACAGGTTGAAAATTATTACTGGATACGTATTATTATTTGACTAGGTAGGTAGATATTTACCCGTAAAATTTATCAAAATTCAAAAGGACTATCATTTTTTTTCCCCCAAAATGTGTTCTTTTCACTTTTGGAATAATATGAGGGGTGCTGACAAGTTGATAATTGTTGTACATAGTTGTATCAATTTGAATAACAAGGAAAGAAAATCAACAAGAATTAGTAAGTTGATCGAGGTGAAAATATGTATCACAACTTCTTCCTATTCTCCGGTCATCCTTCTGTCCTCATTCTTTACTTCTCTCCATTTTTGACATGTTTCACAGCTTCAGGCTTGATCGCCAACTTGCGATTCAATTTGTATTAGATTTTGATCCTTACCCTATAGTATTGGCGTCCCTGTAGCCTTCTATCCTTCCATGATAACGTGCTCTTGTCCATGTACCTACATCTCGTATAAATTTCTGAATTTATTTTACTGCACTGTAGAGTTTGGTACGACTTCCTTATTGGCAGACATCACTTTAAAGCGACATATTTTTCATACTTTTCTTAAATAACGGTAGAAGATAATCTGTAGAGGAATTAAACATGTCTATAACAGGAGTGTATTACGTGCAATCGCCGATCACTTTCCGGACTCATCATCTTTATTAATAGTATCATAATAATTATTGTCTCATTTTATCTCAATCTTTTTCGGATTTTTTGCTACCGATCCACTTCTCATACAAATATATTTTATAAATTTCTAAGCATTGTAATGGGCAAGGTAAGGTATTCCATTCCATTCCCTCTCTTTCTTTTTTTTTTTTTTAATTGTAATTTCTGAGAAAGTGAAGAAAGGTTGGGTAAAAGTCAAATTATCCAAATGATGAAAAGTGAAACACCGTTTTTCAAAACTGGATTTTGTTATTTCGCTATTTTACGAGCGTAAAATGTGGTTATGATACACAGAAGACACTTTAGAAACCCTATCGTGTAATAATCTCTGCCTGTTAAAAATGTATGTATTATTGTATTATAAGTTTCATGAAACTTTCCGAGTCAATCAGAGTAAAAGGAATGGGCGATATATGATATTGATAATAATGTACTAGTTATGTGCGCCTGCACTGTGTACACACATGTTGAACGAGAAATTTCCTCAATGTGCTCCTTTATCGTGTACGAACATTCAATCATTCAAAATGGCTCAAAGGTCTTACTCTTTTTGGGGAAAAAATGGGGACATTTATTGTACAGAATAAAGTCATCGATAGTGGATGTCTAATGTCCTGAATTGGTTTAGAAATTATCCCAGTTTCGGGGATAAAGTGGGGGCAGAATAAGTACATTTGGAAAATTTCAAGTGGCCGTGGCTTTCTTCACCACATCTGCATACTCACCAGATATACTCCATTACGTTCACAAAAAAGGAACGTAATGAGGAATTAATGTTCAACGGGATGAATGAAAAAATCTCTTTTTTTCATAGAATTTACATTTTGCTTAATAGAAAATGGTTAGTTAACATGATGGGTCATATTCTGAATTGCTCTATTTACTATATAATTATTATAACTGGTCAGCGCACAGTGTGATCTGTTGCAGAGATATTAATCAGAAATTCCTCCGAATTTTCAGCACCATCATGATTTAGATGAATATTAGTCGAGGACACGTATTTTTTGTAATAAATACCTAACTATAATGTATTCTCATCTTGGTAGGTACCTATAGTATTCCTTATTTTATAATTAAAACTTGCTAGCCAAGAACAAGAAAAGACAAACGTTTTCAAACCGCATTTAAATGTAAAGAACTATGTTGAAACGAATACCAGACTACGAATTTAAACATTCAACTTACAGAAAATCGAAAAATATTTTCAACAGGTTAAGTATAATATAGGTATACGGTATTCTGAATTCACCAATAAATTTGCTATACCGTAGAACGTTTTATTATCATAAACACAATAATTTCAATACTGAAGATTGAAAAATATTATAGAAAAAAAGTAATGATAAAAATAAGTAAATAATAAATAAAATAACACCAAGTCATTATTATTTTCATTTAACAAAAAAAAAAATTATCGAATATTCCTTTTGAAATGAGTAACTTACGAAAATGGTATGATTTGAAATTAATTTATAAACCAGAACAAGCGCGTGTAACAATAAATTATTGAAAAAGAAATGAAAAACTAAAATCAAACTATTCATAAATGTTTACACGGTTTAGAGGAAGGGAAACGAATTTTCAGTCAAGTGCCATGAGTGAAACTTGATGAAAATTGATCCACCATTTCAGAAGCTGCAGGTAGGTACTTAGTTTCTTTGATGAAAAAAAAAAAAAAGAAACAACCAAACAAAAATTAAAATCAATGATTGTTGTAAGTAGTACATTGCTGATGATTTCAAGAAAAATTCTCGGAATCCCTACACTAATAAATAAGGCTTAAATTAGTGGAACGAATAAAACGATCAGAAATGTCCAAGAAATGTTATAATCGTTACAAAGAAGGAAATGAAAACGAAAGTAGGTACCTACCGGTTCCTACGCAACACTGAAATACTCTGTATATGGTCGTACTTATTCGCAGCTGGTTCATATAACTTGTTTCAATAAAATGAAAGAAAAATAAATTTATTCGAATTGGTAAGGCAAATAGTGCGCGTTTTTTCAAGGATAATTTTGACTTTTACAATTGACTTATTATATTTCCGCTTATTTTTATGCCTTTTGAAATTGAAAAGATTCTACTTCTGCTCCTGTTTGACAGACGTCGAATAGCACCGTGCTCGTCAATAACACGGAGAATTTTCAATTTAATTTCAGACGGCACAAGTTTTTCTACTACAATACACTCGTTTCTCGTTAATATATGTACACGTATACAAAAATCGTAAATACAGCAGTCTACATACTTTTTCTCGAAAAATTTTCAATTCACTCCTCTGCTGCATACTTAATATCTTCAGGTATCCAAACAATCAATATCGAATGAATCCCATTCTGTCAGTCGAGTTTGTTGTCTTTGAACGCGATCGTGGAAATCTTGGAAAGTACTTTCTTTTAGTCGGTATATACCGGAAGTCGCTTGTTTCGTCAATGTGTCTAAGATCGCTTGATTTTCTATGGTCTTACTCGGCAATACAATCTAAAATTTTAAAATATATTATTCAATTAACAAATTTAAAAAAAGAAATGAGTACCTTATCCATCAAAGATTCCTTAAGAAATAAGTACAAATTCTCTGATCTTATTTCGTTTTTTGTAGGGCTTTTCCAATATTACAAATTGCGTACGTATTCTCCTACGTGATGTTATCGAGTTGGTAGTACTTCTAACATCGCTCTTATGGCAAACTACGCCAAAATGAAAATGAGTAGGTATGCAATCCAGCAACACCCATAAGAACAATGTTAGAAATACTACCAACTCGATAAAAAAGAAGAATACGTATGCAATTTGGAATAATGGAAAAGCCCTATTGATTGGACCTGCTACAGCAACAGTATTACGAACGACTATAAGGTTACAATAGGTCCCTACCCAATGAAAAGAAAATTACAGAAACCAGGCGAAGAATGCTGCCCTGCGCACTGATCGAGAGACATGATAGATTAATGCAGTCTTGTCCTACAGTACTTATTTTCACAAATCAGGGTTACAATGAAAAGAGCAGTGGTAGGAGAGGAGAAATTTTTTCGCGCCAAGGAAACTAATATCTCCTTTTTGAACGTCAAGATAAATACCGCAGTACCTAATTTTCTTTACTCCTCTATTTAAGATGTACGTCTTATTGAAAAACATAATCTGTACCTTTCTACTTGGGCGTAACCGAATCGAGTCCCGGGAGCGGGGGGGGGGGGGGTACCATTTTTTGATAGCCGAATTTAGTCCCGAAGTGTCGGCGGCACTAAGTCTGAGAAGATAATGGAATTTGTTCATTTTCCTTCGTCTTCCGCTGTAGGTAACTTAATGTTCATCATTGAATGAATAATTTTCGCCAAAATACGATGAAATGAAATTTCCTTCGTCCTCTGCTGTAGGTAGCTTTTTACAGTTCATGGATGCAAGTACAACGCTTATGTTCCTTTAGTATTTTGTCTTCTGACGAATAAGACGATTGGAGCCTATGAACAGTCTTTCGACATATTGTAAATGAAATAATTGATCTCGCCTTGGAGTTTGAACCCTCGGAATTATTCCAGCCCCGTGTTTACCTACAGACACAAAAGGCACCGGTTTGGAGCGGCCGATTTTTTGGGGCGGCCGAATTTTAAGACTAATAGCTTTAAAAATCTTATCATTTGATACCCATATTATACCGGCAATTTGCGCCAACTGTAGGGCGGCTCAGACCTGAGTGCCTGTAGGCGGCTCAAGTCTTAATCCGGGGCTGGATTGTTCGGCTCCTTCTACGCTGCATACCCCAATATTTTCATTCTCATAGATACTCTTCTTGAGGTTCAATGCGACAACTATGCCACCGACATTCGTAAGTTGAAGAAACGTTTAGGCAGAAGGGAAATGAGAATCATTCGTGAACTCGGGACTCAATTCGGATGTGTACCGCCGACACATGAGGACATTTCCTTTTTTTACCCCCGATACTACGGGACTCAATTCAACAAAAAAACATTGTTTGGGACTCAATTCGGCATCGCCCTTCTACTTAATTAATTGTAATGTCGTTTTCCATTAAAAGGAAAAGAAAAAAAAGGTGGAATGACAGAAACAACTTCAATATCGTCAGCACTACCGTTTTGAAAATTTTATTGATTTTCTTGGCTTCTAGCTCGAATAAGTCAATGATTTTTTGAAGGTAATTAATTGGCATACCCTTATTAAATCTTGTGGACTAATTTTCATTAAATTGATATCCTTTTTTAAGCGATCCATGATGTGTTTAAATTCTTGTTTCGGATCAGGTTTTGATTTGCTCTTATTCTTAGCCCAGCGTAGAATGGCTTCAAATTTTCGTATTTCTGGAACGTCTAACTCTCTGTTCATTATTTGATTGACCATTGATTCGGAAAGGCTCAAGAAATCTTGATGTAAAAATACCTGCGAAAGAAATTAATATTAAATCATGAATACTATTAAATAAAAAAAACAAAATTCTGGTTTTTGACTGGTACGGTAATAAATAATGTTAGGAATGCAGGATGTTTTTTCAACGCTGAATGAAATCGATGTCCTTCACCATTTCTTCTCATCAACTACTTCCAATAATTCACAGTGTCTTGTGAGTAAAGAATGGATATACTTAGGGTTGGTACCGGTAGTATATTTTTCTAGATTCACTTTCGCCGCCGTTTTTCTTGACTTATATGCCAGGAAAAGAGAAGCGGCGTTTGTAACCCATTGAGAAAAAGAAATTCAGCGGAGAAAAAATAAGCGTCATATCGTAAAAAAGAACAATTTTTTCACCGAAACGATCGAAGAAAACGCATTTTTCTTACATGCTTATGAGTTAGGTACTCTTTTATTCAAAGTTGGAGAGTTGAACACGCTTCTTTAAGTACTGTATAACGCAATGTAAATTGTTTGCTGAGAGGTTAGGTGGTAGGTCTATATGTGAAGAATTGAAAACAATGAAGAAAATTTGTTAGATGAGTATTGGTGCCATTGATTCAGTCAAAATAACGCACAAGAAGATAATATGTCGATGGAATTAATACACATAGAGTGCGGCGGCAAATTCCGGTTTTGTCTATCCAGAGGGAAAAAAAGTATCGCGCACTGCTGAGTGTATTATTTAGTTGAACGAGTTACTCCCGCACGAGTTTTGTACAATATTTTTCACAACAAATGCATAAAAAGTACAGCAAGGTATAGGTAAGGTGAAAAAGCTACTTTTTTGTTTTTACCATAGTTCCTACAATTTCACGCTACGCTAACAGATCTGCTGTTCAATTGTTATTAGGGTTTTTTTTTTCTACCATCTTTATTTTTCAATTACAATCGCTTAATATTTGAAAGGTTCTTTTAATATTTATAAAAGTCTGCAAAATCCCAAACAAATGAGCACTATGAAGGACATCAGAGTAGCAGCTTGCAATTGTAAATTTTCCACATATACATCACCACAAAATCGATCCATTGCCATTTCTGCAACACATAGTTCACTGTTGCCATTTTTTGAACGTTTTGTTAGGTTGAATTTCAAAAAGTGGGCGTGGTCAATTGTTTTGTCAAGATTTTGGCTAGATGTTAGCCATATGGCATTGATTTTTCCCGGCAGTTGATCAGTAAAATAGTTAATCTCAACTTTGCCTATGATATACCAAAGTCTTAATACCATACAGGATGATATAGAGACCAACCATCGGCCATAAGAGCAATGTTGTCAAATTAACGGCATGATGTGATAAGAAAATTGGGGTAATGGGATAAAATTACACACATATACACACCAGCACTAAAATACTACTATGAAAAATTGGAGATAATGGGATAAAACTTGAAACATAATGCTAAATGTTATCACATCTTTCAGTCACAATTTTGGGACTATGTTTGGTCTACATCCTATACTTATGGTACTAAGACCAAAGTACTGAACTTATAACACTCTTTAGCCATTTTTTACTCCGTTTGCACCAGTTGCCTAGCACAAATACACGTGTACAATTTGCTACCGCCTACCGGTATTGATTTGACAGCGCTATCATACTGCCTGAAAACATGAGACGGAAATACTTGATTGTATATTTTCAAATCCTGTATAGTGTATGAGTACTATTTTAATTTTAGATGATAAGCAAAATGAATCAGACCTTTTAATTGAATTTTTTATGAATGGAAAGATTCATTTTCACAAATTAACGAACACTTTGCAAATGAGGATGTATCTGTAAAAAGGGCCTCTGCAAGGAAATATTAAACATAGAAAAACGAATTTGAAGTTTTGAGTGGATATAACTTTATAACAATAAGTTCAATCAAAAAAAGTGTGAGAACAAAAATTGAAGAGCAACTCTTTTTCTATAAGATGCAATAATACATTGTCAATATGTTGAACATTGAATTCAGAGGAAACGGGAGAGAAGAGATGACGCGGAGGCCGGAGATGGGTAAAATCCCATACCAAAAAAAAAAAAAAACCAAGCACCCCGTGCGTTGCACGAGGTGATAAGAGGGTCGGCAAATGTTTTCTCTACAGAAAAATTAATTACTTACAATTTACAATTAGGCCTATTACAAACTCTCATATGGAAAGAACGAACGTCCCACAATAAATGATTAAATGCATTAATTCTCAAATCTCAGTCTCAATAGTTGAATAATTATGAAAATGATAGTTATTTGTACTTGAAAATAACATATTATGCTTTAATAAAACTCAAATCTTATTTCTCTTCTATCCTTTGATGCTATAGGTTTTCAACAAAATAAATGAATTCCTTTTCAACAAAAAGAGTGAATGATAGTTGGCTAATTTTGCGATGTAATTCCATAATTTGGTTCATAACTCAGACAGGCAAACCCAGATTAGAAACTAGATAATACACTGCGCAACCCAATAATATAATTTTGATGATTAGGTATTCACCTACACAGCAGTTATCATAGGTACCTAAACATTTTCTTCTATTTGCTTTCCATCAAATATGAGAACTACCTATTAAACAAACTCAGACTGAAACTAGTTGAAACACAAACTGCGCTAACTTCAATAAAGTCAATCCGGGTACCTATTTGTAAACAAAAACAAAAATTACATTTTTCAAACTAATTTTATGCGGCTTCTAATGAAGTAATTTGAAACCTTCTTGGTGTCAATGAAAGGTTTAAATGATACCTATTTAGCTTATAACTCAGGCGTAAGAACCCGTGCTAGAAACTAAATGTGCCTTATATTACAAGTTGAAATAATAAAATTTCGATAATTATTCATCCAAACTGTTCATACCTCATATACTTTCCACTTAGGTACTCACGTCCTATCGAATAGAACTACAAACTCAGATTGGAGACTAGAATCGTTGTAATTAGATACCGATTTTATCATCAGGATACTCAACGATCATTCATTTTAGATTTTGCTCTACGTACCGCTTCACCTTTCATGTTGTTTAGACCAATTTTAAGAATTCATATTTCATCACTCTCATTCTTTTCCATTGCAATTAGGACGTTTGGTTCCATTTGTAGACATCTGATATACCTAATCATTAAAATGAAATTAAGTTGCAATTTGAACATATCAAATTTATTGTTATCGATCTTTTTGATAATAAAGACGCTACTATTTTTATTGTTGCATTCCTTCTCGTTGTCCTACCTAATTAATCAGCAGCGGCTAATTAATCAATAATATTATCATGAATAAACTAACTGTTCCCAGAGAACCCTCTAAGCACCTAGAGCCAACACAAACCTACAGTCTGTTCCACGAGAGTTTGGTATTATAAATCACGGGGAACCCGCATTCCCTTTGCATTCCGTAACGTAAAATAAGCGTGAGTGACGTGGGTTGCCTATCGTTTATAATACCAAACTCTCGTGGAACAGACTGTAAGATAAAAATGAACAAAAACAATCTAAAGACTTAAACCATACAACAGATAGACCGAGCATCGGCCATATAAGCGTGTACAACGCGTTGAACGGAAGACATGATAAGAAAATAAGGGGGACTGGACCTCAATGAAGGCAACGCGGGTGAACGCGCGGAGCAGTGAAACGCACCGTACACCCGCGCCGCTCATCAAACTTGTAAACAAGGCCCAGTCCCCCTTATTTTCTTATGTGTATTCTTATCATATTCTCCATTCAAAGATTCATTCCTATATGCTCGGTCTATCTGTTGTATGGTCTAAGTCTAAAGAGTGATCGTGTACACGTGACGTGAGCGTCTGATGAACAAAAGCGTGAGCGACTGAACTTACCCAAAGAAGAAACAAGCTACGCAGCGAGCTACCTAGTACTAGGGTTGGCGTGAATTTGATCATTATTACAAAAATGTATTATACTCTATTCACACTAAGAAAGGATAGAAGTATGTACCTCAAGAACGGAACGGTAGATTAAAATTACCTGAAGCGTTCCGTTCTCAAGGTACGTATTTCTATCCTTTCTTAACATGCACAGAATATATGGTATGTGTGAAGAAGAAACTTGTAGAATAAGCTGGAAGAGGTTTGCGCACAGATCTCAGAATATGGGGTCTTGAGTGTTAATTTGATTCTCTCTCTGCGCTAAAACCCAACTAGAAAGTAGGACCAAGTACAAATTAAAATTGAATTGAGGATTACAAAGCTAGGATATCACACTGACAATCAATTTTTGATCATCTTATTTCCTACTTTTTTATTTGTAATTAGGCTATTCATTTCATATTCCCATCGCGTTGTAAGACATTCCCTTTCATTTGTATTCAATTTCATTCATATTGTGAGAACCGCCTTTTCAAGAATTCACAATTTCACATCACATCTTTTAGATTCTATTTGTAAAAGCTAACACTCAACAATTAACAAGCAATAACCTGAAGGAACCACTGTTGAGTACAAATAACGCTGATATTACACCCTTCTAACAACTGTCATTTTCGTCATGAGATAAGAATAATGAGTAATACAAATTGTAACATTACGTAGCATTGAAATCCTCGATTAATTAATATTACCACAAACTTCATTTGTCTGCTCAAAACCCAACGATGTAATTATATTATACTACCTTTGTAGTCAACTTCAAATTACTTAGAACTAAAAGTATAGGTAAATTAAAATACAAAATTGAATTGCGGACTACAAAGCCGGGATACCACACTTGCGATCTATGATCGACTTTTAAATCATTCTGTTCCCTACGTTTTTAATCGCAATTATTCATTTCAGTTTCCCATTGCATTGTACAAAATCTTGTTTCACCCGTATTTATTAGAGGAAAATAAATTTATAATTCCGTAAAATCAAATTTATTAAGGGCGTGCTCTACCTCGTTACTAACACAAGAACACACAGAACCGTGGGAACACAAACACGTTACGGAGAATACTAATTACGACTTGAAATGCGCACCAAATTATATGAAACTTGGTACATCAAAAGTTGAAGGTTCTAAAAACACCGCAAATTGGTTTATAACACCTATACTTCTTCAAATAACGTTATTCTTTCGTGAGAAGTATCGCTCCTTTCAACTGATAACCTGCGAATAATCCTTTTTTTCATTCGATTGTTGATCTAATAATAATTGAAACTAGCGATTATTAACTAATTTCCGGTCTTGATAGCACGGTATAAGATGAAGAGGTAGTGACACGAACATATTCTGACTGTGGTAAACGCTGTCCGTGATTTTGAAGTAGTTCTGAACATCCCGAGCGCAGCGCTCGTGATGAAAGTGATGGGTAATGTACAGAGTCTTATGGGAACGCCGCTACTTTCAAAAATTTATTGCAGGATCAGGAATCAGCCGATGCATTTCATATTTGGCATAAAAATACCATTTAATCTACTCTATAAAATTTTGAAAGAATCACCCTTCTAAGTAAATTCTTGGATTTTTTATAATCCTTGGAAATTTCATCAATACTAGGGTACCAACGGTAACGTCTCGGCCACGGTATAAGATGAAGAGGTAATGACACAACGCTAAAATCGTGTCCGCAGTTTTGAAGTTGTACGTACAAACTTCCGCTAGGTTTGCAGCGAACACTCGGGCTGTTTCCCTGTTCCTTCCAGACCCCACCTGCGCCGAGACGTTACCGTTGGTACCCTAGTATTGATGAAATTTCCAAGGATTATAAAAAATCCAAGAATTTACTTAGAAGGATGATTCTTTCAAAATTTTATAGAGTAGATTAAATGGTATTTTTATGCCAAATATGAAATGCATCGGCTGATTCCTAATCCTGCAATAAATTTTTGAAAGTAGCGGCGTTCCCATAAGACTCTGTACATTACCCATCACTTTCATCACGAGCGCTGCGCTCGGAATGTTCAGAACTACTTCAAAATCACGGACAGCGTTTACCACAGTCGGAATACGTTCGTGTCACTACCTCTTCATCTTATACCGTGGTCTCGGCGCAGGTGGGGTGTAGAAGGAACAGGGAAACAGCACGATTGTTCGCTGCAAACCTAGCGGAAGTTTGTACGTACAACTTCAAAACTGCGGACACGATTTTAGCGTTGTGTCATTACCTCTTCATCTTATACCGTGCTTGATAGTGTCATGTATCATCTTATTACAAAGTTTCGAGAGATTTGGAGCTAATTTCAAGTTGTAATTAGTATTCCAGGATATTTTCCCATGGTGTACTGCAGGTTGCATAGTTTCAAGTATTTACAGTGTATTTTGCATGTGTTAGTAACGAGGTAGAGCCTGCCCTTAATAGGCTGATCAATGAAACACATGCGAACACGCAAAGACACAAGAAACAACACGAAACAAGATAGGCTACAGAATTCTTCTCGGCAGAAAATTACGCCATCAGAATCAACGACTAGTCCAGGACATACCATAGGTTGAGTATGCACTGAAAGGGGCACGCAGTTTGACTTCGGATTATTGTTCGGACCATGTATGGGTATATAGAAAGTGATGTTGTCGCCTCCCCCCTTGGTCGAGACATTGTGGATGGGGGGTCAAAACACGTTATTTTGATTTATCTCGTTCATTTCAACCGATACGTAAAAAACACAAGAATACAAAATTAAAGAGAATACAATTTTCTTTAAAAAAGATGTCTTTCATTTTCTTCGTAAAGTCAATAGTTTTGGCCGTGTGAAGGAAGAAGTGATGTAAATCGATGGTACACAATGTTCAACCGCGTTGAGAACGACGGGCCGCGAGTAGCTTCCGTTTAAACGCCTGGAAACCGCGTGTCGTTGTTGCGACAATGTGTACAATCATACACTTCTCAGAAATTTGACGTTTCTGACTGCCTGAGTACGAGGACGGGAAATGGTATTGTTATTGTTTTTTTACAAACACTGTTTTATTTGAATTTCTGGTAGTAAAATGATTTTTGATCTTCGTCGGCGTTACTTGTATGTACGTTCTGCTATCGATTGAGGGCGCCAATAAGACGATAAAATATTCCATATCTCCATTCCTTCTGTTTTTGCGTGATCATATGGTCCAGACTACTGTAGAACAAAAGTATGCATACAAACTACCCACAACTGTTAGAGATTTATTCAATCATATCACTTCTCCATAACGTTGAGAGTTCGTGTTTCTTGCGGTTGCTAATTTTGACACTTCCATTTCTTCATGGCTTCCGAATTGACGACCGAGATAAAAAGAAAAAAAACTTTCGACGTAGATGTGTGTATGTATATTATGTAATGGGGGCGTTCGAAAAAATTTAGTTTTGAAGCCTCAAGAAACAAGTCGCCGAGTTGTAATTGAAGCTTCTTTGAGGAGAAAGGATCCAGCCGGAGATCGCATATCTTCACTTGGTGCTGCAGAGAAATCACTATTCAAGTGGCATCGCGAGTGTTATATGACCTACACGAGCGAAATTAATATTCGTCGATGCGAGAAGAAGCAAGAAGAAGATGACAATCCTGTGGATGCGTCGAGCCTATTCGAAGTTTCAACCTACCGTGGGTCTGCAGACCCAAATTTTGACCCGAAGAAGTGTATTTTCTGTCTGAAGAATACCTATCGGAAGGATTCAAAAGTATTCCGAATATCAGAGCAAAACAAGGCCTTGAACCTTTTAAATGAATGTCACAGTAGGCAAGATGCAGTTTTTACTCGATTGTGTCATTGTAAAAGTGTTAAAGATATTTTCGCGGCCGATGTGATGTATCACTCTGGTTATTCCAAGAATTATTTCCGGCACTCTGTTTCGAGATGTGAGACGTCCACGTTTCCTGATGACTTGACTCCTGAGGACGATAGCAGCCTTCAAAGTGGTTTTCGCACATTAATTGAGGAAATTGGAGAAGATTTACAATCAAAGTGTTTTGAATTAACTGCTCTCGCAACACGATTGAGAGAATTATGCCACGATTCTCGTGAGATTGATAATCGTCTCACAAAAAAATTGTTAATTGCACACTATGGTGAACAACTGTTATTTTCCGTGCCAAAAGACAGATCGAAGTCATCTTTAGTTTTCAAAATTAGTGTACCATTACCCGAGGTTGCAGAGGAAATACGGAAAATTCGTACTACCCAAATTGAACTCGCTGCAGGTAAGTTTCAAATATTTTTTCCTCTCTTACACGGGGTATGTCTTCCTCAGAGTCGTTATGAAAATAATTTTTCATACCCCTTGAACACAGACAGATTTCTGTAGACAGACAAGGAACATAGTGACAGTAGCGTGAGGGGCTTCAAATCGTGTGCAAGAGCTCTCAAATTATACAGATTTTTTCCTATTATTGTCATCATGTCTCAATGGACCTTTCATAAATAAATAAAATACAAAACAGACGTAAAACTATGTCATTCACTTTTAACCTTCCCCTACTCGACTTGAGAGAAATTCTGAGTTATTCCCTGTGCCCCACCCTGTCACCACTGCAAACACCTGAACTGAAAGAAACCTCTATTTCTAAGATGAAAACCAAGATTTTCATCGAGTCTTCCTGAGCAAAGCACCAGTTACGATGACGAACAACGTTGTCACAGCAGCCCCCATGAAGGGGTAGTTCAAACTTCGCTTACAATATAGTTTATATTTCCATAGGTGAACTACGAGAAGAAATGAAGAAACAAGACTTTCAATTGAAAAATTACATTTGTGACTCAACCAACATCGAAAACGGGTTCAACGACTTTGTGCTTCCCGAAAAATGGAACAACTTTTTCAATTGTCTAATAAGAGGTACTCATAAGTATTCTAGCAGTACAAAACGTAAGTTATGTTCTATCTATATGGATTTATACCACGTACTAACAAATGGAAACCTGACTCCAAAGCACATAGCATTAGCGCAAAGTATACATCATCTTACGCGTTCAAAACATTTGATAATTACGTTAAACCGATTAGGGCATTGTATTAGCTATGGTTCAATGGAAATTTTGGACCAAGAAATCGCCACAACTATTGTAGAAGCAAGTAGAAATGGAGATGTACCACTTCCATCTAATATTGTGAAGGATCCATCTCTCTTTGTTCATGGGGCAATTGATAATGATGATTTTAATGAAGAAACATTGGATGGGAAAACATAACTCATCTTCAAATTTTTGCAGCATATTCATACATTCTCCAGACACTGATATCTTTGTACTTGGTATCAGGTTTTGGGAAGACTTAAAATTGGCTGGAGCATATGCCCTATGGGTTGTCACCGGAGTTGCGGAAAAGAAACGATACCTTGGTTGCCATATAGTCAACAGTCACTATGTGTATGAAATATGTCACCTTCTCCCAAGATTACATGGATGGACTGGCTGTGACACAACCAGTAAAATAGGTACAAAAAAAGCTGCCTTGAAACTCTTCAAAAATACAGAAAACTTTAGAACAGCTCTGAAAACACTGACGCTGGATATAAATGAAAAACAGATAAATACTTTGGAGTACTTCTATCTGAGAATAATTAAAAAGCAAGGTGTGAATTGTGGTGATAGTCGCAAAACATTGTTCACTACAAAACCAAAATGTGTCGGTGATATGTCCACCTTGCCATGCACCTCTGATTCATTTACCCAACACGTATTACGATCAGCAGTGCAAATTCATTTGTGGGAAAATAGCCTCAAGTCTGAAATTGTCATGCCAGATTTAACAAAGTATGGGTACCATTATGATCAGAAGAATATTTTGCGACCGCTTTTCATGAAGAAGCCTGCTTTACCTCCTACTTTAGTATTCCCTTGCAAATGTACAAAAAATTGCAGAAATAATTGTACCTGCCAAAATAAAGGGTACCAATGTGTCGGTTACTGTGCCTGTGGAAAATTACAGAAATGCCAGAATTTCTTAATGGATGATGACGAAATATGAGAAAATATTGTGGTCCCCGGCGAACATAATTACAATTGTAATACTTATTTATGGATTATTTTGTTGGTGTACTTGAAAATACTCGTACTTTGTGCTTATTTTATGCATAAATATTATAATTCCATTGCTCATAATTTAAAATGTACGTATCATAGTATTATTGCTACAAGAAGAAATTATATTAGCAATAAAATGATGTAAATGAGAATTCTAAAGTGTTGAGAATTTGGTAACTATATTTTCAGGTACACGAGGCAAATGTAGAGAGTGACTATTTTTCACTCTAGTATTGTAAAATTCTTATAAAGAAAGAGCTCCAATGTACAGGTATGGGAATTCAAAATACATTTTGAAATGAGATTCAACTATTTTAAAATACTTACGTGGTAAACCAATAAGTGAAAATATCGCCCCAAAATGAAAAGAAAAATCTTGGAACCCGTTAAGAAAAAAGGAAATATTATGTACCGTAAGTGTAATTACGTAAGAAGCAGCCGCAAGACGTGTCGCGTCGTGCCGCGCGTTTCAACGTTACTCACTCCTACTTTGTCACTCTCAATTACGCTGAATACGACGCGACGTAGCATCGATTTTCATCACTTCTTTCTTCACACGGCCAAAACTATTGACTTTACGAAGAAAATGAAAGACATCTTTTTTAAAGAAAATTGTATTCTCTTTAATTTTGTATTCTTGTGTTTTTTACGTATCGGTTGAAATGAACGAGATAAATCAAAATAACGTGTTTTGACCCCCCATCCACAATGTCTCGACCAAGGGGGGAGGCGACAACATCACTTTCTATATACCCATACATGGTCCGAACAATAATCCGAAGTCAAACTGCGTGCCCCTTTCAGTGCATACTCAACCTATGGTATGTCCCGGTCTAGACGACAAAACGATGAACATTGAATAAGATTGAAACGCAAAACGCATTAATGCAATAACCCACAAAGAAATAAACAAGATACACGTCATGACACGGTACCATTAAAAATACCCACAACTTACTGCGTTGTGTACAACCATGCTGTGACGTCAGCGTCTTAACTGAGACAAAAGAAGAAACAAGCTACGTAGCGAGCTACGTAGTAATAGGGTCGGCGTGAACCTATTTCCTACATTTTCATTTTTAATATTCATTTCATATCCCCATAGCGTTGTAAGACATTTCCTTTCAATTGTGTTCAATTTCATTCATATCATTTGAACCAATTTCAAGAATTCACATCAAATCTTCTTGATCATATAATTATTAATTGTATTTGTAAAAAGCCAACGCACTCAACAATTAATAAGCAATAACCTGAAGTGACCCAACACTGATATTACACCCTTCCAACAATTGAAGCGCTGCGTGGAAAAGGGGTCTCCGTTCCATAAGAAATACATTAGACGGAGGCCCCTTTTCCACGCAGCGCTTCAATTGTCATTTTCGTCGTGAGATAAGGATAATAATAACACAAATTGTAAAATTGCAGAATTGAAATCCTTGATTAATTAATACTATCACAAACTTCATTTGTCTACTCAAAACCCAACAATGTAATTATGATATTACCTTTGTAGTCAACTTCAAAGTACTTAGAACTAATAGGTATAAATTGAGATTCAAAATTGAATTGCGGATCACAAAGCTGGGATACCCTATTTGCAATTCATGATCAACTTTCAAGTCATTCTATTCCCTACATTTTTATTCGCGCAATTATTCATTTCAGTTTCCCGTGGGTCTGTGGAAAAGTTTGTGCTCCTCGTCAGTTCACATTTAAGTAATCATATTTCATTGATCATATTTAATTTAATACAACTAACCAACTTCCACTTGAGTACAATTAAACTCATTTTGTGAAAGAAACAAACGCTCAACAACTAGGTAATTGATAAAAGAAGCTTTGTGAATCACGTTCAGCTTTCGTCTATCTATCTGTATAGGATACAGTGTATGAAACCAAGTCACAGAAGTATTCCCGGCAAGCTCCTCCTTTTCGCTAATAATAACGAGATTCACATATTCCATCAAAACAAAATAATTCGATTCCAATAAATATTCGTATACATTGCGAAATATTGATTTAAGATGATTTTGGCTTCTAACACCAGGCGTCAGAAACGGCACTAGAAACTAAATGTACCTTATATACCTACTGCAAGTTGAAATAATAAAATTTGGATAAATTATTCATCCAAACTGTTCATCATATCTCATATATTTTCCACTCAGGTACTCACGTTCTATCCAAGAGAACTACAAACTCAGATTGGAGACTAGAATCATTGTAATTAGATAACGATTTTATGATCAGGATACTCAACAATCATTCATTTTAGATTTTGCTCTAGGTACCGCTTCACCATTCACATTGTTTAGACCAATTTCAAGAATTCATATTTCATTACTCTACATTCTTTTCCATCGCAATTAAGACGTTTGGTTCCATTTGTAGTCGATCTTTTCAATTTGCCAACGTTGGATAATAAAGACAAGACGCTACTATTTTTATTGTTCCATTCCTTTTTCGTCATTGTAACGAATTAATCAGCAGCAGCTAATTAATCAATAATAATCATAAATATACTATCTGTTCCCAGAGAACGAAAATAAATTTATAATTTGAAGCTGATGAATGCAAACACGCAATCAAAGAAAGGAGAAACAACACAAAAACAAGTTAGGCTACGCGTAATTAACATAGTATTGTCTTTGACTATAGATATGCTTTGTATGGACTGCGCAAAGCCGGTGAAAAAGTGGTAGTGAGATCTCGCCCGTTTAAAAACACGGCGCCCCGCCAACGTGACTGAGAGCTGCCATTTGATTAACGTTGCCGCCAAAGTGACTGAAAGAGATCTTGCTACCACTTTTCAACGAGCGTTAACACGCATTAGCGCAGTCCATACGAAGTACTATAATAGTCAAAGAGTATCATACATCATCTAAATAAAAATACCCACAACTTACTGCGTTGTGGTCTACCATGCCGTGACGTGAGCGACTGAACTTACCCGAAGAAGAAAGAAAAAAGTGATTACAATAGGGTCGGCTTCGGCTAGCGCCCGTGCCGACCCTAAAAAGTGATTACAATATTGTCGGCTCCGCGACACGCGCCAACCCTAAAAAGTGATTACAATACGGTCGGCTAGCGCCTGCGCCGACCCTAAAAAGGAAAAGATCGGCAATGAACTGAAACGTCTAAAAATCATGGTCTCTGCAAAAAGGGTTCACAGAACTTCTGAAATATCACATTGGTTCAAGTTTTTATTGTGAAACTTCTGAATTAACACTTTTTTCCTTGGTCTGTAATTGCAAGAAGAAATCAAGCTAGCCTACAAAGTTTGTTTCAAATATCAATGCCTTAGAAAATCAGCAGAGTTACATCGCTGATTGCACACATTCCAAAGATTTGGAAAATGATAAATTGGCCACCGTACTTTTTCACAAATATTATTGTTCAGAGTTTTGGTAAAACATTGTAAGCCTACCTAAAATATTAGTAGGCTATGTTGTTTTAGAACGTTTGTTCCACTATGAAATGATGTTTGATAACAAAATGTGATGAAGGTTTGTTAAATTAATGATGTGAATTCATGAAACAGAAAACAAACTTTTTTTTTTAGTATCAGATCATATACTCGTGTCTGCCGTAAAAAAATAGAACTGACGTATCTACCTACCAACAATCTGAAGAATGAGATGGTATGGTTGAAATGATAATATATAGGTGTGGAAAGGCAATCAGGCTGTATTTTACAAGAGCCAATTTGCAGTTATGTCCTAATTGGATGTATTCACTTTTATGAAGTGTTTTGAAAAACGTAGATTGTTATCCTAAATCTGACTACATCAAATATTAGTGGAAAATGCTTCTTGGAATTTATGTATACTTTGTATTTACTGTTATACCCTGCTGTTATATATCAGGAATTTTTCAAGGAAATTAGATCGTAACGTATTTTTATCGTGATCCTTGATTCTGTAGATAGACATCAGATGAGATATTCACACTTCACCCGCTCATATGTGATTAGGATGTGTTTAGATCTTTACTTATTCCCTGGTGTACCTATATAATTATATCGATTCAAACGTGACGTCTAATCTGTGAAATCATTCGTTCATGTGAATATTGTTGCCAACGGCATATCAATTCCCATAAGAATTCTACAGGAACGCTTTGATCATTCATCAGTACTTTAAAACAGACAGAAAGTTAAGGGAAAGCTTTGAATTCACAATCTTGAAAGTTTCCTGTATACGAGAATGCATTTGTTATTCCAAAGTTCATTCTTATTTTTGAGTGTGAACAAATGATCAAAATGTTCCCATGTTAATCATAGATTTGATTGAGCAGAATGCGTACTTTCACCTGACATTATTGTGACATCAGAGTAAATCAGTCTAAATCTTGAGCATGAATTTTTTGAATGTTGTCCTTATAAGAATTGTTGAAAATTCCCCTATCCTGTAAGTGTAAAGATTTTTTCTGGAAAACAAATATTTGACAAGAATTGTTTCATTTTCTTTTCTTAATTTTTCTTTGAAAAGAGTAAAACGTTGAAATCTCAGTCCCTCAGTATATTCATAAGAATTTTTACAGAAGAAAGTTTGACAACTTCTGTCTTCTAAAAAAAGCTTGGCATTTCTTGAGGGATTTAGTCATAAAAAAAAACGGTAATCTGCTTATTTTTAAAAAATGAACGCTGAATTGTTACGTCATATTTTCCTTTGCAAAAAAGGTAGATAATTTAATGCAAGAATGATTGATTTTAGTAAACAATATTTTTAGTGAAAAATGAAAAGCAAGAATTATACTTTGCATTGCCTGTTCCAGGCGATGGAAACTGCCTTTTTCATCCAATTTTGTATTTTACTAAGCAAAATTATATCAGCATTAGAAAGAAGTGCATTGACTGTATTGAAAAAGAGAAAGATCTTTTCACAAATTATGTAATTGAGGGAAATGTTGAGAAGTATGTTAAAATTAGGCACTTTTGCTGATCATAATATAGAGATTATTGCTGTTAGTTGGATATACAATTTGAACATTTTTGTGTACATATTGTCAACAAAGGTTTCACAAACATAAGAAAAATCAATTACAAGTTTAGTGAAAAGGGGAGTTACACTATTGATTTAATGCATTATCAAAATGTTCACTATTGGCCTCTTATTAGAAATGCTGAACAGCTAAAATTGAGAAGCAATGTAGAGCTGTACTCAAATGAAAAAGAAAAAACAAATCAGGAAAAGTTGCAAAAAGTAATTTCTGAAAAGAAAGAAATTCTGATAGATCGAGAGGATCATCAAAAGAGTAAACAAACTAGGGAAACCTCAAAATGCAACCAAAGTAGAACTCATTTTAAAATAGGGTTTGGTTAAAGTTTAGCAATATATATTTTTTTAGAAATGCGATCAAAGTAGAACCCACTTTAAAATAGGGTTTGATTAAAGTGGGTAATATATTTTTTTCAAAAAAGGCCACCACATGGGGCAGACTGGCCTTACATGCGGACCAAAGAATGTAATAAAGCTGAGCCTGTTTCAAAAATAGGGAATTATTTTTCAGAAGAGAAGAAATTTAGTGTCCGCACAAAGAAAATACCTATATTGTCTGTTCATTGGAGGCTATTGTAGCAGTTTCTTTGGTCTTTTTGTTGGTGAATAGAAAGGTATCCTTTAATATTAGTGAATTGCCGCGTCGTTTTTGTTTTGTTTTTTTTTTTTTTTTTTCAGAAAATTTTTGTCGAAAAAAATCAATTTCTTATTCCAAAATTGGTACTCATCTTGCTAGTGGCTGTCGTCGACGCGTAGCGACGACAACAGACGCTAGTGATTATTAAAAGTTCCTCACTATTTAATTGATCAATCAATTTTAAAAAATGAGGTATACAAAAGTTAGAGCCGAGTCTACTCTAACAATATCAAAACTATTTTAGATGGTTTTGCGTTTGAATTTTACATGAAAAAAGAGCAAAAAGAAAATACGTTGTTTAATCATTATCGCTCATCATCACCTTCGAGTGCAAGCTTTAGAGAAATTACGCATAGCAGCGCATACTCCGCCTTTATTGGCAAATATTCGAGCGGTTGCGGTGAGTGAGTAGCGCTACTTGATCACCATAGTTTCAAGATGTTTTGTTCTTTATCAATGTACAACAAAATGCAACGTTAAAATGGCTTTTACTAACACAGAAGTAGGGCAGTACAACGCTGTTTTCCGTTCATCTAGAATTAAAAATCAAAACTAAGGTTTGAAAGAATTTCCCAGACCACCTAGCGAAAAATGGGTAGCTTTTTTGGCATACCTATTTTGTTATATCTAGATAGATGAAGTATTTTGCTGCGATATAGAAGTATTATAACGGTACTTATAGACTACAAAATACAAGCGAAAGAAAATTGTACGAGAATCTTCTATTTTTTGCCCTAGTTGTGCACAGTTGGTTTACGTAATTATACCTACTAATTACCAGTATTTAAGTGACCTTGATCAAATTTGACCTACACTATATAGGCCAATAGGTAGATAGTCTTTTGTACAATAAACTACCTACCTACAAAAATCAAAAAGAACCTCGTGTAAATTATTTTCTATCATTTCAATCGTCGTTCTTTATATTAATGGCGATTTTCCTAGCGGTTGACAAAGATTTCCCAAAGAAGAAAGACACAGCATATACCGGCTAATAGGATACCGCTGAAACTTTGCAAATTGAATGGATAATAATCAAATCATAATCGGTATCCGGCTTTCCTAATCATAAACATATTCACCGTACAAGCAACAATAATTTGTGAGAATCGTGACATGTCAATTTTTGATTTGCTGGTGCAACATATCGAACTTGGAAAAAAAAAAAAAACAACGACGACGACGACGTAAGTTTACCGCCTACGTTGCTATAGAGGAGAGCACTCAGTACCTATGTATGTACCTATACTCATTTTCACTTCTTTTAAGATCACTTCTTCTTTTAAAAAGCATCAAAATACATACTTTCAAGGCATTCTGCTCGATGAATAAAAAAATCAAGTTTACTAATTCTACCGCCGAATTATAACGCCATACATAATTTTCCAGATTGTTCAACATCAAGCAAATCTGCAACAATAAAAACCATTGTTTGGCGTTACTATTGCAATTCCTACTTTGAAGAGATGTGATAAACATCTATTTAAATTTCGCTCACCACATCGAGTCTTAAAAATTGTTTTGTGTGATGGAAGCAAGCCTGCAATAATTCTGGAAGATCGTAGTGCTCGGCCGCACAAATGAGCCCGGGCACACTGGCGCAAGTGATTGGACACGAACTCGTATGAAGATAATCCAATAAAATACGAAACGTTTCCGCGTCAAATTCGATTATTGAAAACTACGAATCAGGAAGAAAAAGATTAGGTATATCAGTGATATCGATTTGGCTGAGCTCTTATGTACGATGAGAGGAAAGATATAAGAAAACGAACTCACTTCAGTTTGGGCTAATTTTGTTTTATCAATTTTTTGGGCATCTGCGCATACACTCAGTCTCGGAACAGCTAATTGGGTCGCTTCAGCTACTGCTTTCTCTTTCTCTTTAGCTTCTTTATCTGATTCAGAGAATACCACAATAACAACAATTATGTATGCGTAAATCACTCTGGATAATAGCTACCTATATCTCTCGGCTAATACTTCTAAATAATAGGTAGTGAGTATACCGTACAATTTTCTCCTTATAAAACTTACTCGAACAGTCGTGAGACGAAGACCACTTTTTTTTATCGTCAATAGTCAACTGTAATTGTTGTTTACCTCGAATAGACCGTCCCCAGCCAGCTGTCAATGTACCTAGTCGCGAAAAAGCTCGTTTAACCATAGGCGAACTAGGTACACTCTTTGCTCTAGGTCATGAAGAAGAGAAAAAGAAAAATGTGAATACGAGTGATAAAATTATGTACACGCCGAAAACCTTCTATAAAATTAACCTCGTGCTCTCGATATCTGGCACCTGTAAAAAATTACTGCTTTTCGGCTTTTGCGGACTTGGAATATTGGGTACAGCACGAGCCAAGATTTCGGCTACTGGCATTTGTGGTGAACCAAAACCAGCCGAAATTCCGTACAACATTTCTTGAAATACCCTTAGGATGATACAAAACTTTTAAATATTAAATCCAGATGAAAGAAAGTACGAGTGGGTGAGTATACAAGTACACACACAGAGATGGGCGATATCACTTACCGACTTCGCACGCCAAGAATAGCTCTAACACCGAGAAATTTTGTTTTCTGTTTACTTTGACCGACTAGAAAAGCAATGTCGAATAGTAATGCATTTGTAGAGATATTTTCTTCGCTGTTTAAAAAATTCCTGGTAAAATCCTTGGCCAGCTGATCGTAGTCCTCGAATCGGTCTCGTACTGAATCAAGCAATGGACTGGATGGCCTCATATGACCAATAGGTCTCCACGAACCTCGTCTATAATGAATACACGAATTGTTTGAAATACCACGCGGAAGATTTCATGCAAAGGGTGTTTAAAAACATTCCGACTGATTTATTCAACTTAGTTTACTCATACATTAATTATTTTATTTTTCCAGTACATATTAATGTCCGACCTCGCATACTCCCAAAATACTAGTACGCATCCATGTACACTACACTGTGTACACCTATCCCTTCAATTAAATGGAAAAATAAAACAAAACGAAACAACAACCCTGCTCATAATACGCCCGTTTGGAGGGTAAACACTTTCATTTTTTTAATTAAATTTGTTTCAGCAAGAATGTACTGTATATTATGCACGGGAAGATACGTAAAAGTTCATTTGACTGTGTAGACTAGACCGAAGACTAGACCGAATCACAATACGCTGAAACACGGCGGCTATAATTCACGTTCTTAGTTTTAAATAAATCTTTGCAATTACAATTTTCACTGGTATACGGCCAATGTAAACACACCTACCCCATACTTAATAAGAAGTTGAAACCTGAATTAAGTGAACAATTTTAGCGAGCATGATATTTGTGCTGAACTCAAGGTTTTCTTCGTGGGTACGTCCTATTAGACTAAAATTTAAAGTTATCACCTCGAGCACCTTATAGAATCAATTCTAAGAATACGAGATCGGTACCTTATGAAAATTGAATAATTTTGAGTTTTATCTCTTGGTCAAAAACAAGGGCGGAGGAAATGGATGAATAGATAGATATTGAGATATAGGTAAATGAAAAAATGAAGTAGCCTAAGTAGGAAACAAAAGGTAAATAGTTCGTGAACCTAATTTACTTAAGCATTCCGTAAGTAGGTAGGTACTTACTATTATTATCATCATTGGAAACGTTTGTTCAGTGAAATGATTCAACTCCACTACATTTACTATTATAACCGATTTAGCCTTCACAAACCCGTGCTGCTACTGCGGTACTATTGATCTTAATTGCTGATACAATTTACAAAACAAGGCTGACTCGAATATTTTAGCTGGTACTGAGGGAATGGCTATAGGCCGATGGTTTGGTATTTCTTGAACGGCAGTTGTTTTGGGGACAGGTGTGATTTTCGATACCACCCAGGAGCAGGGGTATGAACTTGTTTTCAGTATTAAATTGCAAATGTTAACCGAGGGGGCAGTCAAGACCTCCCCACACCCTTTATAAATTAATGTAAGGTGGTACCCCATCTGGCCTTAGTTCTCGCTTTGGCTTAAACCTTTTGAATATGGAGCCGATATCCTCATGAGTGAAATTCCTCACTGTAATCATTTGTACATTCCGGATTTCATTATTCTGCTTTTCGAAATGACGCAGGATGTCTCCTCCGCACTCTTTCCTATAAGAAAACCTGAGATTTTTTCAGGATAGAAATGATTTGGGACCTCCAAAATGTTGAGAAAGTTCTATGCTTCCGTAAAACCTCATTTTTCTAGCTAGAAAAGTCGGTAAAAAAGGTAACTTGACAATTATTTTTTCCTATAAGTTATTTTTAGCCCAGTATTAGTCTAGTATACTGTAGTTCAATTCTTTATCAACTCCGATTCCTGGCATTTTTAATACTATCTTCAGCCGCCCTTCTTTTCACCAACTCAAAAATTGTATTCACGCTCCCATCACCACTTTCTATGCAAACCCTATCCGAAGATTCTTCATCTGGGAATCCAGCTACAAGGACATCCCGAAATAAAACGAAAAGAAATCGATATCGAAACCAAACAAGCAACCAGTCACCCATCAGTCAACCTCCCCATTCCTTCCCTCATACTCCGACCTCTCCAAAAAACGCATTAACAAATAAATATATCGCACCCGAGCCTGGTTCACTCGTAGGTCTAACCTCAAATTTCACTCTAAGAAGCTAGTCCAAATTGAAGGTAATATTCCCATCTCCTGAGACACCTTAAATCAACTACAAACCACTATCAATCATGTATACACGAAAAAATTACGTACTTATAAATCAATAACTAATTAATAATGAAGTCACCAAGAATCTCGCAGCACACTTGATGAAGACTGAAAAATTGTACTCAATCATAGTAGGCCTAGTATGGATTTTCAAACTCGAAGGTTTTTACTATTGAGCAAGACTTATAACTTGATTAGGAAAAAAAAAAAAGGAACCTGAATTTTATTTTATTTCAGGCTAAGTGATCTAAAACCTACAAAACGTCTTGGGCAAATTCATTGCTCCCTCCCTCTGTCCACCTCACTGTGGGTGTATAACAGTTGTTTCTACGGCTTTGCAAATTTATATTTGTATTATTTCTCCAAATATTCTCATTCAACTATGATTAACTCTAACCTTCAGAATTGTATCAACTCAACTGAAAACGCTGTGGTGCCCGAATCGGGATCGAGTTCTTTGTCGGGCATCTCTATAACTAAAAACTTGATTAAGTTATTTTCGCATGTATTTCATATTGTGTACCCTTATCGCTTGCGATCGCAAACATACAAAACACAGCAGTGGTCTCTAGTACAAATGTTATTCAGACATCAGCGATTCATTTCAATGTACCTAATAGTATCATGAAAAATAGATCTGCAGTCATAGGCTTATGACCTGTATTTTATGTTTGCTCTTCATATTCTCATAAAATTTTCGCGAGTTGAAAATAATACAGGTAAAATGAAACGAAAGAGTTTGCTTTGGTTGCCATTTTTATTTAATTAGCATTAAATTTTTGAAGTTTCAAAATTTACTATAATATTATAATTGCGTTGTAAATAAAACTACGTTTGTATGTGCAATATAATGCACATCGAGTCGTCAAGTGATCGCCAGAACGTATAACTTGTTATTATATATCAAAAAACGGTGTATTAAGGAACCGATGCGAGTACGGAATTAGACAGTGTCTGAACATAGGAAGGCCTGGCTAAAAAGGAGTTTAGGAGAATCGGCTTTTTTGAATACAAGCGTGGTCTTTTGGATGGTTTCTTTCCTGTATTTTGGAAGTCGGTCAGAAAAATTTTGGCACAGTATACTATCGAAAAATTCTCTGAGACACCATTGTTTACCTGTAGGGCTTTGGTATTTGACCAGTATCTACGTGGTTCTGCAAATTCGCTACAAGATCTTCAAGCATTTGACTACGTGTTCGTTCCTGCATGCGAGCAAATTTAGGGGCAGAATAGCTCGCCCGTTCACCGTTCACGATTTTCGTTAGTATCCATTCACGGAACATTGGTCCATTTTCAAATACAGATTGTTCCCATAAGTACGGTTTGTAAGCACCAACTTCATCTCGTGTAACAACAGAAACCTGTAAGCGAAAAAAAAAAGTTTTTACTATATTTTTTCGCTCCATGTAAATGCTTTGTTACAAGAAATCTCTCTCTCTCTCTCTCTCTCTCTCTCTCTCTCTCTCTCTCTCTCTCTCTCTCTCTCTCTCTCTCTCTCTCTCTCTCTCCCCTACACACACACACACACACACACACACACACACACACACACACACACACACACACACACACACACACACACACACACACACACACACACACACACACACACACACACACACACACACACACACACACACACACACACACACACACACACACACACACACACACACACACATACTCGTGAAGCGTACTCAAAGAGGTCTCAAAATTTACACAGCCGGATGGAGGTCTCACAAGAAACTTCATTTTCTAAGTGTCTACAAATAGTAAGAAAACGGTGACTACATCATTTTCCATCAAATCTTATGGTCCTTAACTTGATAAACATTGAATCGCTGTTTGACGAAAAAACTTTTCATTGCAGTAGGGAGGTCTTGACCAGTGTGTTTCAATGTGTACTGAAACACAAATGTAGGTGTACTAGGGAGGTACTGACGAAATACACATGAACGAGTAGCTAACGGGTGGAAGGAGGCCTTTGTAGGGCTATGTTGCCAATAGTATCCTATAGCCTTATTCACATCCCCTCTATATCTTAGCTATGCAAATATTTTATTGCTCTCTTCATATGTTGTGATCTTCCGGATTTCGCTCGAACCGAACCTACGTACGACATACAAGCAATGCAATACAGCTATTGTTCCTCGTTGTTATAGCAATTTTTGAGTGCGTTGTTTTGAACTCTCGGTTCATCAAAGACGTGTGAAGGCAGCCGTGTTTAGCTCGTTCGGCGTTCATACAGTTTGTGTCCTATCCTTTCTCTTCTTCTCCGTTTTCCTTTCTCCTATACTCTTCTTTTTCTGTAAGCGGCCGATAGTGTGTTATCACCGCCAATCACTTCTTCCTCCCTATCATTGTGTATACTTAGTACACCTCTGTGAGACTATTGCGTCATAATTATCAGAAAAAGTTACAATATCAATTATACTTCTTGTTGCGTGTCTTACTGCATTACATGAAGTCAATTTCAAAAAATGATATTGGAAAATTTGATTAAGTTACAACGTGGTTCCTGAAGCGTCGGGGGCCTGAAAAAAACTAGATATTCTTTGCCGGTTTTATAAATTATACCTAAACGGTAAATTCTGGTTGGGAACATAGGCTACAGAATCAATCTCAACCCCAAAGATGACGCAAGTCTCATGCAGCAGAACGTCATTATTTATATTCTTTTTTCCTCTAAATTTATAATTTTGTTTGTTCTTTTTCTATTATTTTATGAACTTTTAAATAAAAATTTCATTATCAAACGACAGTGTCGTTAAACCAACTTGATCATTATATTTACCACCTGGACAAGCTATCTTTTATTTCCCAATTCGAGGACATTTCTTCCTCTAGTTTCACAACTTTATAACCTTCCTTCACCCACCTATATTATTAGTTCGAGACTTTCACAGAACTATTCTTACACAAGCTAATGAGCTGCGACGAGAAATTATGATGGAAAAGAAATACAACCAAGGGAGGTCGTCTGTGAAACCATAACTGTCTAGGGAGGTCGTGAAAATGGAATGGTTGTCAACCATGAATAAGAAACAAAACAATTTTCAATTACACAGTTGTTTAAAAGTTAATTGGATTCGAGTGTTTTCAGAATTTACCATTATCCACCTCTTACTCCCAACCTTCTGTATTCAAAAACATTTCTCCTTTGGTTTCACAACTTCATGACCTCCCTTCACACACCTACGAGTATAATTATTGGTTTGCGAAGTGACCTCCTTTCGTTATCCTAATTTCACAAACCTATTCTTACACAAGCTTCTGTGCTGCAAGAAAAGATTATTATGAGAAAGAAGTACGACCAAGGGAGGTCGTCTGTGAAACTATAACTGTGTCTAGGGAGGTCGTGAAAATGGAATGGTTGTCAACCATGAATAAGAAACAAAACAATTTTCAATTACACAGTTGTTTAAAAGTTAATTGGATTCGAGTGTTTTCAGAATTTACCATTATCCACCTCTTACTCCCAACCTTCTGTATTCAAAAACATTTCTCCTCTGGTTTCACAACTTCATGACCTCCCTTCACACACCTACGAGTATAATTATTGGTTTGCGAAGTGACCTCCTTTCGTTATCCTAATTTCACAAACCTATTCTTACACAAGCTTCCGTGCTGCAAGAAAAGATTATTGTGAGAAAGAAGTACGACCAAGGGAGGTCGTCTGTGAAACTATAACTGTGTCTAGGGAGGTCGTGAAAATGGAATGGTTGTCAACCATGAATAAGAAACAAAACAATTATCAATTACACAGTTGTTTAAAAGTTAATTGGATTCGAGTGTTTTCAGAATTTACCATTATCCACCTCTTACTCCCAACCTTCTGTATTCAAAAACATTTCTCCTCTGGTTTCACAACTTCATGACCTCCCTTCACACACCTACGAGTATAATTATTGGTTTGCGAAGTGACCTCCTTTCGTTATCCTAATTTCACAAACCTATTCTTACACAAGCTTCCGTGCTGCAAGAAAAGATTATTATGAGAAAGAAGTACGACCAAGGGAGGTCGTCTGTGAAACTATAACTGTGTCTAGGGAGGTCGTGAAAATGGAATGGTTGTCAACCATGAATAAGAAACAAAACAATTTTCAATTACACAGTTGTTTAAAAGTTAATTGGATTTGAGTGTTTTCAGAATTTACCATTATCCACCTTGTGAAATTAGAATAACAAAAGGAGGTAATAACTAATAATGTAGATGTGTAAAGGGAAGTCATAAAGTTATGAAACTAGCGGAAGAATTGTTTTTGAATACAGAAGGTTGGGAGTAACAGGAGGATAATGGTAAATTTTGAAAACACTTAAATGCAATCAACTTTTAAACGACTGTGATTTTGAAAATTGTTTTATTTCTTATTAATTTATGGTTGACGACCATTCCATTTTCACAACCTCCCTAAACACAGTTATAGTTTGAGAGACGACCTCCCTTGGTCAAAACGATTTTCAATATCACAGTTGTTTAAAAGTTAGTTGGATTTGAGTGTTTTCAGAATTTACCATTATTCTCCTTTTACTCCCAACCTTCTTTATTCAAAAACATTTCTCCTCTGATTTCACAACTTCATGACCTCCCTTCACACACCTACGAGTTTAATTATTGGTTTGCGAAGTGACCTCCTTTCGTTATCCTAATTTCACAAACCTATTCTTACACTAAGGAACTGCAGGTATGCGCATCTTTCGATGTAAACAAACAAAATCAGCCGGAGGCATATGGGAGTGGTGTTGCCTCCGGCTGATTTCGTAAAGATGCGCATATTTGCAGTTCCTTACTTACACAAGCTTCTGTGCTGCATAAAGAGATTATGATGAGACAGAAGTACGGCCAAGGGAGGTCGTCTCTCAAACTGTAACTGTGTCGAGGGAGGTCGTGAGAATGGTATAACTCGCAAAACTATTGCAATTAAATACTTTGAAAAAGTAAACGTACCGGTACAGTCGGCGGATTTTTATTGTTTCCACTCTGAGATAATATTATTGCCTTGTATTCTCGACCATCTTTCCATGTAACCATCAATATACCTTCCTTCTTGCCTGGCCGGCTGTATCTTGAAAATGAAGAAACTGCACCAGTATTGAAAAAACTAAGCCAACTACACCCTATTTGTTGATGTTTCGCGAACAAGGATAAAACGTTTGAGGTTTTTTGTGGTGGTTTTTCAAAAAAATCAAAGGATTTTAAAAAATCAAAGGATTTTTTTGGCGAAAAGAATTGTTTGGCAAATAGTGTTTAGTGGGCTCTGGAACGATCGCGGAACAATGGCAAAATGGTTCAAATGTCGCGTTAGGAAATGACAAAGAAATCGCACTAATATCAAAAACACTGGAGCCGTAGATTGATTACAAAACAATAGCAGAACGGTGCGAATATCACAAAATACAAACTGCCGAGAATGAGGGAGAAATCGCACTTCAAAAATAATATTGCACACATGCAATCGGACGAACGTATCAACGGGAAAATATGAAGTTAGAAAAATCATGTAACGATTCCATAGGCTTAATACCGTGCACGTTTGGCAAGCGACAACAATGAGAAATAGCAGTCCCTGTCAGTCAAGATCGCGTAGTCAAACAGTAGCACTTTACTACGCGCACCCGCGTCTCTTCTCTCACCATATAGGAATGTCCATCAGCTGCGCCAAACTGGCAACATTGCAAAGACCTCCTTAGGTTCGTGTTAAGATAGGTCCTCCCTTCAACTGAAAAATGAGACAGGAGACGTTTCACACATCTTTATACACAACATAAGCATATACACTGGGGGGTCCCTGTCTGACTTTATATGCCTAAGGAGGTCAAAACATTGACCGATGATTCTGAAAGCTTTCCCGGGGTTCTCCAACGGGTAGAAGCCGTTTCTCGCCACTAAACGAAAGGAGGTCATTGACAATGACCTCCCTTGAAAAAACGACCCCCCTTCGACTGGTTTTTGACGTGTTTCTGACCTCCCTAAGTACGCTTTACACACACACACACACACACACACACACTTAGATCTGGGTAACAAAGTATTTCTATTGAGCTATGCATGATTAAGTTAAGCGGAGAATCCGTTTCCTGGCGTCAAACTTCTATCTGCTCTCCGCCAATTGATTGATTATCATTTAGTAAAGCAATTAAGAAGGTGAGAGTGTAGTTTACTTGATATTGTCTCTTCTGTTCTTTTTATAACTTCCAATTCCCCCATCGTCAAATACAGGCATAAATAATTGTAGCGTTGATAATGACCACAAGGTGGTCGAAACGTTCGTGCAAAAATAAATTATGTGCGGATAGAGCCGCGTGGTTCATTGTATGTACCTATTCCTCGCACGAATAAAATATTGTCTCTTTATTGTACAAATGAATTGATTGGCTCGATAAATTTGTGAGAAACTATGCCACGATTGAGGATTATTTCTACAATCATAATCATAATCATGATCATCTGAAACATGATTTAAATTTTCTAAATTCAATATCATTTTTGCGAGGGCTCAAATTCTTGCAAAACAATTTGACCATTTCAGAGCATGCAATTGGTATTACTTACACAACCTTACCCACGTACCTATGCTTGAAAAATGCATTAATTATTTTGTGAAACAAGAATTTGTGAGCTAAAATTAACTGTGAATTTATAGGATTGTTTTTATTTTGTGAGGATGTAAGGAAATTTCGAAGTTAAAAAAAATGATAGAAAGAAAATATATAAAAAGGTTATCAGGTGTTCGGTAGAGATAGCCGTAAATACCTTGTTACCTACATTTCACGATCGGACGGGAAAATATCGCTAGTAGAGCGGCTATATGCTCAATGGCTTGTAACTTACTCGAATAGTAGTATAGATGATGCTGTTGCGTCCATCGTTAGTTTTTTGAGGTATGGTCAGATCTCAGTAGAAAATGTTTATTGGCCATAGGCCGTTAAATGAAAATTTGTTATGAGATCTGCGAGATCCATGACGTTAGTTGAAAGGATTTTATAGTTATTCGTCGTGGTGTTAGACGATATTTGGTGGAAATTATAAACAATGAACCTAATTTTAATGAAGTTATTGTGACTGGCGATGGAAATCTCATCCTTCACCTAGTGGATGGCCGCGGAAATTACGACTTACGACTCGTCAATGTGATCTTTCTTTTGGATATAGAATAAATTTAATTTTTTTTTGATGTTAAATTTTATTCTAATTATTATTCAATCCCGAATAGCAGCTAAAGTTCACCAATACGAGTAAGTAAGATTCTACAGTTAAGCCACATTCATAATAACTTGTGGATATGAAAAATGGAGTAAATTATTAAGGGTAAAGAGAGTGGTGGCGACAATAGCGATGAGAATTGTTTAGACTTGAGAATGATGTGAGAGTGTATAAGTTGTGTTGCTTGACTTCGGAGTAACTCATAATGTTTATTGGTAGATACGAGACGTTATTGCCAAAAAGAAAAGGACGTTCTCGTGTGGACAGCGTATGCCACCTGTGTCCCTTTCTTCGGAAAGAGAATACGAGGATTAGTGTTCGCTCCAGAAATTCTATGTGATGACCATACATCATCACAATTTGGAGGTACAATTATTTTTTAATATGACGTACAAATATAAATAAATATGTTTCATTCAAACCAGGTTCTCAAGAACATCGTTGAAAACAATGATGTAAGATTAAAGTCGTAAACGTCTTAATAAATCTATTAAAATTATGCTGAGCTTCATGAAAAACGAAAGCAAATACTATCGAGAGCAACAAACTTCAAAACCCATCCAGTCAAGCTTGGTCGGCGAGGATGGGAAAGACCAACCCCCTCAACGAGTAACTCCCATGTGGAAGGTAATGTAAATAATGTATATAATAAATTAAAAAATATAAATACAAAAAATAGATTGCAGAAAGAATTAGTTTTAGCAACCCTAAACGTTAGAACACTAAAAGAACCCGTGAATGTCTTAGAACTTGAGGAAGCAATGAGGGAAGCAAAAATCAATGTGATGGGACTAGCTGAGATCAGAAGAAACGGAGAACATGTAATAAATACTACAGAGAACAACCTACTATGCTATACGGGAAATAATAGAGGCCAGCTAGGAGTAGGATTCCTAATCAATCAAAAATGGAAAGATAGAATGATAGAATTTAGGGGAATAACTGATAGAATAGCCTGGATCAAACTAAAGATAGAAGAAAAAATGTATGTAACGGTTATACAGGTATATGCACCTACAGCTGAAGCAAAGGAAGAAGAATGCGATGAATTCTACAGTAAGCTGAACGAGATTATCAAAAGTATGAGGATAGGATTAAAAAACAAACTAATGATAATAGGAGACTTTAATGCAAAAGTAGGAAAAAAAATGGATGAGGAAGAAGTACTAGGACCATACACATACGGGGAAAGGAATGAAAGGGGGTGGAGACTTATTCGCTTTTATCAGGAAAACAGACTAAAAATAATGAATACAATATTTAAAAAAAAGATGGGAAAGAGATGGACCTGGTTATCTCCCCATGGAAAGCACCGAAACTTGATAGATTACGTACTCACGACGCAAAATATGAATAGTATCAGAGACTGCGAAGTAATACAAAAATTTAAATACTATACTGACCACCGGGCAGTAAAATGCAACATAATGATCAAAAAAGAAAGATACAAGCCAAAAAGAATAAAATGCGCAGGAGAAATGATATCAGAAAATGTAAACGACTATAAAGACGAATTAGATTGTATAGTAGAAGAAGATGACAATGAAGAAGCCTGCTCGTCTGACGTCATTAACGATGACTTGGTAGGAAAGCTCTTGAAAATAAACGAAATAATGTCAAAAAAAAGGAGAAAAGGTAGTTTTACAGAAGAAAAACATAGATTACCAGCAGAAATAAGAGAGATGATAGAAAAGAGAGAGTACTTGAGGAGGAAGCTAAAATCAGAGAGGGAAAAAATTGAATTGAATGTAACATGCAAACTAATCAAGTATAAGCTAAGGAAGTTTAATAAGGAAAGAAACGAACAAATAATAAGAGATATCCTGGAAACCACTAAGAGCACCAAAGAAATAAAGAAAAGAACGAGTACAGGAAGGAGCTGGATAATCTACTTGAAAGATGAGGAAGATAGGAAGATATACGAGAGGAAAAAAAAATCAATGAGCTCGCAGCAAAATTCTACAAAAGTCTATACAATGATGATAAGGTAATGGAAGATACAGAGTATGATGGAAAAGAAAAGGATGATGAACTAGAAATAACCGAAACAGAAATACGAAATGTAACAAAAAACCTGAAAAATAACAAAGCAACTGGAGGGGATGGAATACTAAACGAAAACATAAAATACGGTGGTGAAATTATAATCAGAAAATTGAAAAAGCTATTCAATTTAGTTCTCCTAACAAAAAATATTCCTAAATCGTGGCTAAAATCCGACATCATCATAATCTACAAAAACAAGGGGGATAAGCACAAAATCGAAAATTATCGCCCGATAAGCCTGAACTCTGCATAGCAAAAATATTTTCGAAAATAATTACCAATAGAATTAAAAACGACCTCGAGGGACAGCAACCAAAAGAACAGGCGGGCTTTAGGCGAAAATACTCGACAATCGACCATCTACATACCATCACAATGCTGATAGAAAAATCGAATGAATATAATAAAGAAATACACCTAGCATTCATTGATTACTCAAAGGCATTTGACTCTGTTAAGCATGACTTTTTAATCCAATCACTAGAAAAGCAAGGGATATCGGAAACTTATAGAAGATTAATAAGTAACATGTACACTGGAAATAAGGCGAGGATAATAACAGATAAACGAGGAGAGTACTTTGAAGTTAAGAAAGGAGTTAAACAGGGAGACCCGATGTCAGCAGTCCTATTTAATAGCGCATTAGAACAAATCTTTAGAGAACTAAACTGGGAGGGAAAGGGAATAAAAATTAACGGGGAAACATTGACCAACCTGAGATTTGCAGACGACGTAATACTAATGTCGAATAGCAAGGAGGAACTGAATGAAATGATAAACCAATTGGAAGAAACAGGCAAAAAAGGGGGACTGGAAATAAACATGCGAAAAACGAAAATAATGTCTAACAGTAATAGAAAACAACCAATAAGAATAGGAAAATGGGAAGTAGAAGAAGTAGACGAATTAGTATACCTAGGGAAACTAATAAGTATGAAAAACAAAACAGAAAAAGAAATTAACAGAAGAATCTCCCTAGCCTGGAAAAAATACTGGTCACTGTCCCAAATTTTTAAGGGTCCATATAGCATAAAAGCAAAATGCGATGTTCTTAACAGCTGCGTATGCCCAGTAGTAACCTATGGAGCCCAAACATGGTCGACAACAAAAAAAGACGAAAATAGGATAAAGATAATGCAAAATGCAATGGAGCGATCTATTTTGGGAATTAGAAGAAGGGACAAAATTAACTTAAAAATAATAAAAGAGAAAACTAAATATGCATGGGATATGACTCAGGTAGCGAGAAGGAAAAAATGGGACTGGGCGGGACATTTGAGTCGAACAACAGACGATAGGTGGGCATACAAAGTTACTAATTGGTATGTAGATGGGAAAAGATCGAGAGGAAGACAAAAAATGAGATGGGAGGACGCCATTTCAAAATTTATCTACAACAAGCATTTCCACAGAGTTGCTCAAGATCGGCTGGAGTGGATGCGGTTGAGGGAGGCCTTTGCCCAAAAAATTGGGCTTCTAGATTAAAAATGTATTAACTATAAGTAACTATGTGTAAAACTGTAAGGCTGATGATAAATAAATAAAAAACAGACTTCAAACGGAATATATAACATTCGACAAATTGTACTCTGTCTGCGAGTTTGCATAAGTAACAGGAGAGTAGATTCAACGTTTATGACCAGAGTTAAAATTTCCGTGCAGTAAAAACACTAAAAAATACAATAGAAACGCTCAACAATAATCAAGAACGTGCAATAAAAATGTGAAAACATCTAATATATAAAGCAGAAAGTTTGTCTGTCCGTCCTCCTGTCCGTTTATAACTCGAGAACTACTAGGCCGATCGCTTTCAAACTTTCAGGATATATTGTCCTCATCCCAGAGCAGCACATAGACTCATAAAAATAAAAATTTGACGGGGAGGTGCTGAGTAATTTCAAAAAAGGGCGAAAACAATGACTTTTTTCAATATAAAAAAACGTGGTGGTGTAGCTTGCCATGTACGTTAGACCTACGCGCGTTGAGTGGCGCAGTTTCGAGAATTGAATTATTGTGATAACTCGAGTATAACTCATTTTTATGAAAAATTGAAGAGAACAAAAATTGTAGCCCCTGTAATTTCCTTTCGAATGAGCCCGGTTCCAGATTTTTAGGAGGAAATTTTGTGACTACAGTATTCGCTGTACTTCCATACTAAGCAAGTTATTTTATTCACAGTTTTAAAAACACCTACATAAAGGATTTTACATCCGGTATCTCATACAAGAACCAATGTCTAGACACGGTGCGCACTGCGTATGGGCTAGCGGAAATTACCCTTTTTTTTACCTGTTGTCCGTATGTTTTCTTAGGGACTGGCAAAATGTCAATGGATTTGTCTGTATTCTGCTGCGATGAATACAGGCTTCACGCGTTAAGTCAGCTCTCAAGTGAATTAGTGTGTAAAAAATTTAATTTGGTGATTTTATTTTTGTGCGACTCGGAACTTTGATATATTTTTATAAGTACAGTCGCAGTTTTTGGTGTCTATTTTCTTATTTTTGAACTGAATAGCTGTGAATTTTGCAAAACTCTTTCCACTGTTTCTTTTTTAAAAATTCATCTGAATTCCAAGATACCTACAAAACACACATACCTACAAGATACAGATACCTATAAAACACAGATATGTATCTACCCAACACACAGCTAGCGGTCAGGCGCGCCGGAGGCGCGTCGCCAACCGCTAGTGCACTATACCACGACCCAACAAGATACATAAATTACCAAAATCGATCAAAGTGTGACCAGAATTGATCACACAACAATGAACAGAGCATAAAGCGACCAAACAATGACAGAAAATTACCAAAATTGAGAGAAAACAACCTGTAAGTGACCTGAATTGACCAAAATTATTCGAAACTTTAAAAATTGCGCAGAATGGAATGAAAAACGACTACACATGATCGGAAAATTATCAAAACGAACCAAAATCAACCAAGAACGTTTAAAATTGACAAAAAAATGACAAAAAATAACCGAAGGTGGTCAAAATACAGCAAAAATTCACCAAAGAGTTAGAAATGGGCCAACAAATGACCAAAATTGACCACAATTGACCCCCTGCTGGAAAAATTGATACCGCCTGACTGACATTTAGCCAAATTCTTAATAGAAAAACTGACCACACCCACTTTTTAAAATTTGACCAATCAGAACGCTTAAAAAATGACAATTTTGTGTCATTTGTTGCAAAAATGGCATTGACAAAATTTTTCTTGGCGGGCCAGAGCAAGGAACAATGACCAAAACCTACCAAAAGTGTTCAAAATGAACCACAAACGGCTTAAATTGTCCATCAAATAACCAAAGACGACCACTAACCAGAGAAGGACCTAATTTGACTGAAGAGGGACCAGACACAGCTGAAAATGTAGAAAATTTATCAAATATACGGTCGAGAAATTTTTTAAAGGTATCCAAGCTGTCCATAAACGGAAGACGTGCACCATGAAATTTCATAGGAGGGCGTCCTACGTGCGTGGATAGATTGATCCTACCACTCACCAAAAACATGCGGTATCGTATTCGTATCATACAGAAATCCCAACTCTATTCATAACGTTAGAATCTTACAGTATTATCATGTACATGTAGCCTATATCAAAATTGTGACAGTCAATGAAAAAGTTTACCAATGTTTGTAATATCCGGATAGGTACGAACATTTACTTTTATTACACATAACTTTTTTTAAGATTTTTATATCCTGCTTTTGATAACGTATCTGCGCCTTACACACCAACCTAATGATGCACGGAGTCAAGGAAAACATAGTACCAAGAGAAAGAATAGAAAGAATACTACAATATATTGATGGGAGACTGTAATGCGAAGGTAGGTGGTAAAGAACAGGAAGAAATACTAGTATGGGAATATGACTTGGGCTCCAGGAGAGAGACTTTGAGACTTATCCAACTGGCAACAGAATTGCGACTGAAAGTAGCAAATACATTCTCCCAGAAAAGGAAAACTTGGAAATGAATTAGGATCTCCCTGGATGGCAATACAAAAAACAAGATCGACTATTTTCTCACAGAAAATACGAATAATAGTAAAAGACGTAGACTGCATGTCCTCTTATAAAGTCCTATCAAATCACAGACCAATGAAATGTAAAACACAAACACCAAATAGAAATAATTATATGTAATAACTATGGTAAAAAATTCTTACGCAACAGTGTAATCATTACCGACTCTTCATCTCTAAAATTAACCACCTCGGTATCTAAATTCCAGTATGTAGGTAGGTATTTGTAGTAATCAAAAATATACGAGCTATGTTTTAGATCTATCAATCACTTTAAATTGTATTTTAAAAGTTACAATTTTTCTATCCTGTTGTACGGTTGTTCAATAACAATCATTCTTGCCAGTAAATACTATGCGCGCATACGAATAACAATTGAGTCGACTCAAATACATCGATGAGATCTATTTATGTTGGGAATTACTCGAAAACCATTTATTCAAATGAACCCAAAATTTCTCGTTAACAACGTTGAACACTCTTTCATATAGACAATATTGGTTTGATAATTCCAAAAAATAGGCATTATCACATTTGAGATAAAATTGAGGAATGCTCAAAAAATCTAGGTACCGATCAACAAGAAAAAATCACACGCACACATGACTATGATTTGACAAAGTTTGAAGAAAATTGACACTTTACTGAACCAGATAAAATTACAAAACTCTATCAGAAATACTCATCCCGATTATTGAAAAAAATTTTAATGCCATCGCCATCCTAAGTGAAAAACTAGTGCGCCACCGATGGAAAACTACAGAAATAATTAATAATTCTTTTCAAAAAAGGATATAGGAACCGGATTAAAAATTACAGACCGATTAGCCTTGAATCAAACTTCTGTAAAAGTTTTACAAATCTACTAAGAAAAATAGAATTGATTAATGAAACGATATGTCTAGGTCAAACAATCTCATTTATATAAAAATTAAACAAAGAATTGTCAGGAAGAATTAACCAAGCTTGGAAAAAACTACTGTAGTCTGAAAGATACAAAATAAAAGGAAAAAATGAGTGTAGAGACAAAGGTGAAGGTATTGGAAAGCTGTACCATACTGGTCTTTACCTGTGGGACACAGACTTGGGTATTAACCAACAAACAAAGAGAACAATTAAGAGTAACGGTTAGAGGAACGGAAAGAAGTATGATGGGAATAAGGAAGAAACAACAGTAGGAAAAATGGTTCTCAACATTACCCCAACGTACTTGCTCAGATTTCTTTAGTTTGAATAAATTAGCATCGTTTCTTACAATCATCAAATATCTAATAGTCTCATGAAATTGTTGCTCACGAGTGAGAAATTTACTTTGCATGATATCAACTAACTTTGTACTTGGGTAATATTATGTACACATACGTATTTTAATTTTCCTTTCTTTTTCCTTCTTTCTTTTTTATTTTTTCTTTTTCTTCATACATCCATACCTCGTATCTTGTGGTTTTCCGTCGCACGCGCGGACTCGTTCGTACAACGATGAACGTATGCAAGAAATGGGACTTGATACACGACGGTGAAAATGACGTATTGTCAGCTTCCAAAAACACCACACACACAATATCGTTTCCTATATGTCGTTTTCTTTGTAACTGAAACAATAAAATATACGATTGAGAATCAATTTTAGCTAGGTTTCTAAAATGCTACGTCGTATAATGTATTTACCATAGATGGAGATGTAAGTTAGATTTTTTTTTTTTTTTCCAATTAGATTTCTTTCCGAAAAAAAAAAAAAAAAAAAAAATGATGGAAAGTTTGTAAAGTTTGAAATACAAGGAGAAATGTTTCATTTCTCGAAAAAAATTCTTTCTTACCGAAACATTTCTTCGAAACAAAAGAACATTTTTTCAAAATCTAATATCTAATAATATATAAAGTAGAATTGTCTGTATGTATGTATGTATGTATGTATGTATGTATGTATGTATGAATGTCCATAACTTTCGAACGCCTTCACCTATTGACCTGGAATTTTTTTTGAAAAATTTCGCTTTATTTGGGTCAGATTTTTGAATAAATTTCGACGTTCTGACTCCCTCGAGGTGGAGTAGGGGGCGAAAAAATTAGGGAAAAACGGGAATTATCGAGTACTGAAACTGCTTCTCGCTGTACCTTAGACAAACGCGCACGCGTTGTTCCAACCCTTCAAACGCGTTGAGCGGCGCAGTTTTAAAAATTAAGTTATCGTGATAACTCGAGTTTTACTCATTTTTATGAAAAATTGAAGAGAACAAAAATTGTTGTCCCTGCAATTTCCTTTCGAATGAGCCCGATCCCAGATTTTTAATAGGAAATTTTGTGACTACAGTATTCGCTGTACTTTCATAATACGTAGGTACCTAGTTATTTTATTCACAGTTATAAAACCACCTACATACAGGGTTTTACATCCGGTACCTATCTCATTACAGGAACCAATATCTAGACACTCACTGCACTGCGTGTGGGCTAACGGAAATTACCCTTTTGTTACCTGTTGTCTGTGTATTTTCTTAGAGACTGGTAAAATGTCAATGGATTTGTCTGTATTCTGCTGCGATACAGGCTTCACGCGTTAATTCATTCTTAATAATTTATTATCTCTTGGTTATGGAAAACTTTTGACCTCTTTTTCACGCTTTGCATGCTAACCGTTTATAAACATACCAGAATACAGTTTGTGTATGTTGAATTCTGCCAGTCCCAAGTCTGGAAAATGAAAATGTGAGGGAAATGGTTCATCTTACATCTTACGCGCATTTTTCAATTTTTTCAACCTTCTCTTTTTCTTTACTCTATGTATGTTATCATTCTCGGTGAAAATGAAGTAGGCTTAACAGTATTGAATTTTTGAAAAACGTAGCAAAAAATTCATCTGAATTCCAAGATACGTACAAAACACACATACCTACAAGATGCAGATACCTATAAAACACAGATATCTACTCAACACACAGCTAGCGGTCAGGCGCGCCGAACCGCCAACCGCTAGTAAAAATATATAATATTTATTTTTTTTTTCTGAATTTCTAGAAATTTTGGGAAGGAAATATAGAATCAATTTCTATATTTCATTTCATTCCTTTCCAAGTAACTTTCCAGAAAATTTTTCCAATGTACATCTCTAGCTATAGACCAATTCCTCTGGACGATATAATTGCGAACGAACGACAGCGATTTTGTTCAATTCGGACTAAAAACAGACCGGCCTGCTGCAGCTGTCTCTCTTTGAAATGTATACAAACTTGTTGCATGTCAATGCCCATACGGATCACGTAGTGTTCGCAAATCGCGAACAAGGAAACCTGAATTTTTTATGCTGGTTGTGATCTAGGACCTCTAAAACTTCGAGAAAGTTCATTGCCCTCTCGCCCTATCCACCTTGTTACGAGTGTAATACCTCTGCAATGGCAGCGGGGAACGAATTATGATTATGGTGGTATGTGTACAGCATACAGAATGAATCATCGCAAATGTGACGCGATTTATGAAAAGGATCCGCTTTGCGCAAAATCAAATTTTACAGGAGAGGCCAAAATAGGTCAAAAAAACTTGATCTCGCGAAATTTGAAAAATTGATGGAAAATGTTGGTATACACCCTCCCGCACTTTTTGAGCAAAAAACTGTCGCATCCGCATGTGGCGCGGCGCACGGCATGATTTATAATTATATATAGATATTTGATTTTGCGCTAAGCGGATCCTTTTCATAAACCGCGTCACAAATAAATATATTATGATACCATAGGTACTGTACCTTCTGCGGATCGTGTGCCTCGTACGGTAAAAATGTGGAAACATGGAACATGATTTCGATATTTCGCCAGTTTGTATACACCGAATATTCACCAGTAAGATCGTGTACTGTGTCTAAACCACCTCTATACTTCTCGAAACCTGTAATTTTTTCATTATTAAGGCTAATTTTAGTTCAAAGAGAAGAAAGAAAACTACTAGGAGGCGAGAGAAAACATTTCTGTATGGATTAGTGCTCGGAAAACCGCTCTTTCCAAAACAAATATTTTTGCTTTCCATTTTCATTTTCCGGAACCCATTGGCCTATTTGGAAGCGAAAAACAAATTTGTTCGGTTAGAGTTTCTCTCTCTCTTCCCTGAATGTACACCTTTACGCTACTCGTAAATCTTCCATACTTTTAATTTCGGAGAAAAAGGAAGTATGTATTGTGATCCCCTGTAAGGTTGCAATTTGAGCGACGACAAAGTTTTCTTGCGTTTAAGAGTGTGCAAATCACGACTGTAATAGTGACTAAAATTAATTTTCTCTATACATGTATTTCTGAACAAAGTTTTTGGCCCGATCATTTTGGAAACTATTATTTTTACTTAATTAATGTTGGAATATACTATAGCAGGCGTTCCCAACCTTTCATTGCTCCCGGCACAGTTTTTCAAACGTCGAATTTTTGCGGCACACCTTGGAATTTTAATAAAAATTCTGAATATGTTGTGTATGGTGATGTAAAAATATATAATATTACATAGGTACTTTACGCGTCTGCCATTTTAAGACTCGTTGACAATTATTAAACATTTGGAAGAAAAAATAAAAAAAGACACGTGAAAAAAAAATTTACTAGAATTATATATTAATGAGAAATTTGGGCTTGATGTTTTTCACATAAATTAGTTTAAGCTGCAAAGTACGATCGTTCTTCAATGAGCACATGCTTTCTTCTTCAACAAGTGGTAAACCTTCTACGTCACTCATAGAGATTGTAAAGGGGTTCCGAATCCAATCATATTCTTTCACTCGTATGCTTGGGAAGTAGTGTGTCATCTTATTTTGGAGAAGAAGGAGGGACTCACGAATGACTGATAGAAAATTTGCGTCCACGTATTCTAAAGCTGCAGCATTTCTTTTGAAAGTTTTGAATTTTTCGCGGCACACCTGGAGGACACTCGCGGCACGCTAGTGTGCCGTAAAACCCGGGTTGGGAACCCCTGTACTATAGGAATAGTTTTTTGTAATTTTAGAACGTAATTTTGAGCGGAAGAAGTATTGCTCGGAGGTCGCGACAAACGCATAGCTCAAACAGATGAATGTAAATGTACCGTACATCGGATTTTATGAAAGGAATGTTTAAAAAGGGTTTTTCAATTGTACAAATCTATTTTATTAGTTCCTTATACAAGAGTACTTTCGAGTGTTATCCCATCATCAGTTGTGTCGCAACTGGAGAACAAGGCCTTAAACATGAGTTTTTATAGTATAAGACTGTGATCTTTATTGGCTATAACAATGCTGTGTTGTGATTGGTTCACTTCTTAGAAACTTATTCTTACAATAATATGACATTGTGTTCTTATTGTCTAAAACATACTGCTTTGTGATTGGTTCAATATATTGTCCTAAATGCTGCGTTTCTATTGGCTACCTGGATTCCTGCCGTCTCATTGGTTGGTTCCGTTCTTCTTCTCTCGTCGAATCACCAAGCCGAATAATTTTTCGCTGTCAAATGTGATTACATTGTTCAAGAGGCAGGCTTTCTTCCTCTTGGCTTTTGCAATCTTCATTTGTTCCCAGAGTTTCTTCTCTTTGTGCAATTCTCTACGTGTATGACTTCAAATATTCCCTCTCCATTGTGGTTTTCCTCATTACAGTGTTTCCCACACAGTGACTTGCCATTGGGTCGAAGTACGCCAACATAGTGGAGGAGATCTTGAGCCAGAACTACTGCCGCTTCAAAAACAGGTTCTACAGTCAGGAAAGGGGACTTGCGATGGGATCACCGCTGTCACCAATACTGGTGGAGATATTGATGAATGATATGGAAAACAAGATATTGAAGGGCAGCAAGTTCAGAAACTCGATCAAACACTGGGCCAGATATGTAGATGATATCCTAATTGTGTGGTCGGGTACTGATAGACAAGTGGATCTATTCCTTTCAGAAATGAACGCGATGAATGAGAGCATCAAATTCACAGTGGAAAAAGGCAATGAGACCATCAACTATTCGGATCTTACACTCACAATGGAGAACAATAGGATAGAATACAGAATCTACAGGAAGCCGACGCATACTGACATTATCATCCCAAATGACTCCTACCACCACCCCAGGCACAAGTTAGCGGCAATCCAGAACTACTGCTATCGGGCAATTTCTATCCTCAAGAACAACGAAGAGAAGAGGAAAGAGATCGAGATAGTAAAGTCGATCGCCGAAGCCAATGGCTACCGCAGATGTGTGGTGGAGGGAGTCTTTGGGAAAATGGAAACAAAGAAAGGAACCCATGATAGCATAGTGAGAAAGTACTCCGGATCGATACCATATATACGAAAGTACACAAACAAGATGATAAAGGCGTTCAATGGCTATGATGTGAATGGGAGTATCCAGAATAACCAAGCCATGGTGAAGAGAATCAGCAAGCACCAGACGGAACAAAAGGACAAGGAAAGCTTGAGCGGAGTGTACAAGCTCAGTTGTGAACAGTGCGAGGGGATCTATATCGGTGAGACTGGGAGAAAGTTTGAGATCAGGAGAAAGGAGCACAAGACGTCGAGGGAGAAAGAAGACGGCAAGTCACTGTTTGGGAAACACTGTAACGAGGAAAACCGCGATGGAGAGGGAATATTTGCAGTCATACACATAGAGAATCACACAAAGAGAAGAAAACTCTGGGAACAAATGGAGATTGCAAAAGGGGGAAGAAAGCCTGCCTCTTGAACAATGTAATCACATTTGACAGCGAAAAATTATTCGGCCTGGTGATTGGACGAGAAAAGAAGAACAGAACTAACCAATGAGACGGCAAGAATCCAGGTAGCCAATAGGAACGCAGCATTTAGGACAATATATTGAACCAATCACAAAGCAGTATGTTTTAGACAATAAGAACACAATGTCATATTATTGTAAGAATAAGTTTCTAAGAAGTGAACCAATCACAACACGGCATTGTTATAGCCAATAAGATCACAGTCTTATACTATAAAAACTCATGTTTAAGGCCTTGTTCTCCAGTTACGACACAACTGATGATGGGATAACACCCGAAAGTACTCTTGTATAAGCAACTAATAAAGTAGATTTGTACAATTGAAAAACCCTTTTTCAATAATAGTGCTCTACTTACACCTCACTCACTCATTATGAGCTCCGATAAAAGGAATGTTTCTTATGGAATCTTCATAGGGTGTTTTTATAAAGTGTTTCTTTCTCAGAAGGAGTTGTCTATTATCAATACACGAAATTGAAGAAAAAATAATTTGGCAAGTTTTGAAAATAAACTTGTATCGGGAAATGAAGTCATCTTGCCGTTATTAACAAATGATTTTATTTTTATTTCCTTTAGTGTGAATAATAGTTCTTTCATGTTCGATTATCGAAAATTTGTGACGGATATTCTATTCATTGAAGTGGGAGGAGGAAGGGGGTATTCGGGTGTGGATAACTGATATAGAAGAGCGAATGAAAATAATACTCAGAAAGCTTTGAAAATGTGCCCATGCTGTTGGAAACGAAAACGATTAAATAAAATGATGTAGCCAATAATGAACAGAACGGGAAAAAGAAGTAGAGATGTAGGAAAATAGGATAGGGAAAGTCAGTTTTGCTTTCGCGCCGAGAAAGCTTTTTGGAGAATATTAGACTTCCTGGAAAGAAAAAGGCGTTTAAACGAAAAACAGCAGCACGAAAAAGTCATCCACAATAACAAAATAACAAGTGGTGGTAACGAAAAGTACAGCACACAAAATTTTCAAGTATGCTCACAAAAAAAAAAAAAAAATACAAGAAATTTCAGAGTGTTTTTACGAAAAATAAAATTAAAAAAATAAGAAGGAATGAACGTTTGCCCGCGGGCCAATTATCAAATAAAGTTTTAAACTTGGGCAGTGGTCAGAAGAACGAAATCCACATTCAAAAAATAGCACTCCATTCGTTGACGTACCAGATATTTCTTTGCCGCTATGTACTACCGCTTATCATTGGGCTGCCGCTGATAAAGCAATTCTGCAACACCCCCACGAGGAAGAAAGTTGTACAGAGTACTTTGTGGGAGCAGGAAGCAGTAAGAATTGTATCTGGGAAAAAGAACAGTCCGAATTTCTGACAGGCGACGATAGTTGGCAAACGTTCAACGACTTCAAAGCCCACAAATTCAGTGTCTGAACCATAGTCACCAACAAATGAAATTTGCGGAAATCGAAATGCACATGCCCCCCTCCTTTTTGAAAAGTTTGCATTGTAAGCATACGGTGGGATGTGCATTCGGTTGAAGCTACTACAAGTGCCACCTGAGGCGAAAATATTTTTTCTTGGCCAAAAACAAAAGGTGGCAGGCTGAGTAAAGCCAAACCCGCTCTCGTGGTGCAATACATTTTTAATCATAGAATGATTTTTTAGTTTTTAACTTATTTATAATTGAAGCGTATGCTTCCTTTTGTTTATATTATCTTTTCGGTTAAAAGTTTTAATTTCTCTAATTTTTTTTTTTTTTTTAATGTACTTTTTTTTATGTTAATGCACCATTTTTAATGTTCACTTTTATTTTTTTTTGTGAAATGATTCTTAACCGCTTCAAGACTTTTTTTTTCGTGATTCCGGACTTTTCATTTCGTGCGAAAAAATCCCACCCAAGCTTTTCTACGTCAACGCTACGGCGAATGGCGCGCGGTGAGATTCGCACAGCCAATGCGTAAAACCGCTCAATTGTTTGAACCATACAAAGATGTAATGTTCAAGAGTGCCATTTATTGGCACGCTAAAATAGATGAAAAGAACAAAATGAGGAAAACAGATTGAACGTTGGAAAAATAAAATAACGATGGAAAAAGTTCATGAACGTTATAAAATACGAGTAGAAATGAGCAAAAAAATATATATATTCCAGCGTTAAGAAATAAAATACACGATAAAATAATTACTGCAACATTTAAGAACGTGAACGTTGAAATTATTGCAAATGACGATAAATTGTATATTATAAAGAAAATAATGTAGAAGGAACGATCAACGAAATTGGAGAAAAGCAAAACACCTTATTGGATAATGAGCGCCTTCTTAGCTAAAGCAGGACGCCTTCACTTTCGCTTTTGCCCAAGTGGCACTGCACTGTCTTGGCTTCAGCCTGAACGGTTACGAGGTGGAGCCGGATCCTCATTCCCAATGTATGCTTACATTGGTAATCAGTAGGAAAAAAGAATTGCAATTCCACATCAAACATGTGATTACTTGTCGCTGAAATTTCTTTCAATGTGTAAGATAGGTGATAAACTCTTTCCCACACTGGTGAGGAACAGTGGTAAAGATGACAATTTTTTTTGTTTTTCGACTTTCTCTCCCTCTACCTTCATGTAATAACATATTTTTTACCGCTTACACTCATTGTTTCATCTTAATCGTATCATCGTTATACCTATAACGTTACAAAAAAATTTTCCATCGCGGAGTACAAAACGTGCAATAAATACATTTTTTGCTGCTCACCGTACATAAACTGCGATTTTATCGTTCTTTTCGTAAAGTTTCCGCGATGTTCAATTCTTCAATATTGTATTCCGCGTTGCTCTTTGTTTCACAGATTTCACATTTTAACCTTACATTCGCGTATAGTTTTTTTGCAGCCAATACTCTCTTTTTTGGGAAAACTATAAATGTACGGCAGAATAGAGTATTAGCACGACAACTTCTCTTTGACAGAATATACAGTGCGTCTACACGACAGTTAATTTCATTGAAACACGCCAGAAGGCCAGATCATATGCTGGGAGTACAATTTAACGTGTCAGAACGAACCAATTTAGAAGTACTTGGACGACACTAAAAGGTATTCGCGAATGAAATAGAAGGAGGCGCTCTCTACATTTTCTGTGACGGTCATTTGCGGAAGCTTGTCGAAAAGGTGATGATCATGAAAAATTCATCCGAGATATTTGAGATTATATTCACTCGACAGGAAATTAAGAGGACTGCAATTTTTGTTCCATAAATTTTTCAGAAAAAATAATATTTTGAGAAGGTACAGTCGATTTTATTAACGTGCTGTCTTATGGTCAAAAACACCATGATCACCTTCTCGGCATCGACAACAGCGCCACTATAGATCGTTTTATATGCGAATAGTCAGACAAAATAATTGTGTTTAGGTACGTCTCTGTAATTCTAATATGCCAATAAAAATGATACCCCGACCGATTACATTGAATGAAGAAAATTTCACTTCGACAAAATACGAAAAGAGAAGGGTGAAAGTACACACTTTATTCTGTACCTAGGTTTGTATCTCTTTGCTTGCCGGATCTCGCATGTTCGACGAGGGTTGGAAAATATTGATAGGTAATACAATATTTTGTTGATATCGTTATCACTCGCTGATTTACTTCAACTTTATACTTACTCTGCGCCTGAGGTTGTTCAGGAGTACAAAGAGAAAGAGACATAAGGGCAGATATCGACGAATTTATTCGCCTCAGGTGCACTATATGGAAGATCAGCGTAAATGGTGGGTGTACTTGTCCCGTGTTAGTTGCAAGCAATTCCTCGGTATGAAAATCTGTTTGAAATGGGTAGTACCTTCTTTAGAAGCGAAATTAATTCCACTAGGCCAGAAGAGAAAAAGGAAGAGGCCAGCGTTAGCCAAGCAGGCTCTCATTATTCAGTGAAATTTGCCTTAAATTGGTTATTTAAGTTATTAACTGACGATGTCTCGAAGTCTTTTTGTCGTTCTGAATTAATTAAGCAAAGCTTCTTTTTAATCGTAAAAATTCATTTTTTTGCCGTACCCAAGCTGGTGTGAAAAAATATGATGAGTCGTTTAAGCCTACATTTTGTAGTGATTTTATTTTTTTTATTTATTTATTTATTTATTTATTTATTTATTTATTTATTTATTTATTTGTCATAATAATTATATAAATTTCTAACATACATTCTCTTTTCTTATCTGACACTTTACTTTTAGTCGTTAGTCAATTTACGCTGACGTACAAACTATTATTATTGTCGTGCTGACACTCTATTCTGCCGGAGCATTAAATGGCACTTTTTTTTCTTCTAGGTATACATGACGTTGAAATGGCATGGCGTTTTGACTGCATCTGTAGGTGCTGTCAAAGTTTAATTTTACCCACAGCTAGATTAGTGCGAAAGAAAATATAAAAGGGTGATAGAAAAATGAATCAACCAATGACGTTCAAGTATTCGTTGATGAATTTTGTTTCAACATCATTTATAGAAAAAAATATCTTACAATATATGCGGGTACATCGTGAACTTTCATCAACTCGGCAAATTGCTCTACTCGCCTCCGGCTCAGATTGCAATGTTTGCCTCATTGGGTAAACGCTCACTTTACCCGGCACATATATAGTAATATACTATTAATTAATTCGAAGTGATTTCCTTATTTTTCGAGCCTTAATCATTAGAACAGCATACGCACTTCACTCTCTCTCTAGAGAGGATGGGTTAGTAAATAAATTCCTTCTGAGGTCGATAAAAACTCACCAAGGAAAGAAAAAGTTTAGATATACATACCAAGGAATGTAAAAAGAAACTCATTAGAACTATACCGTAAGTAGGTAATGCAAGTACACGTAGCTTCGAAATACGTACCCTTGAGGACTACTGTTTCGCCCAATATAGTAAGGAACTCGGTAAATAGGAAAGTATTTTCGTTGTTGTCCAGTATCTCTTCCTCGTTGTACTGTGTTTCCTTCACGAATACCACACCAACTTTTAATTCTGATTTTATGAAGACCTATTGGAATAGAAGATGAATTACAAATATCCACGTAAATGAAGAAAAGAAATTCGAATCCGGCGTGAAATGAGTTTTACTCATTTGATATCCAAAAACACTGCACTGTCAGCCCCCTCTACTAAAAAGCCGCGGCTACACTGTTGCACTCGCACAAATCGTGAGCAACGTTTACGTACGCTCTTTTGGGAGAAGTATTTAAAAGACGCGTTAATTGTTAATTTGCCAAAATCATCCAATTCTGAGGTAAAAGTGAAGTATATTAAGAGAGTCAACGATTCTCGATTTTTCAAGTTTGGTCTCGTTAAAAGTGATCAAGTACCTAATTAGCGCGAGTTATAACCGTTTAAAAACGAAGAACCAAACAGATGACGAAGGGGTGATATATGTACCGCGCTTCTTCCCCTGTCCAGCTTTTTATTTATGACTCACTCATTATGTACTTGATCAACCTTAACGAGATCGAACTCAAAAAGTCGAGAATCGTTGACTCTTTTAATATTATAGGTACTTCACTACATCGTCTTCCATAGCGAGTTTAATGCGTTGCAACACCAGCGCAGCATGTGGAGCAAATCAATCGAACGAGTCGTATTGTCACAGCTTTTCTGGAAAGATATTTTTCTATTTGTAAGCATAAACCTAAAAATGTTCTATATACTCGGAGAAAAGAAAAAAGCAGTAGAGAAAGGAAGATGAAATACTTGTACCTACGCGTCACAGTAACCTTAAAATTTATAGAAAATCGTATTTTCCAGCTAGACACGAGTATAGAATAATTGTCGAAATACGTAAAAAAAATTCAGATTTCTTTTTCGAAAATTAGCCTAACTATATTATGATCTTCCTTCTCTCCCTAATGCTAGAGTCGTTTTTCGTTTTGGTAAGATTTTCTCGAAAGGACTGTAGACCTATTATCATACATACAAGGTGAGGAAATTGAATAAAGTTAGTAATGAATAGGTATCTATTCCTTAAGTTTTATTTCATATTCACAAAAGCCGTAGAATATCAATATCAGCTTCACTAGTTTTCGGTCAAGAACCACGACCAGCGTTCCGATTTTGATGACCAGTTCAGCTTATTTTTATACTTCGTTTTTTGGAGTACTCGTTATTATTGTTTCTAAGTCATTGTGGCCAATCTGAGAAACCATACACAAACCCGGGGGAAAAAAACGACGTTTTCCGCCACATGTTTTGTTATACATGAAAAATGTTTCAACTCGTAGTGTAAGAACCACAGCGTGACAGTGTTGCCAGATGTACGCACTACGATTTCCCTTCGAGTTGAACGTGACTGACTGTGTGGCGTAGGTCACCCTACACGGCAAACTTGTGAATCGTTTTCCGGGTTTGTGTATAGTTTCTCAGATCGCATCACAATTATTAATAAATATGATTTCAAAATGCGAATTCGCGAGACCAACCGTATGAACTTCATCATCGTTGGTTTCCAGAACTATCAATTGAAACTCTAGAATATTAGGTAGAGTTATAGCGGTCAACTGGATCTATACACAGTCATAAGATTGTGTTCTAATTAAAATGTAAATATCTCGACAAAAATATTAATTTTTTGGTAAAAACCAAGTGTGTTAAATTAATTCTGCACTAAATTTCCAATAGATTGATGGTATTTACAGAATTTTAAACAATAAAAATGGGATTATAAATGTTGTCGTTTTTACGCTACGCTGTGCAACGACAAGCAAACGTCGTTCTCCCCACTTCCTAAAGATCCAATTCATCACTGTGACTCTACCTGATACCTTGCCCGATACTACAACGGCTCGTTTCCAATTTTTGTATCCTCTCCCGTAGAATTCAAACTGTTCATCAAAAGTGTGGTGGTACCAACACTGGGCGGCTATCACACTAAATTATGTGCGAAAAAGTACACGCGCACTGTCAAGTACGCCAAATACATGCCTAATTGTGCGATCGCTAATCCCAGGTGAAGTAAGAGCAAGCGAGTCGAGTACGACTGTCAGTGTAATTCACCTACATCACAAAGTGCGCCAAAGTGCACGCGTACTTCATCGCAGTACGTTAGTGTAATAGCCGCCCTGGCTTCCGTTCAACTACGTGTCCGGTTCACTTTGTTTTTGTGTGGAGTAGTACTGCGATCTCTTCGTCGAGAATTGTGAGAACTGTTGGTCGGTACACTGACTATATTTTTTATATAACATCGTAACCCAAAGTAATATAGTCAATGGTCGGTGAGTAATCCTGATGTCGACTTCTTTGTTCTCCTGACTGCTGTTTTTCCACCGTCACTGCTAGCGGCTGTACCATTCGAGGGTTGAGTTGCATGACTGAAGTATAGCTACCTGTTTAGTCGATAGTAACGCTCTTCAGTTTTTGCGGTACCGCACGCTTGCATCGGTTCGGGAAGTCGAGTTTTTTCTACATCACAAAGACGGTTTGCCATTTTACCCGATTTTTCAGGCTCAATCTTCGTAACTTGATGCCAGTAGGTTCTATATTTCATTTGCTCATCTTGAATATTTTCGACGTGCTCGTAGGTATAATATTGCTTGTGATAAATCTTTTATTTTCATTGTCGACACTGTTGTGTCTGCTTTGTTGAAAAGATTTCTTGTGTTCAATTTTGGTGAGGTGAATTTATCCATATTTTCAAGTGTGTTCGGCATTTTGGTTATAATAATGAGTCTTTTGCGATAGATCCAACTTAAAATGCCAACTTTTAAAGAAAATGTTTTGAAGAAAGCATACAAAAAAGCCCGGACATTTCGACGAGGCTGTTTCGGCGCCGGCAGTTTTTTGGCACGAGGTCTTTTCGGCGTGAGAAGATGACTTCAAATGTACCGTCGCCATACCACACTGTGCTGGTTTTCAGAATTTCTATTACCCGAGGCCAGCCAAAAATGAGGATACGTTCTTGAGAAGCTCCCAAATCGAATAGCAGAAATTGTTCTTCTATACCTGGCGAAGATTTGTGCATTTTATATCTTTCAGGAATAACGACGTCGTTGACCAGCGCCTTCCCGCGCACATGATCTGCAAAACTTTTGACGACTGGTGATCATGAACGGAATCTGTACACCCAAACGCGGTTCGTGTGCGAGTATGTGTGGAACGCATCTTATTGCACACGTACCCTCGTACGCGAAATAATAATCGATGAACGGAGTCTGTAGAGCCAAATGCGGTTTTTGTGTGGACAAGTAGGAAAATAACGACACCTTTTCAGTGTCTTCACTGCTACAAGAATGAGAGATGAAACAGTATGAATATTGTAGTGACAGTGCAAAGTATAACTTTGAAAATTATGGGCATATTTATTGTTCTGACAGTACAAAGTAGAACTTGTCGATCAAAAGCAAACGTGGGCGCCAGAAGTTGTCCCTCGATGGATTTTTATATGTATTTGATAAATATACAGCAGTGATAAAACGACAGAATTTTGGAGGTGGGAGCGGAAAAGCAATGGTTATCGAGCTCGTGTGCATGTACATCATGACGATACAAAGAAGAAACTGTACCAAAATAATATATTTATCAGCCAAATCCCGATCGCATCAAAACAGCAAAAGTATCAGAAGCAATGAAACGACGTGCCACCGACATGCCGGGTAACAATCATTAATATTGAGCTTCAATATGCAACGGAGGCTTCACAAGGAGCCTTAGCGAAGATACCTACTCTAAAGAAGCAGATACGCCGAGTACGACAAAGAATAGGGAAAGCACCAACGTCACCCAAATCTCTCAGCGACCTCATTATTCCCGAAAGATATAAATTTTCGCCGGTGTATAGAAGAACAATTTGTGTTATTCGATTTGGGAGCTTCTCAAGAACGTATCCTCATTTTTGGCAGACCTCGGGCAATAGAAATTCTGAAAACCAGCACAGTGTGGTATGGCAACGGAACATTTGAAGTAACCCCTCCATTGTTTTATCAACTGTTTGTGGTCATGGGTCACCGATTTGGAGCTACGCACCCTCTGTTGAACGCCTTACTGCCCAACATGAAGGGGAAAACTTACCGTGCTCTTTTTGAAGGTATCAAGACGCTTGATGCGAGTAACCGACTCGTACCGGAGACTTTCAATTGTGACTTTGAGATGGCGATTATGAAAGAATCCGTCAGTCTCCATTGGTGGTTCTTTGTAGCACCTGTCACAGAACATCCAGAAACGAGTCCGTGAGTGCGGTTTGCAGGATGAATACCAAAATGATCTGACCATAAATTTATGTGTCCAAATGATTACAGCGTTCGGATTTCTTTGATTAGCAGACGTAGAAGCTGGATTTGAAGAACTTGAAGATTATGTTCACGTATCTTTGCAGACTGTCCTAAATTACATGGAAGACAACTACGGAGGCCACATAGAAGACAGTCACTCTTCGCCCACAATAGTGAAATGTATACAATCGCACACTACGTTGTGGCGCAAGAATCAACAACGTGGTGGAAGCAGCCCACCATAAGTTACACACCGAGCTTGGTTATTTACACCCCACTATATGGAAATTCATAACAATGTTACAACAAACGCAGCACAGGAGAGATAAGGCGTATATTGACAGCGAAAACAGAGCCCCGCCAGCAAAGAAAAAGAAATGCGTTTCAAACGACGCAGCAATCTTCAATATTGTTGAGAATTCCGAGGAGAGAACGATAATCGAGTACTTCCGAGCTCTTGACCACCATTTAGGAGCGCAATAGAGTGTGACTTTGTAAGAGTAATGACAAAGCATCATTTGCATTTCGCTGTACTTTTTTTTGGGGAAGACAAAGTAATTATTTGACCTCGTGGTGTCTTCCAAGTAACGCCAACTGACTTATGTTACGGTTGTTTACATAGTTCACTGTATGTATTTTGTGTCTCATGATTAATCGTTGGTGTATGTAATTATACATGTACGAGTATGTATATCATTGTATTGCGTATTACAAGCGAAGTAAACAATATTCCTGTTTGAAGTAGTATATATTTTTTTCGCGCCTTAAAGTACCCGGCGCCTAAACGGCCGCGCCGAAACGGTCGTGCTGAAACGTTCTCGAACCCAAAATTCCTCACAGTCGCCACTTTGATGACGTCGAGTTAAACAAGAAAACTTGTGAAAAATATAGGATTGTCAAGAGCACATAATTTATTCTGGTTGTGAGCGGAGTAGGAAACGATATGAACGGTAAGCGATAGCTATACAAGACTGACAATGGTGAAACGAGCCGTTACAAGCTAGGACTGTAGTAATAATCTATTTCTCGCTCAATTTTGGAGGAGACCAATGTTGGAATTTGGAATATCAAATTAGGAATTTCATCAAAAAGTTTTTTCACATCAATTTTTACAAAAAACTAATTGAAATACCTACGGGTATGATTTGATTAGGTACGTACCTGATCCAATTTCAAAAGTTCTTCGGGCGTATCTGGTAGTTGACCCAATACTAAGGGCGGATTCAGGTTAACTTCCTTACCAAGGGAGCGAACTACTTCCTCTCTGTTGTACCTATCAGCGAATACGCACGATGCTGGAATTAGTCCGTGAACTGTATAACTTATGGCTCGAACTAATATTCTGTAATAGGTAATAATATTACGGCAATTATTCAATACGACCGACTATCAAATTGTTCCTTTTCAAAGAAAAATTTTCTATTTTCTTCTCTTCTTTTTTCTATCTGTAACGCATAAGTTAATGAAGTGGAAAGATTTTTATTCTGCATCGTGTTTATTTTAGTGTGTACAATGTATAGAGTAAAACCACGTTGATTGTGGCGCGGCGTGGATCACATTCAAAAACAAATGTTGTTAATTACTGAATTCGAATAGGCCTACTTTCTGCTGTTTGAAAAAAGTTATAAATTAAATAAATTGTATTTAGATACATGAAGGGGGAGGGAAATTACTGTATTAAAAATCATTGTAAATGACTTCGATATGAGATGTTTTTTATACGTCATTTCCGTGTTACCTCGATGTACTGTGCAATTTACCTAAATTGATCCCGATTGTTAATAGTTTCCTGCTTCAAACTCAATATGACTGGACCCAAATCTTCGTCGTTGGTGAAATAGTTCCAGTGTTCAGTACCATAAAAATATTTCTCGAATGTCTCCAAATCCACTGACGTTAATTCGAAACCTTGATTTTTTTCCCACTGCTCTTCAATGATCGTCTTTTTCCTGAGTACATTTTTCAAAAGTTCGTTCTCAGCCACTGAATGTTTGATAAAATATACCGATAAAAAACTAATACCACCTACCTAGGTGTAGGGGGCTCGCTCTCTTCAAATTCTTCATCGTCTTCGAGAAGAAGACTATCGTCACGAGGGAACCTGGGCCTCGATACTCCATCTTCATCGTTGTCATTATCTTGATCGTTAACTTCGCTATCCGATTCATCCAGCAACACGTCGTTGCTGATTTTCTGCCTCGAACACTCGATCCAATAACCCGGCGTCGGTATCAAATTATGAGGATAATCGCCGCAGAATTCGTCTACAACAAAAAAATAGGGATGGGGAAATTAGTTTTGGAAATATTTACTTGTTCATAATCATGAACTATTTTCCCAGATAATCAGTTAATTTAATGTAAATAATATACACGTTTAATACAAATGCCGTATAAGTAATATAATTTGCGCGAGCGCTTTCGGTTGAAAAACCATCGACGGGTGAGAACGAGAATCTAAATCTAAACTTGCAATTTTTCGTAAACAGTATCAGCGAGGCGTCATGAGGAAAGTATCTCGTTTACGAAAGGGGAGAAATTAAGGACAGCATTGATTATTTCTATTGTCTCCACTGCAACGCGTTCAATTCTAGAGCTAACCTCATGCAAGAGACGGACATTTTGAGACGTTGGAAACGAATGTCCGGACGCCAGAAGATGGGCTGCAAAATTTGATTTGTTAGGTTGACTCGTTCTTTGAGCATCCTCGTGCTCCTTGAATCTAGTTTTAAGGGCCCGGCCTCTTAGCCCTATGTAGGTGACGGGACAGTCATTGCACTGGAGTCTGTAAACTCCACTCTTACTCTCAGAAGGAGTGGGGTGTTTGGTACGACAGAAGTTCTTTTTAGTGGTGTTCAAGTTCTAGAAAGCTAGCTTAAGATATAGAGGTTTGAGTAAACGAGATATGTATATGGAACGAGAGCTTGCCGAAGAAAGGGAGGCGGATCCGTTTTTCTTTTTTGCGACTCACGTGTATACTTACATTAAATTAAAAAAGTGTTGTAATATTAAAAACCGTCTTATTGACAGATAATCAGTTATTTCATTCCTCAGAAGTTTTTGTGGAAATCTATATATGTCACAGTGAAATTGGGAAATCAGTGAAACTAGGAAATTTCACGCGCGTTTCGTCGTTCATGTGTCGTGGCGTGTTTTTTGTGCACGTACGCGGTTACCAACATTATCTTCGAGCGATTCTTCAGCCTTGTGATCATTGTACGCACCGCGCCGTCGCGTTTACACTTCTGCACAATTTTGATATGTTTTATGTATATGTGAAATATGGTAACAAGTTCGAGCCCCGTACAAGCTTTTTTTTTTTTTTTTTTTTTTTTTCAAACCACAAAAATTGTTTTATTTTATTGTCATTAGGGAAAGTTGAACACACAAAATACTTGGGGTCACAATTGGTAAGAATCTTCATTGGAAGGAGACCAAAAAGTAAAAACTGACGCAGGAAAACGAACAATGACTACATCAACATTTAAATTAGACTCAGAAAGAAACCATAAATAGATTGACAGAATCAACATTCGAGTTAGACCATGGGAGAAACCATGAAAAAATTGATGGAATCAATTGTTTGAATTAGACTAAAGAAGAAGCCATGAAAAATTAGTAGAATCAAAATTTGGATTAGATTCAGGGAGAAACCATAAACAAATTAATAGAATCAACATTTGGGTTAGACCGAGGAAGAAACCATAAAAAATAGACTCAAAGAGAAACCATAAATAAATTGATTGAATCAAGATTTATAAGTTAGACCAATGGAGGAATCATGAATAAATTGACAGAATCAACATTTGAATTAGACCAAGTAAGAAACCATAAAAAATTGATAGAATTGACATTTTAAATTAGACTCAGAGAGAAACCATAAATAGATTGATAGAATCAACATTCGAGTTAGACCAAGGGAGAAACCATAAAAAAATTGATGGAATCAATATGTTTGAGTTAGACTAAAGAAGAAACCATAAAAAATTAATAGAATCGAAAATTGAATTGGATTCGGGGAGAAACCATAAATAAATTAATAAAATCAACATTTAAGTTAGACCAACAGAGAAACCATGAATAAATTGATAGAATCAACATTTAAATTAGACCAAGTAAGAAACCATAAAAAATTGATAGAATTAACATTTAAATTAGACTCAGGAGATTTATGGTTTCACCTCAAGACCGATCCAAATTTTCATTCTATCAATTTTTATAGTTTCAGTGCGTCAGCGCAATTTTCTACGTAAAAAGAAAAAAATATTCTATGCAATTCGAAATTCGATGGCAGCGGTATGCCGTGCAACAATTAATAATTTCTATCTTCTTCCAGCAATTTCATTTTCTCCCCTTTTTGGTGAATGAAAAATAATTTCAAAAATACATTATTTCAATGATACGTAACTACATTTCATGTAGACAAATGGACAAAAAATGTGCAATGCATTTTAGCATTAAGAATGCCGGCGCGGCGTTCGACATTCACATGGCAATAGCTGCATTTTAAACTCGTGTTGATGTTCCAGCACTCGTGGCCGAGTGGTCAAGCGCGCGGATTCGTACGTAGAGAGTTTCAATCATATGCAGAGTTCCAGAGGTCGACATACGTGTAAGATCGCACATCACCCGAATGCAGAGACGCAATGGAGAAACACAGAAGAAAGAGAGAAAGACAGAGAGGGAGAGAGAGAGACACCGATAAACAATTTTTTTTTTTTTCATTCTCTCTTTTATCCATTTTCGCTTTTGTGTACGCCTAATTTTCACGCAAAGCAAGAAAACACGCTCGTATATTACGCGAAATGCGTCGAGTTTCCCAATTTCACTGATGTCTCAATACAGCTACCTACTTGGTAGGCCTATAATATAGGAGTACGTTGCATTCAATGTGTTGATTCAATACGAGTAGACGACTTTGTGAACACGCAAACGTAGATAAAATTGCATACGTGATTTGCCGTAAACGAGACATCTTTAATGTTATTTTTTGCCTTGATTTTTGGATTAATTTCAATTATTCCTTGAACTTCATCATAAAATAGGTGATAATAATAGTAATTGAGATCAAGTTATCAGACGATCATGATTTTTACCTTGTAATAAATTTGAAGCAATTTTTGTATTATTCCTATAAGTGACCGGGACAACAAAAACCCGGTTTAGCGTTTCTCAATAAAATGCAAAATACATGTGTTTCCCATGATCACTGATCACGCCAAGCCCTCGTCGAGTCCTGCTGTACAAAGTGAGATTGACGTATATCGGAAATCCGAATCTCGAAAAATGGATCTTCTGGCGGATTTACCTACGAGTGTGTGCGTGTGTGCTCTGTCTGTGAAATCATTCGAAAGTGGATACAAGTTCTATTCCTTTGTTGGCAAATGGGACGTATATCCACGTTCGTGAATATTAGTAAATATCTCTAAAACATTAGCCATTAACAAAAATTTAAAACGACCATCGGATTCTTAGATAAAAATATTAGAAATCCTGAAATTTGTAGAATTGTAGAATGATTTTTTCGTTCTTTTTGAAAGCAATATATCATTCTCCGAATCGTTGTTTTGGATATACGTCCATCTCACTTTGTACGGAAGAGTTAAGAACATTTCAGCGTTGGCAATTTTTCGGCGTGAGGTCTTTTCGGCACGAGAAGAGATAAAATGAACTGATGAAGTGAATGTGAAAAGATAACGATGCCTTGAGGAATACGTTGACGCATCTATGCGACCTGCGCCCTGGATTATATGAAGGATAATTACATTGGGAGACCACAGAGAGGAGGAAGAAAACCACTCCACAAATAGTCGAAAGTGGGTGGAATGTGTACAATCGTACATTACGGTGCGGCGCGAGAACCAATGGTGCCAGGGTCCACTATAAGTTACAAACCGAGCGAAAACGGAGTCCCGTCATCAAAAAAAAAAAGATAAGTTCTGGACGAAGCATGCATCTTGATCATTGCACAGAATTACAAAGAGAAAACCACGATCGGAAACCTCCAAGCTATTGCCCATCATTTAGGTGCCATGGAGTATCACCACGACACACTGAGAACTCGACATACTCATGATGATGAGAGCATATTTTTGCAGCTCATATGTTTTTTTTTTGACAGTGTGAATTGGATACAGTAACGACAAAACATACATTTCTACCTTGCTGCACTTCATATCTTGAAAGATAAAGTAGGTGAAACCCCTCGATCGTCGGCCAAGAGTCAAAATGTCGTAAGTTCACTTTACAGATTTGCTACAACAGGTTACACCAACTCTACAGAAGAAAAAGAACTAACTTATACTCAACTTAGAGAAGAGTAGAATTAATTCGGTTCTCTAAAATATGACCAGAAACATCTAACGACGACATACTCAACGATTAAAACGTACGGAGTAATTTGAATAGAGCCACAGAAATCACCGGTTGACGAGTATTCCATTAGGTCAGCTCGCTTTTTAACAGGAGCTTTCGACTATAAAGCACTTGGCCAGAGTGAACGAGATCAGCTTGGATATTGACTTGATGGCCCATAGGAAATTGACTCGGAAATGCCTTGATTCCACTACCTCCCTCCCCCGTAATCCAGCGTCAGATAGTAGGAAACGTTGGATTAGGCTTCCGTTTTTGGGGAAATTTTCTTCCCAATTAGGTCGTGTCCTCCGCCCATTTGGGTTTCGGCCAGTGTTTTACAATCTTGACACTTTAAAAAGCTTGTTCGTTAAGTTAAAGGACCCCATCCCACGGGTCGAAAGAAGCGGGGTTTACAAAATTGAGTGTAATGATTGTAATGGAATCTATATAGGCGAGACTGGACGTCAGCTCAAAATTAGAATAGATGAGCATAGGAAGGCGTGGGAAAAGAAGAAATTGGGTGATTCGACATTTGCGGACCATCTTATTACCACTGGGCATGGTTTCATAGAGGGATCTGAGTCCCTCCTCCATAGAGAATCCTCGGCTTTCAAACGTACCGCGCTAGAACACATCGAAATTATTCGCCATCTGAATAACGATAACCTAAATGTGCTCAACAGGTACATACCTGATGAGGGTTTGATTGAATTAGTTTACGAGTATGATTCATATTGTGATGACTCGCTAGTTCAGTCATGTCCTCCTCGGTAGTTCTTGTTGCCGGCCGGAGTTGGTTCAGTTGCTTTCACGTCCCCGTTGACAATGGTTTTTTAATCGAAAGCGCTCCGGTGTATTTTCATTTCTGTGGCTCTATTCAAATTACTCCGTACGTTTTAATCGTTGAGTATGTCGTCGTTAGATTAGAGAAGAGTATTTACACTATCAATGTTACCAGCTAGGTGCGAAAGGACTTCATGAACATTCCGAAGAAGTACTCAAGCCTCAAGCTTACCACGCTCAAGAAAAAAAAACACTACGCGGTCGCGTGAGTAATATACGAGTTTTCCTCTCACAATGCAAAACTCATTCAGAGAGTCACTCCCTTTCTCTAGATTAAATACCAATGACCTATCAACCAAACCAAATATTTGTAGAACGAACAATAAAACTCAGTTCATAAATTCTATCACTATGACGCCACATCAACTGATAACAGAGTAAAAATACCTATAATCCAATAAGGAAACCTGAATTTTGTTTTAATGTAGGCTAGGAGTCATCTAAAACTTACGATACGTCTCCAGAAAATCTATGCCCCTCCCCCTTTCCACGTTGCTCCCTATAACAGTTCTTTCTGCGGTCTTTACAAATTTACCTTTCGATTATTCCGCTGAATATTCTTATTTTAATATGATTAAGCGTGACCTACAGAATCGCACATACTCAATTGGAAACGCGCTGACGAATTACTGTCAATTCGAAAAAATTGTTGGTGCCTATCTTCAAATATGTGACTATAACTTGTCCAAGTCTCGAAGAAATCCATCCAGTAGTTTTGGAGGAGATCCGCGGACAAAAAAAATTTATTTAAGCGTAAATAGAGGCCTATATATTGAAATCTGATTTTTTTCTGGTAGAAAGTAATGTAGGGCCTCCAAAGCGCTGAGAAAGTGCACTGCTTCCTCCCCCTGTCAATCTTCCTACAGATGTAATATCTGACTTTTCGAGCTAGGAAAATCGGTAAAAAAAAAGAGCTTCTTAATCACTTCTTCCTATACGTTCTTCTTAGCCTAGTATTAGTCTAGTATACTGTATGTAAGGCTGTGTGGCCAATTCTTCATCACCTCCGGTTCCTGGTATCTCTTAATGCTATCTCTAGCTGCTATTCTTCTCATGCACTCATAAATTCCAATCGCCCATTAGTCATCCTCTCATTCCTTCCCTCACGCTTCAATCTTTTCAAACGCATTACCAAACAAATACATCAACCGAACCTGATTCACTCAGAAGTCTGACCTCGAATCTCTCTCAAAGAAGCTAGTCCAAATTGAAAATGATATTTACATCTCCTGATACATCTCAAATCAACTATGAATCACTAATTATGTACACACGAAAAAATGACGTCCAATTAAATAATTAATTAAGAATGAAGTTACGAAGATAGTCTCGCAACCTACTTGATGGAGACTAAAAATAATTGTACTTTCACAATCGAGTATGACTAATAATAATAGAGAAATGAACTACCCGCCATTGCCACTATCCGTTCAAAAACAAAAACAAAACAAAATTCAAGGCTCTAGGGGCTATGGGAAACGAGATACAAGGGCACTAAATTTCCAGGTAGGATTTAGGAAGAATGAATAAAATATTATCGAAAAAAAAAATTCAATGAAACCTTCGTCAAGAATGAACTTCATCACAATACGCACGTTCTGACAACAAACAGGATAGAAGAATCCGTTTCTCGTGATGTAAACAACTACTCATAATAAGGAGATATATTTAAAAAAAAATGAGTAAAACTGAAGTTATTGCGATAATTGCATTTTCGGAATTGTAAAATGCTCGTTTAGAACAGGGGTTCTTAACAGGCCTTTCGCGGCACACCGGTGTGCCGCGAACCCACCTCAGGTGCAAGATCACTAGACAAACGTAGGTCTGCTCATTCGAACGAATTGAGGGGTGGGTAAGACCGGGAGGGTAAACGTACGAGTGACGTCACTGCGATACCCGAGTTACAATACTTACAACAGTTGATCGAGACTAGAACATACGATTTGAGCAAAAATTCAAATTCCTTCCTTCGAAATTTATTTGTATGTGGTTTTTCGATTCAATTTTCTGGCAAGGAAGGAAGTGGCTCTGACAAAAAGGGATATTGTTTCGGTCTGTGTCACCCGAGTACTGTTTTTCACGAAATATTTCGAAAATCTTCATCTTTTTATGAAGTAATTTCTCCGGATCACCCCGTCAAACTATTTTTCGATGTTGATGGGGCGATTGCTGATTTTTTTTTGCGAAGCGGTCGAGAATTTACTTCTTAATTATGATGAAGAGAAGACATCATTCATTCCGCCCGCATCATTTTAACAGCTTCCTCTTCCGAAAAATCATCTTTTCATATCATTTATTCTACCGTGATTTTTCATAATATGTCTCATCTACAAAATTTTATTTCTACGGTACTTTCTCCGCTTTCTTCCAAATTCGATACTAAAGTTTATTCTAAATTTTGTCTCTTTCGAACTCATCTGAGTACTAAATACGGTCAAAATCGTCCTTTCGTTCATCATTTCGATACATTGTTTTCACCTCCTCGGCCTTTACCTGATCACGAAATTTTTCTATCAACATTAGTCACGTACCAACAATCCGATGTTTCATTACTTTCCTGCACAATAAATCCTTCTGTCACGACCGATCCATCGACTTCGACTTTCTTTCTTTCTGAAGGTTCTACCTCCTTCGCTGTCACTATCGATTCATCAACTTTGACTTCTTCTCCTTCCTCGTTCGAGACTCCCGATATAGTTTGCCAATTTCTCAGTTATTTTCCTTTTTCCTTTATTCATTCTGTTAAACGGCTAATTAATAGTAATCCTCCAACATTTTCAATTTCCTTGAATGATTTTCCTTGTCCTTACCAAGTTCCTGCCCATATCCATACAAATAATCATCCTATTCATTCCCCTTCATATCCTCAAAAATTTTCCTTCCTCTACCTCGGGTGTCACAAAGAGGCGTCAAATCCACGACTATCTGCAAACGAAGTCATCGCCCGTTTTAAAAGTACAGGTTCGTTTATTTATAATTTTATGTTTTTCCTTATCCGGAACACAAGCCGGATATTTTCCCGTAGAATTTCCCGAATGGTGGAACTTATGTTGTACGATGTCTATCTAGTAAATACTTCGCGACCACGTCACGAAATAATGATATTTTCTTTCTCTCATTGTGGGTCTATTCTTATCCGGAATACAAGCCGGATATTTTCCCGGAGAATTTCCAGGATAGTAGGACTTGGAACTTTTTCTTCTTCGTACATGAGGTATCGCGGCTAGTAATTTTTCTTTCTTTCAATTTAGGTATTTTTCTTATTCGGAATACAACCCGGATATAGTAGGACTTCCAACATTTTTGTTCGAATTTTTTCTTGTTTGTACATGAGATATCTTGATGAAAAATGGCTAAGTTTCCCTACCTGGAAATTCTCTGGAAAAATGTCCGTGAAAAATGTTAGTTTCTTATCCGGGAAAGAAACCGGATATTTTCCCGGATAAGGTACTTCGACATTTTGCGAACAAATATTTTTACTCCCAACATATAGAGAAACAAAAAACAAGGGAGACGAGGGGGGAGGGGGTGGGGTAAAAGCGGATATTTTCCCGGAGACTTCGACATTTTTCTAACGACGATTATTCCACCTACTCTCTGTTGTACGACATTTTTCTGAGTTAGACTGTTTATTCGTATCAATTTTGTTGAATACGCGTTATAAGCTATTTCTCTTACGCGATTTGAAAAGAAAAAGAAAAAACGAACCTAAGGAGAGAAGAAATACCAAAAAAATGAAAAAAAACTGTGACTTGAATTATTTGATACACTGTATATATAATATTTTTCCTGTTTTAAATTGACTTTTTGTATTGTTATTTATCAAAATTGCTTGATTTTCTATTATATCTGTTATAAAAACTTTGTTACACGATATAATCCGAGAAAATAACCATTAATTTATTCTCAAATCGCTTTACAGAGGTATACGTGTATCATCGCAGTACACTGTATACCGGTATACGTTCAAAATGTTCAAAATTCCCGCTGAAACGGGTCTCCGAGTGACGTTAGTTAGAAGTAACCAATCACAGCGCGTCTCTTTCAATGAGCAGACCTTCGTTTGTCTAGTGATCTTGCCTCAGGTGTGCCGCGAAGAAATCAAATTTTCACACTTTATTTGTGAATAGTTGAAAAACAAAAACGAAAAAGTATGATGAATTACAAACATTGCATAGGTATGGGTCACGAAATCAACTCGCTAATCTATACTGCTTTCATTCGCAACATCCTACTTGTACGAGCAGGGATTTTCGGTTGTTACGAATATGAAGTCTAAATATCGCGCACGGCTCACCGGTACCTCTTTCGAAAGTGAGATGAATGTATGTTTATCTAGTAGTAGGCCTAATATTAAAGAATTGTGCGAGCAGCATACAGCTCAAATTTCGTATTAATTTTCAAATAAATATTTTTTGCACAGAGGTGTGCCGCAAAAAATTTTTACTTTGAAATGTGTGCCGCGTGTACCACACGGTTGAGAACCCCTGATTTAGAACATTGCGCACATGAGGAGCATTTTTACCATACATTTTCATCCTTGATAATCCTAGGTTTTTCCACCTTTTTTTCGTTCACTATGCCACCTCCAGAGAGCTAGGTCCTCAAAATTCATTCAAGAAATTATCCCAATAGAAATAAATGAAGTCAATAGTTCCACGAGTCCAAGAGTTATGGATGATTGTGATATATGTGGTACAAATTTACAAACAAATATCTTCATTTATAAAAATTAGCTATTAGATTATTATTATGAAACATTCCTATTATATTAGGGTCTTAATATTTACAGCAGGCAAGTAAAATTACTTATCGTTAACTTACGTACTGGTAATATGTAAGTCTGCTCATATCTACTGAAGTCCGCTTACCTTAAGGTAGAACACCAAACTTTAGGCCAAAGTGGCTTGATGTTCGAGCTTAAAGTGAACAGACCTTAGTAACGCTCCAATATAGTCCCATTTTCATGATGATGATGACATTCATTCAATTGGATCAGGTTCTATATCACAAACTTATTATTAAATTTCTCAAATAATATTTTCATATTTTTACGAAGAAAAGTTCTATTTCCGAAGATGGGCCATTCCGCTGCGTAAATGTTGAACCATAGTTGAGTTTGAATGGCCCGTCTGTGACAATTTTACCCAACGAAATAAAGGATCTCTCATTACCAGCAGGCATTAGCTACAGCTAACGGTGGAATAAGCTAAAGACTAAAGCTACTCATTGCTGATAAATTTGACGTTTTTATACACCGTGTAGCCAATTTTTAATTCTTAAATTTTTTTCCAAGTTTTTTATTTTCTTAAGTTGATTATTTTTTTTGTTTTCAAATTTTTAAAAATTATTTCGCCTTACTTTGTCTTTATGCACATCCATTAACTGACTTCTCCTCTTTTAATACCCCCAGAGAAGTCAATTAACCAACTTGCACAGGATGAAAGAAATTTAATAAATACATTGGAAGAAATTCGAATAAAACAACTCAAAAACAGGTAAAAAAGTTGAAAAACACATAACGAAAATAAAGAAACTTCCAAAAAAGGAATTGAAAAAATGAATGCCCGACAACGTTATTGCTCTATATGAATTCTTTGATTTTGTTAATTAATGTTGATATGTTGATGAAATAGATCACAGATCGACAATTTGGCAAATTGTGATAATCGGCGATTCAATATGTACTTGATCTTGGGTTTACAGTGGTTCATGTAGTCATTAAGAAATGTATTTGGAAGTACGATTACAGCTTCTAAACAAAAGTAATACAAAATTTGAATAATGCTGCTGAGGATATCTCAAATTTGATCTTTGCGCTCTATATTCTGCTGCAGTCGTTAAACTAACAATAACCAAATAATAAAAATAATTAACGTTACTCTTTGAATAACGTTACACAAGCTGATAATATGACAAACGAATTATTCAATTACAAGTTCGGAAGGGGAGAGAGGGGGGGCGAACCAAACCCAACTGAAATAACAATAAGATCCCCAAGTAATGAGAAAATTACATAGTTGTGATGAGGTGTGGTTGGACCTATCACATCCTAAGGGCTTTATTAAAACACGACGCGAATGAATTAGGCTTTTATTATTAGAAAGAGACTAAACAATCGAAAAGTTATATCAGAATAGCAAGATAAAATATATTTTTTATTTTTATTTTATTTTAAATTGTTTTATTTTTTGAGGTGGTGCCGACAACAGTCCGTAGACCACTTACTGCCGACACCACCTTTACATACTTTAACAGTAATAATAATTACAATTCCAACTAAATAATAGAAAAAAAAAAAAAAAAAACTATTCAAAATTCTACATCGAGCATCGAATCTATCCATTTGCGTAAAATGAATTGCCTAGCAAAATAGAAGATATTCTTAAGTACAATCATACTAAACCCAGAACGGGGGGGGGGGGAGGCGAGCGGAGCGAGTGAGCCTCCCAAAAGCCATTCGCTTGGAATATTCTGAAAAAATTTTCTGGCAGAGCCAAATAAATAAAGATCATGTTTCATGTCTCCTTCCTATAGTTACAAGCTGTGAACGTAAAATTGGAAAAACTCTTTGAGCGTCTGTTTCGTTAGAATATATGGAGTTTTTGAAAAGAAACCTTTAGTTTAAAAGAAGCCTAGACGTAATATGAAGCTCACTCGTAATATGAAGCTCACTCGCTCCGCTCGTTCGCCCCCCTCTTCGTCTAGTATAAATCTAGTTTAAAATAAGTTATTTAAAGCTAATAGCTTTCTCCTAAGCTTGTAGTGTAACAGAAGCCTGGATCTAATATGAAGCTCACTCGCTCCGCTCGTTCGCCCCCTTCTTTGTCTAGTATAAGTCTATTCAGAATAAGCTAGCATACTGTATATTAGGTCTGGGTTTCATAGTCCTTCTCAATGGGTCCGCTCGTTTGCCTCCTTCTTTGTCTAATACAAGTCTAGTTTAGGCTAGTCTAGTATGAAGCAAGCCCAGTATACAATCTGCTAGTTTATTAGGCTAGTATAATGTACATTAGGGCTAGTATAATGAAGCCTAGTATACTAAGCTAGTATACTGTATGCAGCTAGTATAGAGGAGGTTGTATAGCTAGGCTAGTATACTGTATATTAGGAATGAGTGCACGCACGCACGCACGCGCACGCAAATTTCGAAATTAGGGTAGGGCTCAGAGAAAATAAGTCTAGTTTAGAGCTAGTATAAAGCAAGTCTAGTAAGAAGCAAGCCCAGTATACAATGTCAAATAGTATAGCTCAGCTACTGGCTAGTATAATGTACATTAGGGCTAGTATAATGAAGCCTAGTCTAGTATACTAAGCTAGTACTAAGCTAGTATTGCACGCACGCACGCGCACGCAAATTTCGAAATTAGGGTAAGGCTCAGAGAAAAAATCTCAAGTCCCAAGGTCATCTGCACGTACACACGCACGCGCACGCAAATTTCGAAATTCAGGCCAGAGCAAAGACATAAAACATGTCAAAACATACATACATACATAGGCCTATACACACACGCACGCACGCACGCACGCACGCGCACACACACACACACACACACACACATGAATCACACCTCATATACAGCTCACTCACGTTCTGCTCGTTCGTCTCCCCTTCCATCCACCCTGCATTACCCTCCCTCACATACTTCGGTCATATTCACTCAACGGTCTTACTGAGTATCTCCACTAGTGTCCTTTTGAATGCATTCCTATGCAGATGGAAAATGTCCAGGATTACTGAAGTTAAGATGCGCCTTTCCTTCAATGCCAGTATCTGAAAGCCCCGCAATAGCTCTCTATATTCCATATCCGTCGGCCAGTACTCAAACATCCTATAATATATGTACCTCAAGAATCTTTTTTGAGTCGCTTCAATCGCATCAGAAATAATTTTTGAATTGGGATCCCATATGAGGTTCCCAAATTCGATCTTACTAGAGCGTAGTATAGCATATTGAGTGTCCTTATTTCTTTGAAGTGTCTAGAGTTCCTGATAATAAAGCCTGGCTGTCTTTTTGCTTTTTTAATTTTTTTTTATATAGAAGAATCTTGACAGAACTGAGATAGAACAAAATAGAATTGAATAGAACTGAATAGGACTAAATAGAACTGAGCTTAAGCATAAGGCTACATGGGTTTATAAAGGGGACTATTGTAAGGGGAAACTAGGAGCTAAATGGGGATAACCATAATAATATTGTCTTAAATCCAAGGGGCGTAAATAGTGTTGTGTGCAAACTAAAGTGAAGGGTATATAGTCTTGTACATAAGTGCATATAATATAATAGAGAGTAACCTGTGCAAAATAGAGGTAGGGATATGGATAGATACAACGGACTAAGAACTGGAAGGAGACAACTAACGGGAAATTGGGGAGTTAGTGGGAGTACGTAAAAGTAGGGATAAAATGAGTGGAGGTTAATATATAGAGTAAACAGCTCACATATAAGGTTAAATATAAGTGGGGATAAAATTGGGATAGAATAAGTATAAAGATAGAATAAGTGTGGGTAAGATATGTGTGTACTTGTGTACATGAATATTATGCTTACGTCGTAATAAAAGGTCTACGTACATTCGAGTATTCGTTACAATAGTGACGTCATGAGCATGAATAAAATATCGTTTATCGTATGTATAAGTACGTAAGACAATTATACGTGACGCCATAGACGAGATCGCGTCACAATAGGCTGATAAACTTTCAAAATGCGTCATACACATTCAACACAGCACTTGAAAACACGCTATCAAGAATTGGAAAATCACTCATAAACCAATATTCTTTGCGATCGCTTTCTTCCTTTCTTCTTTTGCAGCCTATCGATTTTGTTCACCAACCTATGAATATCAATTTTCGATGTGCAAACGTGGTACATTGTTTTGATTCTTTTTCTACAAAAACTCAAAGAGAAAAAAAGTCTTCGCGTTAGAAATAAAACAAGTTGCTGGTCGTTTTTGCCTATTTGATTTGCGACGTGATATACCGGTATTGAGCAGTGTTTGGACGGGGAATTCCCGTTCCCAATCCCCGGAAATTGACATTCCCGTTCCCGACTCTGAAATATTCCCGAATTCCCGATTAAGTAAAGACATGTTTTTTTCAGAAAAAACATGTTTTTATGAGGAAAAAATATGTTTATTTTAAAATAAAAATGTTTATTTCTGCTAATTTTAATTTTTATTAGTGTTTTAAATTATGTTCTAAACAATGTTTTGTGATGTAACAAGGAGAGAAGGAGTAGAGCCTCGTCCTGCTACCAATATATACTATACATAATTTATGTAACGTAACCTATCGAGACAGCAAGCTAAATCAAATGATCTTGCTTATTCCGGTGAAGCTTTCACACAGTATAGCCATCAGACTACCCACGACCACTCCAGAGAATACTCAAGACTCTGATCCCAGCTGGGGTGCGATGAGGGGATTTCTTGAAGGTGAACCTTCAAAACGTCTTTAGGGGGGATGCCTTTTTTCCCCGTTTCTTCCTTATTTTTCTTGTATTTTTTTTTTGGGGGGGGGGGAAGGGCCGGGCGAGAATTTGATTTTTAGGGGGGTTCCTTCAGAGACTAAAGGGGGTCACCGCACCACTGGATCCCAGCCTATCCGTCCGGATAGGACCCACAACCAGCTCAGTCGGAAAGCGTGAGTACTCATCGGAGGGAGGGGATACCCCGAGGCTAGACCACAAGTCCAGTTCGGCGTCACTTTTAAAGATCACTCAGGCTATGAGAAACGCTAGTTTTAGAAGAGGGTATCGTCGTCGCCGGTTGAAAGCTCTACTTCTTTCCAAAGGTACGAAAAATAGTTTGTCGTTATCATTAATCATCCTTACTACCAAGAAAAATAAAAGCTTTGACTATGTGTGTACAAAATACACAAAATAAAAAAAAACAAAACGAGGATTGGAAAACCAATCAATCGGGCCTAGAGAAGAAGACTATGGGACTATTAAACGAATCCGTTCCTTTAAGTTACGGCTATCCATAATAAACGTGAAAGACGAATATTCCGACGTGGAGTAAAACATGCAAACCGCAGAAAAATAAAAGACGACGAGCGCTTTCGGTTAAATAACCATCTTCAAGCCTGAAATGAAAGCAACTGACAAACAAATGAGAAGAACGAGGTATTAAGATCGTCCAAACAAGAAATCACGGTGTGAGTCATGAACCAGTTTGATCAGGCCATCTTCCGGAATGTACGAATTGAGTACAGTGATATCGTCAGTGTTGAGATGACGAATTATCTCTATATTCTCGAGGGCGATGCGCTTACGGTAGGAATTCTCCTTATGGAGGAGCTTTTCGGATCCCTCGCGGAAGCTGTGGCCACTGTTTATTAAGTGATCATCTCAACACTGACGGTATCACTGTACTCATTTTCTGCGGTTTGCATGTTTTACTCCACGTCGGAGTATTCGTCTTTCACGTTTACTATGGGACTACTTAATTAATTTAGAAAAAACAAAGGTCGAAAGGGGAGAGACGTACAACTTATTTGTCAGACTGCTTGAACGACATTCGAATCACGTATTGAGACGCTGATCAGCGTCAAGCTAGACCTACGATCGAAAAATCTGCTAATCGAAATAAAGGAGCCGATACCTGACGGGAGTCATTTTAAACACACGATTTATTACCCAAAACTAAACTAACATTTCGGCTGGAATAGATAACGATTCGTCTATTCAGTCGGATTGTAGTAAACCAGTCGATATGAATAATAATAGGTGCAAGATAGCAAACTTGAAATTTCGTTGATGGTACTTACAACCATCGTTCGCAGTCGGATACTCGTCATGTGCAACTTCATTCGATGTTGATGGAAAAGCAGGTTGAACGTGCTCGCTACTAAGATAAGAATTCCGAAAAATTCACTCGTTTACCTACGTTGATCTGAGAGCGGCTGGCTTGAAATATGATGCTCTCGATATCGGATAAAAAAATTACACTGCATCGCAAGCACGAAATTGCGATACAGTCTGAAACGCGAATTTGGGAAGGCTAAGTCAGTAGCAGTCAAGAAAACGATCACCGTTTCAAATTGTCCGAAAATTTAGGGACCAGACCCGAATTTAAAGCACGCCGATTGCGATAAAATAGACATTCAGAAATATATGCTTTATGTGCCATTCGAATCAAATTTAAAACTTCCGGCGAGTACGTTCAATTCACCTAGGTCTCGGCGGCCACGTTTTTCAGACCTGGAATATTATCTTCGAAACGCCCGTCGCGTCGTCCGTCGTAGGGAAAAACGCACTCCCGCCAGAACGACAAGCAAAACCCATCGTTGAGGCGGGCGCAAACCACTTTTCTCCCTCTAGTCGGCCAAGTTTATCGCATAGCCGAGATAGCAGGAGAAGGGTAGGTAGTAGAGGAGAAAATTGACGGAAGGAAAAGGATTGAGGCGCGGAGAGGGAGGATATTAAAATCTGGATTGAAATATACGCAGAAAGGAAAGCGACAGTGGAAGTTTCTATCTCGATACAACGATAAACGTAGGCCGCTCATGACATCGAACGGGCAAACGAAGATAAACACACTCGCTTCACTGTTCGGTAAAAAGCTGATATTTCTCAGTTTAAAACTATTTTGTTAAAAACATCGTCATTCTACTCCTACTAAGGAACTATATAAGATAGGTATGCGTAAGTGAGAAGAATAGGATCGTGATCATGTTGATAATGTTGAAGGAGGAGCAATCTGAGTAGTATCCTAACTCCGAACAGAATTTGAAACATCAAACAGCGAATACAAGAATTCAAACTACAAAAAATGAAGGAAATATTTCACTCATTTTTTGTTTTTATCGATATAATCTTTATAATTCAACAAAATTTAATGTTTGGTATTCAAACTTTTCTCACGGCCCTCCTGAAGCCTCCCAAAACTACTCCTCCTTCGACTTTATCAACACGGCGACGGTCCTCTTCTTATCACTTGCGTATACCTATCTTGTATAGTTCCTTACTCCAAACAAATAAAAAAGAGAGGCAGTTGGCCCAAAATTTATTTATTTATTTTATTTATTTTATTTTATTTTATAGTGGTGCCACCTACAGTCCACGGACCAATTACAGGTGACACCACTTTTGAAATTACATAATAATTATAAAGATAATAGTAGGCCTAACAGTAATAAGTAAAAATAATAATAATATTAATAATAATAATAATAATCTTGATTATAATAATAATGCCAGCAATAGTAACAGCGATAATAATATTAGGAAAAAAAAAAAAAAAAAAAAAATTATAATAATAAAAAAAAATAAATAAAAATAAATAAAAATAAAAAATAAAAAAAGATAAATAAATAAATAAACAAATAAAAATAATAATAAGATTATAATGAGTAATAATAACATTGAGAATTACTTGCCAACTGCTCCCTCATCCCCCTCATGATATTGAGGACTGCTAACAGAGTAACGACGCTACCCAGTCCCACTGCACACAATATCCACAGCTCTGGCTACTTTTTCAGCGAAAGCTTTCCTCTTATCAAAAAAAATATCAATTGTATCATCTATTGTGACTATTTGGTTGTAAAGACGCAGCGCACGATTGATGGGCGTAAGATTGAAGTGATTTGTGCGGCAGTGTGTGATGTAAAATAGGCTTTGACTTCTGCTGCGCCTAACTGGAGCATAGAGACCAATCTGACTCAATAGGAATGGGGATTCTGTTTTTGATATTAGTAGGTCCCTAATAAATAGAATCAGTAATACAAGGTAGAATGTGAATCCACTGGGAATTCCCGATGGGATTTCCATTCCCGCAAAATGGCCGGGAATTCCCAGTCCAAAATTGAGTTCCCGTAAGTAGAGTTGGAAAACTAGTCGAAAGCTTTCTCCAGCCTTTCAATATTATTATTGTTCCATGTTTAGTCGCGATTGTTGTTTAGAGTTTTGTGATAGGTTTGTGTTCTACAAGGTAGATTTCATCATAATACATTTTCATGCGTTATGTTATTATTTTATAAACGAAGAAAATGCTGCCGGTTATTTATAGTCTCACCCTCAATTCCGGAATCTTTGAGATTTCTTCTAGAACGGCAAACAGGTTATGCAAGAGTCCTTACAATCAATCGAGCATGTTCCAGGTTGTTCACGCGTATTCGGTGAACTAGTTAAGCAATAGGTGCGCTTCCTTGTGGCGTCTGCTATTGTTAAAAGTTTAGCGGGATGTGCAAGCTTGGTGCTTGCGGCTTCATTGCAGAAGGCCACAATATGAATGTAAAAGTGTTTTGAGAGCTGTTGAATAACCCAAAAAACAAAATACTTCTTTCTGTTCCAAGATTTTATTCTTTCAATTGTCTATGTAGATAGAAAATAGACGAGACGTTCTGAGAGAAGATAATAGAAAGTGAGTATTATCAAGATCAAAACTATTGAGAACATACTTCTGAAAAGAGGAGGGAGTTCGAACTGTATCATAATAATTGATTACAATTATATTACTTATAATAAAAAATAATTTTTTGAGTGGGTACTCAAAACAATATGAAATTTAACGAGGAATTCGGTGAATATTGTCTTCTTTGAAACAGAGCAAATGGTACTAATTGCGTTTTGCGGAAAAGTCCTCTATTGTTGATGGTATTATCAAGCAGAGTTCTGTCATACTCATACAAAATAGAACAGACGTATCCAGGGGATGTATCTGCACATCAACAATTAACGAAAAAGGGTATTTTTGCGGAGGATGAAGGATCCTTTTCCGCAGATACGTCCATTCTATTTTTTACAGCAGAGTTGGAAAGCTATTTAAAAGTGTAAAGCCAAACGTTGGAGAAGTTGTCGAAAGAAAGCTGCAGGCTTAACAAGAAAAGCCAGAAGTTGAAAGCCTAAAGACTGAATGTCAATGTAAATAGATAATAGCTAAAAGCCAAAGACTTTTGAGATCTGTGCACAAACCTCTTTCAGCCTGGTACACGGTGCTTGTTGTTCCCTGAAAGGAGGCATACTCAAAGGAGTCCCCTCTCGTGTGTCATTTTTTTTCAGTTCTAAAAACAGGTGGTAGACAAATATTTTATGAGAAAGATGAGAAAAATACTCAGATTCAAATCAGATTTGTGGTTCAGACGATTGAGCGATCGTTGAAAGATTGTTCAATGTAGGCTGCAATTATAATGTACAAAAACAGAATAAGATGAGAGCGAAACAGTGCAGCAGAGCTCGGATGGCGAACAGTTCTCTAATCTGGTCAGTCGCTGATACAGAATTTTGAATATTTTATTATTTTCATCAAGTATTGTACCCTTCCACAAAACAAGTTCTTTGTTCAAACTATCATCATTCTATGTGTATTAAAACCTTTACAAAAGAACTAAAACGAAAAAAATCATTAAGTACATTAAGATGAACTAACCGGAACAAGCTTGCGGAGGAAGAGGAAATATGAGTGTGGTTGAACTTTTTCGTCGAGCGACAGCACATCCTAATGATTGAGGTTTAAAACTTCTTAACTGCTGCATAAAATCGGAACATTCCATGAGCGCAACGTCGGCAAAGTGAAGATCACACAGTATCTGATTCTTGAATCTTCGAGCACGCTTTTGATTTGGCCCGGTCAGATTTAGCCCACATGAATTGCATCGTAAACATTCTTCGTGATAATGATTATTGTCATAGAGCGGCGAAGGATCTATAAAAGAAGAAATAGATAAATATCTAATAAACTAAGTACGGTAATCAAGTGTGGAAATTAAACCAATTTTATAAAAGCTTTGCAAAAATAATGAACGGGGAATTCTAAATCTTCAAGGCAAAAACTTGGACACCATATTATTGTAATATGTCCCGAAAAAATAATGGAAAGAAAGCTTGTCTTACTCTAAGAAAAACTTGTTTTGTATACGATAGCATCATAGATTCAGCGTTACATAATATAGTAGTAGTAGTAGTAGTAGTAGTAGTAGTAGTAGTGTAAAAAAGAAAAAGAAGTACAATGTTACGGGGTGATGGGACATTCCAAAGGTTGGTCTGTTTATATAATAATAAACTTCACAACTTCACTGACATTACCTGAAATGAGATAATAATTGCTATTCTTTCCACTACATCTTTGAACATGAGATGAAAAATTCAAGTACGTAACAAAACGAACTGAAAAGTGTGTGTTCAAATGAAATTAAGACGCGTGTAATTATAGTCTGTTTTTAATTAAGAAGCCTCTTGAATACATACCCTCGTACTGGGCGAGTATTACACTAATGGATTGCGACGAAGTACCTACGCATCACGGTACCCAGGTTTGGCAACCGCAGGGGAAACCACGCGAAGTACGATAGAACCTGAGGTGTCGTACTTGATGCACTTCGCACTTTTGTTAGTGTAATACCCGCCCTGAGTTCTACGACGAGGTTCCAGGGTTATCAGCCAAACAAATCATACAACATTGTCACGCGTCTTTCTGATTGGCTAGTTTGCTTATTTACGGCAAATTAAGAGCCTTCTTAACTGGAACAGACTACATTCATTCATATTTTCCCATAGTATTTTCCGCTTGCAAAGAAAAAAGAACGTGCAAAGGATAAGGTGGTGGTCATTGTAGGTATTTGTATGACAAGTGGCTACAGCATGACCCCATTGCGCTGCGCTCGCTGATGGGATCAACAATTTTACAAAGAAATGATTTCATATCATGCGAGAGAAAAAATCCGTGGTAGGCCTCATGTAAACGAGCGAGTAAAATACTGAGAATAGAGAGGTGAAATGGCGAATGAATAGCGATGAAAATATACCGGTACACACTCGTATTAATATTTGTACGTTCAAAACTTGCGAATAATTCTCAGCCTTTCTGTCGCTAGGAAAAGAAGCATACCATCAACTAAACGCTCACGCTATAGATGTTTGTGTGTAATGACAAGACATTACCAGTACTCCTCTACACTCTTATAAAAGTAAACAGTCTGCGGTGCAGTGTTTGTTTCAATCTATACTTTTTTGCGACGCAAACTTCTGAAAAATACATCGAGAGAAAATTTCGGTAACCATGCCAGAATTTATAGGGTGGGGCAAAGATTTGGTAATGATTAAAGTACTAGTTTGCATTACGATTACTGATATTTAGTTTGGTAATCATTATCAAACCATTGTCTTATCCTGAAAATTAGAGGTTGGTTATCGAACTTTTCTCTCAGTACAGCGTACATACCTACATCCCCTTCAGATCATAAAAATCAGCATTTATCTTACTTACTTACTTACTTACTTGTTTATTTGAAGGGATGTTTCTTAGTGGTAGATAGGGAAAGATAGCAAAAATATTTTATCTGAGAAATCCCTAAATAATGTTCCAGTCGGAGACCAAAATATACAGTAACGCTGTACAGGAATGAAGTGATTTCTCAGGTGCGGATCCACGGGGGGGAAGTATGGGGGAGAATTTCCCCCCCCCCCAAAAAAAAAAAAAACAAAAAACAAAAAAAAAAACAAAAAAACAACAAAAAATCTGTAGTACTTATCGAAGAAAATGTAAAAAAAAAAAAAAAAAAAAGGTCCTTTAAACTTTTTTTGGATTGTTTCCCACCCAAAGTGATCGTCTGGATCCGCGCCTGTTTCTGAACAGCGAGTCGAAACGTGGCGAGGACCGCCGTCGCGTCGCCATGCAGGGCGAGTTCATCCGCTTTTTTCGTTCTCGGGAAGGCGCGCGTACGGAGCGTATCAATTTTCTGCACTCATGAATTCAGCAATTTTTTTTTTAAATGTACGCAATGCACATACGCTTCTTCTATCCCTAAAGAATGAAACGTGAATCAATGCGTTTTCTAATTTTACGGTCATCCATCATAGAAAAATATACTCACAGAGAGTAACAAAACAAATACAAGAACCGCACAATAATATAAACAAACCGAGCGCTTTCGACTACCGTGAGAATGACTGTTTAGTCGAAAGCGCTCGGTTTGTTTATATTATTGTGCGGTTCTTGTATTTGTTTTGTTACTCTCTGTGAGTATATTTCTCAATGAAACGTGACTTCTGTCCCTATAGCGAATAATGGGAAGAACGCATTTTCGTTCATGTGAACCAAAAAAATCATATAATCCAATCTTACAAGGCGAAGTCGAAGTATACGAGGTTCATAATGGTTAAATTATTATTGAGTAGAACACCAACAAGCACCCGACTGCTGGTTGGCTGGAAGAGGTTCTTGCTAAGCTTGTTGACTTTCTGACTCGACTCAGCCTTTGACTTCTGAGTTTTAGCTCTTATTCTATAATATACACCTTTAAGCTACTTATCTCCCTTCGCAGAAATTTTCATCCATTTTTTAAAAGTAAACAAACATTCAAAAATTTCTTAACTTATTATATTAATTATTCTCGATCTTGATGCGAGTTCCAGTCACTGCTATGTATAGGTAATGAGTAACTTGAAACGAACACCCAATAACGATGGTACCCAATACTCACTTTTCTTCTCAACAGTTTACTCAGTTTATTCTCAACTTCATTGAGTCACTTTTTTCAGACATCTGTACTCCTGTTTGATCATTTAATATTGCCGCATTCTACTCCACACTTCTACATTCATAATTATCATTCCATGCGTTTTCTGTAATTATTCACATTCTCATACTTTTCTTGCTTGTTTTCTTCAAATAACATAAGCATGGAAATGTGTTGTGATGCAACCTACTTTGCCGAACATGAACCTATCACAAACCGATCGCATACGCGAATATGAAAAGATAATTATGATAAGAAAATAGTATTCCAGGCCCTCAAACTAATATTCAGGGATGGTTACGTTCATGAACGCGTTCACTCGTTCACGTTCATTTTTTTTAAATGAACGTGAATGGAATGAACGGCATAAAAAAAAGAACTGAACGGAATGAACGCGTTCATTTCACTTGTTTTAATCCTGCGCTTTTGATAGTTTAAATCAATACATAAACGATAAGAAAAGTCTTTGTAGTAGGACTGCAGGTACCCTAGTAGAAAGTAGAAACTCAACTGTGAACATTTGAAGAAGTAATTATGTGAAAAAGTGAAAAAAAAATAGAAATTTGAAAATGAACGTGAAAAAACACGTTCATAAAATGAACGTGCATTTTTTAGACGTTCACGTTCACGGAAAAAAATGAACGTGAACTTTTTTGGACGTTCACGTTCACGGAAAAGAATGAATGTGAACGTGAACTTCAGTTCAAGTTCATGAACGTAACCATCCCTGCTAATATTACACTATGCTACGCGATAAAACATTTCATTGACAAATCGGATCGCTTATGTTATAACACAGACCACTATATAGGATTGACGAAGCAATGAGCCCTTAACGATTTGCGAGACGTAGGTAGTAAGGAAAGAATCTTCAACTATATACCTCATGGGCTGAGCTTCGTCCATATACTGCAATGTTAAACAAGCGTGGAAACACGTATAGCGTGCGGAGAACTCCAACGTAGGCAGCACGGGTGAGTGCGCAGAGGAGTAACAGCTTCTCTTCCCTCCGCAATCAACCGCGTCGCCTATGTTGAGTCCTCCGCACCTTATTCTCTTATCATAATATCTTTCCACGGGTAAACGTCGTCTTAGCTCAGTCCATAAGAGGTATATAGTCGAAGGAAAGAATATAATGATCAGTAAAGGCGAGATTGAAACAGATACAATATTATCTTATAGTTCAATATTGATTTCATGTTCAAGTATTTAGATACTGCCCTACACAATCATTCATTCTTTTTTCTCCAATACTCTAATTTTATTATTCATAGTTTCTGATTTCCCCAAACAATTGCAACAATGTCAATTTATCTCTTATTATCACTTAAATTCTATTCCGTAAAAGCGAACACGTACGTAATCAAACTGATACCTCTTTATCAAGAGATAGAAATGTGAACAACTAATGTAATAGCCCAGGTTTCTATGACGTCAATTTTGTTGTTATCAACATGGCTGATCCAGATTGATTTGTTTACATTTTTTGTCCAAATATAGTCAACTTTACAGTAAAATTCTGAAGTTCTTCTGCAAAATGAATCAAAAGTATTTACGCAAACGAATTCTACAGACTCTGTAAATTATTATGAGATATCTTACATCAAAAAATATTGAAAAACAACGTTTTGAGAACTTATCGAAAAGTGTGAATATTTCATTCTCAAATGGCGTCATTGAAATACAAAATACGGCTAAGTTTTGACAATGTTAATATTAGGACTGCAATAATTGGAAACTGTAGACGTTTAGCCATCTTTTGATTCATAATATTGAGAATAACTTTAACAGACAATTGAATGAAACACTTATCAGCTTGAAAAACATGCTTCAAGAGGTACTGTTCTCTTGATCTTGGTGATCATGAAATACTTTCTTCTTGATCACGTTGATAGGAATCAACAGAAATGTATCTCTTGAATTGTGTGTGACGTCAGAGAAACTTGGGCTATTAATAGAACGGTAATCGTGATTCAAATAATCCGCAGTACAAAATAGGAAGAATGCAGGTGATCATTGATCAACGTTCCTAAATAAAAATATTAATAAGCAAACAAGTTACGCAGTACGCAGTGTTACAAGCACACTCATTCGTAATCTTAGATTCCTTAGATTTGCATTGTTACATTCAGCCGTCAGCGCTCTTTAAAGATTGGAACTCGAACTATGCTGAAGGAAGGAAAAAAAAAAGCGATTGCAAGTGGTTCTTGACTCATACAAGCAAGAACCTAATAAAACAGACTTATAAATGAATCAAAAATTAGAATACTGCTTGCAAACGATTACTTTACCCTTTGTAGGTTACGTTTCTTCGCTGTTATACTTAATGATCATTGTGAATGAAGAACAAATAGGATAAGATGGAAATAGTCACGAAGGATTTACGCGCCATAAATTTGAGGATAGGGTGAGCATTGCTGTAAATTTTAGAACGTGTTTCTTTTTTTTCTTTTTTTTCAAAATAATTCAGTTCTGTACATTGTCTGTCCTAGAACGACAATATTCGAGAATAGAATTAATACGATTTGCTAAAATACTGGCTTTCGGTTAAACAACCATTGCCAACGGAGACATGAAAGCAACTAAACCAACTACGGCAGGAAACAAGAACACCAGAGGAAATCAGAACTGGACTAGCGAGTCTTCACGATGTGAATCATACTCATAATAAACTAGTTCAATCAGTCCCTCATCAGGTATACGTACGTGTTGAGCACCTTTACGTTTTCGCTATTCAAATGACAGATAATTTCGATATTTTCTAACGCGGTGCGTTTAAAATACAAATTTTCTCCTGTTGGAGAACCTCGGACCCCTCTTCAATGCTATGGCCGCTAGCAATTAGATGGTCCGCAAACGCTGATTCGCCGAAATTCTTCTTTTCTCACGCCTTCCTATGATCAGCGATTCTAATTTGTAGCTGACGGTCAGTCTCGCCGATGTAAACTCCCTTACAATCATTACACTCCACCATGTAAACACCACTTCTCTCGACCAATTGAATAGGGTTTTTCAGTTTGTCGAATGAGCTGTTCACACAATTAAGATTGTAATAAACAGGCCGAAAACCAAAAGGGTGGAGGACACGACCCAATTGTGAAAAGAACTTTCCAAAGAACGGGAGCCTTATTCAACGCTTTCTACTGTCAAGGGTGAGATTGCGAGGGAGGGAGGTGGTGGAATCTAGGCATTTCCGAGTAACTTTCCTTTGAACCATAAAGTTAATATCTACGTTGACCTTATTCACTCTGGCCAGCTCCTTGTGGAAGGCGGACTGACTCAACGGAATGCTGGTCAGCCGATGGATTAAGCTGTTGAAAGCAGCGAATGTGTTAACAACAGGGCAAATAGTATAAGCGCGAGTTCGTCGCGTACTTCGTTCTCGTGTGGCGTACGCCATTTTTTGGTTCACACGAGAAATGTTTGTTGCGCATACGCATTGCTTGCGCAACGGCACGCGATCCAATTCCCTAAGGAAAAACGCGACCTCGCGCCCTATGACGAAGCACGTAAAGTACGTGTTTTAAAATGAACTTAAGGTTGATCCCGGCGGAAGAATAACATCTTTATGGGGTGCCAAAGGAAATGACCATTTCAATTTTCCTAAACGCGTGGAGGAAGTTAAACGTGTGATTAACAGCTGCGAGTTTCTTATAAAAACTCCTTCGCTGAAAAGGTTGCTCCTTGAACCCAACCCTGTGCCTCCCTAGCTAAGCTATATCATGTGACATTTTATACTGGGCTTATACATTAGGTCCAAGCCTACTTTATACTAGCTTCACATTGGGTTTAGGCTTCTTTGATACTTCAGGCTTAGGAGGTCTTTATTAATAGTTTATACGAGTTCTATTATACTAGGCTTAAGCCTAGTGCTAGTATAAGGCTGTATAATATCCTACATGAAGCAGAGAGAGTGAAAATTTCCCTGGAGATAACTGGACAAACCTGTGTACCACCCTTGTTGTCCCCCCCCCCCAAATTAATGGACAAATTGGTACCCCGTGGGCTTGCATGAGCGAGCTTATTCCTCGTGGATAATTTAGAAATATATACGAGTACACCTTTGCACGACCCTTCTTCCTTCAAATTAGTGGATAAATATTTCAAACGGGACTTATGCTAAACAAAAAAGGAGCCGAACGAGCGGAGCTAGTGAGCCCCATGAAAGGTGATAACCCAAAATATATCATATCAGACTTCCGCCCCACGAAAATAGCTCAAAATATTTTTCCAACGAATGTAGATAACTGCTCCATAGGCTTTCTCAGCCAATGAAAGTAGGGGCAAAAGTGAAGTAATATCTCACAAGCGCTTGACCTAGTAGAAACCTAGATTAGAATATTTCAAGATGAATGATAAATATAAGAGACATGAAACATGATCTTCATTTTATTTGGCTACGCCAGAAAATTTCTAGAAAAGGGCCTTCCTGGCTGGCCCATGTATATTGATTCTATTCCTCCAGGTTCTACCTTGTAAGTAGTAAAAAGAAGTGGAGCGCATTTTATTTTTCTGGTGTTCCAATTCCTAACCATTCCCCCTTATTAAATGATAAAAGGACGTGAACACAAATGAAAGTAAGACGAAATGACAGAATACTCAAAGAATAGAGTAAACGAGAAACTAATTACAAAGACCGCAGATATAAAGCAGAAGATGCGAGATCTTTCGGTTAACAAACCATCATCGGGCAAAGTTAGAACGCCACTGACCCAGATACGACTCATAAAACAGAATACCAACGAGATCAGGATTGAACGAGCGAGCCCTCGCGAGGTGACTCAAACTCGTAGACCAGTTCAACTAAACCTTCGTCGGGAAAATACCTGTTGAGGAAGAAAATAGGCAGGGGAAGAGACGTAGGACACGACAGGCCGCATAGGAGTATTCATCTTGTGAACTAGGGGGGGGGGGGCAGGGTTAGGTACGAGCAGGGCTTTTTTGAGCGAAGAACTTTTTATGATAAACTCACTCCCGTTCACAACTTTCCTAACCTCTTTGACGTAGTTAGGAAAGTTAAAAGAGCTATTTTCAATAGCTCCACATTGAGTGAGAACTTCTTGAACCTTGGAAACGTAGGAGGATTTCTCCAGGACTATGATCGCGTTACCCTTGTCGGCTTTAGTAAGGATTAACCCCTGGTCCCTGACCTTCCTCCTCAGATTATCTATCACCTCACATGCGTAATTGTTTATACGAGGGAGGGGGTGTCGCGGACTAGTTCAGCGCAAGCTGATTGAATATTCACGCCGGGACCAATTTTTATGGTCAGGTCGGCAACGACATTAGCAAGAGTTTCATCTTTAGGAAGGGGAGGTAGGCCAAATTTTAGACCCTTCTCCAACAGATACGTTTCATCTTGCGAGAATTGCGTCTGGGTGTAATTAATAATGCGGGGCTGGAAATTTTGAACAACACCATTATTAGCACAAATATTTTTGAGGGCAATAGCCTTGGAGTTCAAAAGGGAGGAAATTTTCTTTTCTTTTTTGGCTTTGAGCTCAACCTCAAAATCCCAGCAATCCTCATTAACTTTCCGAATAAACCGATCGAACTCACCTGGCGGAAGCAAACTCTCGTTTACTCTACTCTTTGAGTATTCTGTCATTATGTCGAGCCGTAACGTTTCGGACCGTGTCAATTCTATGAAAGTAAGACGCTTGACAGAGAGTATCAATTCCTAAATCGCGAGAATGTAACATGCTAATTAGTAATTACTATATGAACGCAGTGTTCAGCGAAATTGTATAAAACAGCAACAATCAGAGGAAATGGATGAGGAAATATCACGCGAAATGAATAAAAAATTGCTACAAGTTCCCAGAAACGGAAGGTCTTATAGTCGCAATACAGGATCAAGTACCTGGTACGAACTGGGGTCTATATAAAAAGGTGATCCTGAAGGACACCACAGTAGAAGATAAGTGCTGAAAATGTGGCCACAATGGAGAAACGATACAAGACATAGGTACTTAAATGAGGTACTTTTTCCTTGATCGACATTTTTCATCCAAACTATCGATAGTTTAAAAAAAAAAAAATTGTCGGGACTATCCATAGCCTCCATAGTACCTTGGAAAAAATCTTGGGACTATCGATAGCATGAAACTATCGACTATCGTCAACCACTGGCGTGTACCCCAACAAAAGAGGCGGGTGCGAAGTAGTCATTGAAAGAAGAAAGAGTATAGAATTTCTCAATAAGATCGTTCTCAGGGAAGAAACGATTCAAAAGGCTAATATTCTTATTAATGGAGTGACTAACAATTTCAATGTGCTTGAGGGCTAACCGTCAATAAAAGGAATTGTCACAATGGAGTAAGACGGCTTTTTGGAGATCAAATTTATGTCCGGAATACGAAAGGTGTTCTGCGAAAGCCGAACTTCTTCTTCTCCTTCTCCTTCTTTTTTTTTTCTTTTTAACAGGGAACCTGTTTTATCGGGGGGTAAACTGAAGGAAAATTACGGGCGCCAACCAATTAAGAAAATGGAATGGCCTCCATCCCATAAGCTCGCCGCTTTCAATAGCTTCATCGTTTCTATCCCTCTTCCCTCTGTGCCTTTCTCCGAGGAATTTGAAGTCATCAAGTATCTCGTCCTTTCTGACGGCTTGTAAGTCATGTCGATTTTATGGTCCGGAAGAAACTTATTATGGTGTACGAGATTTACGTGGAGGCATAGGTATCTAGCCACGACATGCGGACGCCTCGAAAATAGCGCAATTCAAACATCAGATCATCGCCGAAAAATAGTAAACAAACGGAGTCAGCAAAATAGGAAAAATCGACGGCGAGCGCGCGATATGAGATCATCAAACCTGCAACGAGGCGTTGGCTAGAGCCTATCGCCAGCCGTATATAAGGGAGACCATCGGGGGCACAGGTTGTCAAATCATCATCGAAGAAGCTAACGAAGCGCCGCTCGCGTTAATCGAATCGTAACGTAATTTAAACCATAGTTTTTGTAGCAAGTTATAATCGTATTTTCTGTATTTTTTCCGTTCGTGTAAATTAAAATCAATTAGTTCGTCAACAAGCCTAGTCTCTTACGAGCCGAGATCTTTTGCAGCATCGTTTTCACCTTGACCGAGCTCCGCGGCTGGTCATCATACTTATTTTTGAAGCTCTAGACTCTACTAAACGCGAAAGACGAATACTCCAACGTGGAGTAAAGCATGCAACCCGCAGAAAAATAAAAGACGACGAGCGTTTTCGGTTAATAAACCATCTTCAAGCCTGAAATGAAAGCAACTGACAAACAAATGAGAAAAACGAGGTATTAAGATCGTCCAAACAAGAAATCACGGTGTGAGTCATAAACCAGTTTGATCAGGCCATCTTCCGGAATGTACGAGTTGAGTACAGTGGTACCGTCAGTGTTGAGATGACGAATTATCTCTATATTCTCGAGGGCGATGCGCTTACGGTAGGAATTCTCCTTATGGAGGAGCTTTCCGGATCCCTCGCGGAAGCTGTGGCCACTGTTTATTAAGTGATCGGCGAAAGCTGACTCTCCTAAGTGTCCCTTCTTCCAAGACTTCAGGTGCTCAGCTACTCGAACTTTCATTTGGCATCTGGTCTCACCAATATAAAAGCCTCCACAATCCTCACTCCAACTTATACACACCACTCCTCTCATCGACAGGTATGGGGTCCTTCAGTCTCACAAACAGCCTCTTGACTGTGGTAGGGTTGTAAAACGCGGGTCTGAAGCCAAACAGGCGAAGGGCCCGACCCAATTGCAGGGAGAACTTCCCCAGGAAAGGGAGACTGATCCAACGCAAACGGCGATCACGGATTGTGTCTCGGGGGAGGGAGGTGGTGGAATCCAGGAGGCTCCTCGTAACTTTCCTCCGAACCATCACGTCAACGTCGACATTGACCCCATTCACTCTGACCAGGTGTTTTATTGTGGATAACTCTTTCTTGAAGGCAAACTGACTCAAAGGAATACGAGTCAGTCTGTGAACTAGGCTATGAAAGGCAGCCATCTTGTGAGCAACAGGACCGAACGAACGACCGTGGACTAAAACATGGTCGTAGTATCTTTCCTGTAAATTCCAAACTTATGGATACCGTCTTTTATAGAGATCGATAAATCCAAAAAGTTAATGGAAAATACCCCTATTTCGAACGTAAATTTGATGGAAGGGTACCAGCAATTGTGATACCTCAGAAACTCACCAAGAAGATCTGGGTGACCAGTCCAGGTACATGGAAGGTCATCAACGTACCTGTGCCAATAATGAATATGATTAAGTAACACCTGGTTCAAGGAAAAGAGGTCAAGTTCAAACTTAGACATAAAAATTTCGGATATGAGAGAGCCTAGTGGTGATCCAATGGGGATCCCTACTTCATCCGGGAACTCGAAAAATTTCCCTTCAAATTTACAGTAGTTGGGGGACCAGCAAGTATTTAGAAGATCGAAAAATTCGTGAAGCTCATTATGAAGAATGTTGGCTTTGACGAGTCGCTCACCCATACGCTGGATAGTAGCAGCCTTAGGAATATTCGGGAACAAACCAACAACATCAAACGAGCAGATAGTCGTTCCCGGGGGAAGACTTACATCCTTGAGGACGTCAGTCAAAGAGGCCGAATTCAAGACCGAATGAGGGGATTCAAAATCAATTCGATTTTTGAACCAACGCTCAAGGAATTTGGCAAGGAGGTAGGTAGGAGAGGAGACGAAAGAAACAACGGGTCGCATCGGGGTATTGTTCTTATGCACTTTAGGCAGCCCGTAGAGGAGGGGGGGTGGGGTTAGGAACAAGGAGGGTTTTTTTCGAAGCAGGAGTTTTGATAACAGCCTCACTCCTGTTGATGACACTCCTAACTTCTGATTCGTCTTTCACGTTTATTATGGATAGCCGTAACTTGAAGGAACGGATTCGTTTAACTCTAGACTCTACTACTTCTCTCCTCGAAGCATCACCCCCCCCCCCCAGGAGAAAAGTCAACGTTCAGATGACTGCCCACGTGGTCAGCCTGGTCTCTCAATCAGAGCCTCTCGATCTAGATGACACACAGCCCAGGGGTTCAGCCTAGTCTATGGTATCAGAACTTGGTCTCTTCATCTCAGTGCTGTATTTCCCTATACGCTGAATACGCTGTAGCGTAGGGCGGCAGATTTTAAGGGCGGCAAATTTTCAAAAAAAAAAAAAAAAAAAACTTTGGGAAAAAATATAAAAAACTGCAAAAATAGTAATGGAACTATGGAACAAAAACAGGCCAGTAGTTGTAACATAACAGATGAAGACGATGAAGTGCTTCCACTTATCGCTGCTGTCGCGATCAGGTTGCAACTCGATGCTAAGTCAAGTAACAGGAAGTAATTGAATCAGAATTACAGACACACACGCCCAATAAGTTTCAAGTTTACTCATCATCGTCGACTGTTCACCATTGGAGATGGAGTGAGAGGATAAGAGATTGCACCATGAATCAGTATGCTTGTAAAAACTAGAAATGAAGTTCATCCGAGGGAATATCATCATTTGGTTCAACTCTAGCATTCTAGCGCAATACTCGTTGCACTTCCCTTGTTGAAGTATTTTCGTATGTGATTTTTTTTTACTGAGAACTGAAAAGTACAGAAAGTAGTGATACAGAAAATGAGCGACGTAAGACTGAGGCAAAGTGGTGCGTATTACAAACGCAAACGAGACGACAAACGGGCTAAAGAAGAGGATATTACGAAGAAAACTCCAAAACTTGATGAAAGATATTTTTTTTCCAAGAAAAGTAAGTTGGGTTCAATCTCGATTTTGAGAGAACGGATTATAATAATATTGACCCCCCCCCCCGTGTTTCCAGCTACATCTAGTGCTTCTTCCAAAGACCAACTAACCTTAGAAGATTCCTCGATACCGAATACGTCAGCAAGTACCGAGACTGAGGTCGTGTTTTCCATCAATTCTGACCAGAGCATGTATGTAGATTTAGGATCAGAGAAGATTGAATCAGTTTCAACTCATCAAACTCCTGTGATAGTAGCCGAAGACATTGAAACGCTAGGAATTGGTAGTGACCCTGCAAATTGGGTGCTAAATGACGTAACAATTGAGCATTTGTTGTCAAAGGAAATTGATCAGAATTTATTAGCAGACTTTTCTGTAACAAAAACTTTTTGTGTCAGTCTCAATGCCTACAGATCGTTATCCAAAGGTATTTTTCAAAGAAAATTGAAAAATGGTCAGGTACGAGATCGGAAATATTTATTGTATTCGAGCAGTGCAAAAGCAGTATTTTGTGTGCCGTGTCGTTTATTCGGAGGAACAACAAAGTTGGCGACAGTAGGGTACACTGATTGGAGTAACGTAGATAAGGTCGTCGAAAGCCATGAGAGTTCATCTGAACATATGGAGAATCTGCTTACTTATAGAAAAAGAGTGACTATGAAGAATAAAATTGACACGGAACTAAAGAAGCAGATAGAGGATGAAGTAAAATATTGGCAGTGCGTGTTGCGAAGAGTAGTGGCGGTGGTGAAAAAGCTCACATCGAGGGGGTTGCTACTTAGAGGAAAAGACGAAAAGTTTGGCTCGAATCAGAATGGTAATTTTATGATGGCGCTTGAACTAATAGCCGAGTTTGACCCTTTCCTATCTAATCATATTGCGAAGTACGGTAACCCAGGTTGTGGTCGCACGTCATACCTTTCGTCGTCAATTTATGAAGAGTTTGTCACACTTCTCGCTTCCAAAGTGACAGATACATTCGTAGGTGAAATAAAAGCAAGTAAATGTTACTCCCTAATTGTCGATTCAACGCCCGACATCAGCCACGTCGATGAGTTGTCAGTAATCTTAAGATATGTGCAAGAAAATTTTATTCCAGTTGAACGATTCCTGGCGTTCCTACCGAACGTGGGTCATAAAGCAGCGGATATTACGGAGGCAGTTCTTGCTAAACTTAGGTCGCATGATATCAACATCTGTGATTGCCGGGGGCAATCCTATGACAATGCGAAGAACATGTCAGGGATTTACAATGGATTGCAAGCAAGAATAAAGAACGACAATTCGCTGGCAATTTACGTACCCTGCTCTGCCCATTCCTTGAATTTAGTCGGCACTCATACGGTTGATTCCATTTTCGAAGCTCACCTCTATTTTGAGTACTTGGAAAAACTATATAACTTCTTTGTAGCGTCCACAAAACGATGGGAATCTCTGATGAATGAACTGCGGCCTCATCAAAAAGTTGTAAAAAGAGCTACCGGGACTCGATGGGCCAGTAAATTTTATGCCAACGCTAGTTTTCACCATGGTTGGGAGGTATTCATTCATGTACTGACTTCCATTGCAGATGATAAGCTAGAGAAGTCTATAGTTCGCAAGCTCTAGGGTTGAAAAAAGCGTTGAGTCGATTTGAGTCAGTACTTATGAGTGTCATTTGGTGTGCCGTGTTGGAAAGATTCCATAAAGTGATGTCAGTGTTGCAAGGCATAAATCTGCATCTGCAGCATGCTGTTATCGATCTCTACGCTTCACTGATGCAGTTTTTAACTGATTTGAAAACTGACGAAATGTTTGATTCATTTTTGGAAGAAGCGAGAGAGATCCAAACGGAAGGATTTGATTATGACAATACAAATAAGCGTCGGCCAAAAAGAAACGTAGCTAGAGATGAAACTAAAAACAATGAAACTCATCACGAAACTGGTAGGGAGAAATTTAAGATTGAGGTTTACTTTTCGATATTAGATATGATGTGCCAAGAACTTGGGGACATTCTTACAAGATACAAAGACATCCACAGGCGTTTCTCTTTTCTGTTGAATATTCGAACCATGTCACTTGCAGAACTTCAGAAAATGCTTATTGCTTTCAAAAAATTTACAGTGTTGACATTGACGCTAGTCATTTTAGAGAAGAATGTCTTCATTTTAAAAATTACCTCCAAACGCCCGACGAGGACCAAAAATTTGAAAAAAATTTATCCTCATTCTTAAATGAACATGATTTGGATGGAGTATTTCCAAATGTCTGCATTGCCTTCAGAATATATTTATGCCTGGCTATCACAAATTGTTCTGCCGAACGTTCCTTTTCTATTCTCAAAAGAATAAAAAATTATCTGCGGTCAACGATGGGGGAAATACGACTCACTTCTTTGGCTACATTAAACATTGAATGCGACTTAGTCGATCGTTTAAATTTTGAGGATATTATTTACGATTTTGCAAGTTTGAAGGCGAGAAAAAAAAATGATTCAATGATGTTACCTTAGTAATTAGTGATGTTAACATCTATGCTTTTTCTTTCAGGCATCAAATGTCAATTTTTGTTTATTTTATTACAGAATACCAGCTACAATAATTCATTTATTTGTTAGAAGTGAATGGTAGAAGAGTAGGCTGAAAGAATTTTTTTTTATGGTCGGAAAATTCTACCTAGCGTAGAGCGGCAAATGTATAAATCCGCCACTGCTTCATCTATTTTTCTTCACACTCATTCAATCTGTGCCGCACTCCCGTCTGTCACCCCGTCTACAAACTCACCAGCGTTCAGTAAGGCCGCAGCCCAGGGCACGCCACCACCAGAGAACAGGCGACACACTGCATAAGCCACCCCACCGCGTCTCAGGCGGTACCTTATGGGGAAAGAGGAGAAGAAGAAGACAAAAAGCCACTAGAGAAGGATCGACAACAAAATATTCCAGAGTGATTACAAGAAGTTTTATTGTAGTCTGAATAGCAAGGGAACAGTACAAGCGGCTGATGAAATACTTACCAAAGCGAAAGCCTCAGAATACTGGTCAAGTCTGTGGGCAGAAAATGTACACTGTACAGCATAATACCGCAGAACCTACTGGATACAGAAAATAGAAGAGAAAACAAGAGGCACTCAAACAATACCAGACACAGAAATTACAGAAGGCGAACTAATTACTGTACGAAATATCATTTTTTTTATAATGACTGTACTTTGGAAACTGCAAAATTGGAAAGCACTAGGACGTTACCAAAAACTCCTGGTACAAAAGATTTACTGCAACGTAGGACCTTCTCTGGAAAAACCTGATCAGATACAAAGAACGTCCTTAAAATATCCCAACAAAACACCATAAAGGCTGCAGTGCCAGTGTTGACGTACACTTTCTGGAGTTGTAGGTTGGAACAGCACAGAGCTAGAACACCTAGAAAGGCACATCAGAGTTATAACAGTACAAAAAAAAAAAAAAAAAAAAATTGAAAAATGCATGAACGAAATTATACGATTCTAGAAGTATTTTTGACACTGATCACGATACCGTCGACCGTTTTTCAAAATTGGTTCTGGTTATCGAGAAATGAATATATCAAGTTCCCGCGAATCGTAGCGACGCGTAGTGTGCGTTCTCGTACTCGCGAAATTTGATAGCTGGGTAACATACACTGCGCGCCGCTACAATCCGCGGGAACTTGATAAGTTCATTCCTCGATAACAAGAGCCAATTTTGAAAAACGGTCAACGGCATCGTGATCAGCGTCGAAAATACTTCGAGAATCGTATAATTTCGTTCATACATTTTTCATTTTTTTTTTTTTTTGTTTTGTAGTGTCAGCTATAGAAAGGTTAACACCACCAAGGAAAAATGGGAGACGAGAGATCCTGAACTCAAAATGGACCAGGGACAGGCAGATATTCAACATTTGGCAATACTTTCAAAAGAAGAAAACGACATCTGACCTACACCAAGCAGTAATCAAGGCAGACAAGGGAATAACGGTAGCACAGCCTCAGAAAAAGACTGAAGTCAATACACGGAAGGGAATCAGAACTCATTAGTCAATGGAAAAGAAAAATGATATATGGCAGATACCCACAAGAGATTGACGCTGAGACAGTTGAAAAAACAAACTCACTAATGTGGTTAACCGATGGGTTCTTATACCCGGAAACTGAAGGCTCACTAATAGCGATTCAGGATGTAGTAGTAAGGATCCGGAACTATCACAAATATATATTCAAAGACGGCCTGATCAACCATGATAACTATCGGCCATGCAGAAACAGAGTGAGACCATACGTACAGCACATAACTAGCTTGTGTGAGAAACTGGTGTGAACGGACCATAAGGAGTGGGCACGACAGTGTGACAACGGTCGTGCACTTCTTCGTCTTGTCGCCTTCTTTTAACAAAGGTTGGCCATACATATGGCTATTCGGATTCTTGAAACAGCACCACGAAATATTTTCATTGAGGAGCACCCGAGCCAGCGACGTAGGTCCTTCATCCAGGGATACTGTCTTCTTCCTACCGACCGTTTGCTGGCGATTCGACCCTCGATGATGACGCGCATTATTTCGTACGTGTCGCCTCGCACGATATACCCCAGATATTGCAGTTTTCTACGTTTGATGGTGGATAAGAGGTCAGGATGCTTTTGTGTTTTCTGCAGGACTTCTACATTGCTTATTTTTTTCTTCTATGAGAAACGCAGCATTCTTCTGTAGAAGTACATGTACACTCAGCATTGGCAAAAAAACGGGACCTGCTGCCGGAAATAACTCCGTATTGGGAATGTCAGCCACTTAGGGTTCATGAAAATGACAGAGCTGAGATCCTGTGGGACAGAACGGTGTACACATGTAGAAAAGTAGCGCAGAATAGGCCAGACTTGATTCTGAAGGATGAGTGACGGGGAAAAGCATATTTAATAGACATAGCAGTCTTGGCGCCGAGCAACATGCAGTCAACAATACACCAGTAGGTGGACAAGTATACAGAGTATTGCCGATTGTGGTAGAAACAACAGGAGCCTATCCAAGAACCACCATACAGAACTTGTTCAAACTTGGATGCAGGAGGGCAGAAGTAAGAGCCTTTCAAAAGGCTGCAATTTTGCACGCTACACGCACAGTTCGGAAGGTGCTCGACGAGAACTAGATATACACATTATGATACAATCCTCTATAGATTAGTATTGCCGGATACAATAATTATACATTTGTACACAGTAGCGCTTATAAGCGGCAACACTGCTACCTACATTATTTACTGTCTAGCCATTCCCTTGTACAGATTAATTCGTTACCAATGTATATTATGTTTGTGTAAATAGAGCTTCCTTTTCTTGACGCTCATATACACATACACACATGTACCGGTACGAAACATTTAGGCAATCATAATTCCTATTGTACAATATTTAACTATGATGCGATACGAGTACACGTACACGTATGAGAAACAGGAAGTTTTTGTAATTATAAGAAAACAACTGAACGGTAATCACAAAAAAATCAAGGCTACATAGTATTTAATTGTAGCCAAAAGTGATCAACAATCAGAAATTTAATTCTTCAGTCACGTTTAAATTGAAGAAATGTAGCGCTGGCGGGTAGTAATACAACAATAATCATAAAAAATCTTACAAAACGACAATAGAAATCAATGAAAAAAAAAATTGTATGATTAAAATAACATTCACAACATGAACAAGAGAACTGAGTCGTGGATGTTCATTTCCGACGTCGAAGAGTCATAAATCAGAGAGTGTGTTACGAATTGACTTTTGCAGGGTATTTGAAAAAAAGACACTTTACAAGGACAAAACCGAATGTTCTAACGCGTACTCAATATTGTAACTGTCAACTTGATTATGTGGGTACCTACTCTCCAACTCCGTATTCCTCGAGCTTCCAATTATTTTAAGAAACTTTTTAGGTATTCCATTTTCCCGGTGCGGTGCCTTAAGGAGAGGAACAATTTTCCGACAAAGAGAAAAACGAGAAATAAGAGATTACAGTGAAGAGAGGAAAAAGGAGGAAGAGATATTAAATAAAATAAAAGGAAAAGTAGGCTATTCCACCTAGATGCTCGTAATTTTATCATTTTGGAACAGAAATCAACTTAGCGTCACAATTTTTCGAGTACGATCATCGATTTAGAGTATTGTCTTTTCGCAAATTAAGACTATTCCTTCAAATTCAGGAAGCACGTGTTTGCTTATCAAAACTCGAATTATTTATTTAATCAGAAAAAATACTTTCTAGAGTGATGTTTATCAAGTACAAAGGCGTTCAAAAGTAGTGCTTCGTTCAGGAACTGAAAGAAAGATATTGAGTCAAAATGCTGTAAACTTGTGTTTGTTTATATACAGAGCGTTGAAACCAGAAGACTAACAACACAAAACAAACGATACGTGAGGTAAATAAATTAAATTCAACATAAATTAGTGGAATCATTCTTCTTCTTCTTCTTCTTCTTCTTCTTCTTCTTCTTCTTCTTCTTCTTCTTCTATCATTTTTCCTTATGGCGCAGATGAGTACACATACTCGTTTATTACGTCTATGAAAAACAGTCTCAAATTTCATGTGAATAATTATACTTCCAACTTTAAAATAATATTTTTCTATTAAAACACCTTGCAGAAATAGGCTTTTTTGGGTTTGGTTCAATTGTTTTAAAATGGCTATTTACAGTACATGTGGCGTAGGTGAGTCTTATCTATGTTGAACCGATCTAATCCCAAACTAGGTAATAAAAATAACGTAGAATTGTCACCGAAAATAACGTTGGTGTGAGCGACGCTTTATACAATTTTCTTAATTTCAAGTACCAAGACTTTTGCTTAGTGTAACGGTACATTCGGTATCGTCACGACATCCGCGATCTATATTTTTTGTTTATTATTATTTTCTTTGTTTTTAAAGACACGTAAACATTTTCGTAGATGAGTCAGACGTTGAATCACCTCCCGTCAAATTAATCATCTTGTACAGTTACTCTAAAATATTTATTCTATAAAAGCACATATCTTCAACAGCCTAGGCACCGCAGTCGAAGTCGGACAATGTACCCAGTAGTCGCGCGTATGTTACTAACCGCGTCTTTCTGAAATAGTGTACCTACAATGCACAAGCTCGTGTTTGTAGAAATCGAATATACGGTACGAATGAAGTGTTATGCGACGATAATCTAGCAATGTGATTCTATCGAAGTGGGTTTTCGTCCGAGATCTCCTTCTCCACAATCGCTCTCCAGAACACATCAACGGTGCCAGAATCACCGTTACACTTAGTAAGAAAAATATTTTTTTACCTTCACGTCGCGCTAAAAATTCTCACATCCCTTCTCTATGTACTCTGTATGATAACATCGTGGGAGGATCGAGGCCTGTACTAGGCAGAACAAACTATTAAAAAATGAATCAATATTGAAATATCTTCGACTATAATTAAGATACAGAAACGATTAAACGCGATGAAAACTTTCTCAAGATTTCTTAATTGAATGTACTTTTGCACAGGTAAGTATATCAATTTTGATCTATTTTCAGTGGCGTTAGTTGGCGACAATACGATAATTTCTTCAATTTCGATCGAAAATGTGCACATAATAGTTTGATGCAGGACGTACAGCTACTTTTAATGACTTTGTATTACACCATCTTCAACTATGGTTTCTTCCATCAAGAATACGCACACAATGAATCGAAATAGAACCCACAGGTGTATCCTTGCGACGACGCCACCGGCACTAAGTCCTAAACGAATTCGTTCTTCCAAGTTACGGTTATCCATAATAACGAAAAAAAAAGAAAAAAAAAAAAGAATAGGTACACCAAAGGGAGAGTAAAAAATGCAAAAATCGTAGAAAAATTAAACGTCAAGCGCTATCGGTTAATAAACCATCTTCGAGACCGAAATGAAAGCAACTGACAAGACGAAGGAGAGAAGCAAAATAATAAGATTGGCCAAACGAGAAGTCGCGGCGTGAATTATAAACAAGTTCGAACAGCCATCTCCCGGAATGTAGGAGTTTAGTACAATAATACCATCAGTGTCGAGGTGACGAATTATCTCTATGTGTTTGAGGGCAATACGTTTGCGGTAGTAATTCTCCTTATGGAGGAGCCTTTCCGATCCCTCACGGAAACTGTGGCCGCTGTTGATTAAATGATCAGCAAAAACTGATTCCCCCAAGTGTCCCTTATTCCAAGACTTCAAGTGCTCAGCTACTCTCACCTTCATCTGGCGGCTCTTATGCATTTTCCGCATCCCGTAAAGGAGGGGGTGTGGGGTTAGGAACAAGGAGGGTTTTTTTCAAAGCTGGAGTTCTGATAATAGCCTCACACTTGTTGATTTGTAACAGGAACAACTCCTTATATGCAGGAAAAAGGCAGAAATGGGACTGGGTGAGGCATATCTCAAGTCAAAACAAAAAAAGATGATTTTACTGTATAAAAAATTTAAAAACGGGCATGATTTATCAGCACGAAGAGAAAAATTGACTTTTTATAATACATGAAGCGAAAGTGCTGCGTATCGTGTTCGTTTTTCGTAGCGAAACATACCGTTATCAGAACCGTGGCGAAAATGTTTTACCAGTGGCGAAAATGTTTTACCAGTGGCGAAAATGTTTTACCCGTGGCGAAAATCAAGTCAGTGGTGCCATTCGGAAAATTTGTAAATATTCTTTTTGAACGATAACCAATTTAAATTGTAGGCCTAAGTGTTCCTTTCACTATACATGTATTATAAAAAGTACTGTTTGTAATATCGCACAGAAAATGTAATATTTGAACGGTATGTATATTAAAATATTGAATGGAAAAACAAAAGTCGTACGGTATATAAAATGAATTAACAAATTAAGAAACGGTTGAACGTATTATCAATTATTTCAAACGAAAAAATGAAAAAGTACGGGATATATATAAGAATGCACGCATTCTTTTCGTCTTCCACTACTCGCAGGTTTCTTTCTGCATGTAGACTTTATTAGGTATTTCGATAGTTATCTGGTTATCTTCCGAGAGCAGTCAGCTGACCTGCATTTCCTACGGGACTCTCGACTTTTCGTTTCGATTCAGTGTTTACACTGCATCGACATGATTTGTTAAGATTTCACGATCTTATATATATATATATATATAAAAAGGCATTTAGCATTGAACAAGGAGTGCCCGCTTTGCCTTTGCAGGCCGACCGCGTTTTCGTTTTAGTCCCAATGGCACTTGCTTCGCTTCAGCCGAAACATGTACCGAGTGCAGTTGGATGAGCAAACCTAACACATGCTTACAAGCAGAATGTTTAAGATAGAATGGGTATGAACAGGTGGTTTCATGGTGAACATTTCTGTTTATGCAAATCTTTCAGATGCCGTAATTGTCCTGAATGAAATGCTTAAAAGTTTCCACTTACATACCTCATACTGAGCAAGCATCCTCTCGGTTATGGCTGTTTTTTTTTTTTTTTTTTTTTTTTTTTTTTTAATACACCCTTTATTGTGAAAATAATAAAAAAAAATAAACAAATAAACAAAATAAAAAATAAAGATGAAAATAAAAAGAGAAACATTACAAAACAAGGAAGAGAAAAACAAAATTACAGAAATTTAGAAGGAAGAGAAAAAAAAAAATACAAAAATACAAAAATACAAAATAATGATAATAATAAAAAAAAAAAAACAGGGTGTTGCAGGATGGCAACTAGGCCTTACCTCGTTTAACAAATTTGTTATGAATTATGTAAGTCAAATTGTTATGGATTCCGGAAGATGTTTAAGGTAATGAAAGATATGAGGGAAAATGGATAATTCTTCGGATGAGAGAAGGTCAATAGCTCGGAGAGGGGTTGGAAAATTTAAATTCATACATTCTGAATAGAGTTTTTGTCTTAAATTTGGTAATTCTGAGCATTCAAAAAAGTAGTGGTTGATGTCGGCTTTTAAAGGGTTATCTGGATGGAAGAAGCATGCGTCAGATTCTATGAGATTTATGCGTTTGAGGTGGACAGGGAGACGATTATGTCCGAAGCGAAGACGGCTGATTTTGACAATGAGAGAACGAGAGATGTCGTGAAATTTCTGAAACCAAGGAGATATGGGTTGCACCAGTAAATAGTGAGAATTTTGATTGTTAAATGAATTTGAATAATTTAGAGACCAGTCATCCCGCGTGGAGCGTTTAGTGAGTGAATACAATTCTGACATGGGAAGAAGGTTTGATGAGACCTGAGATAGACGTGCTAATTTAGCTTTCTCGTCTGTAATTTCATTGTTAGTAATTCCCGCATGTGCGGGGATCCAGAGGAAATCAATTTTGATGGGGGAGAGAGAATGGATTAAGGATATAATTGATAGAGCTAAGGATGGATTTATGCGAAACGGAACGGAAGAAAGAGATTGAAGAGCGGAGAGAGAATCAGAAATTATTAGAAAATGTCCCATTTGGAAGTTTTGTTTAATATAATAAAGAGCTTGGAAAATGGCCATCTGTTCTGCAAGAAAAATGGATGAGAAAGGTGGTAATACAAGAGAGCAATGAAGAAGCATTGAAGGGATCCAGAAGGCCATACCGACGCCTTCATGGTTCTTCGAGCCGTCTGTGAAAATCTGCGTATGTAGAGGAAAGTGTTGTTGGATGTACGATTCGAAAAGTTCTTGAGAAGTGAAGTTCGGATTGTTGGGAAGTTTATGAATTTTTATATGTTTGAAAAGTTCCTGAAATGAGAAGGACGAGAGGTGGTAGGATGGAATATTAATTATGATGTTCTGAAACCGAAAGATAATGATAGCTCTTTTGCACATTAGAGGAAGTCGCCAAAAGACAAATCTCCAATGATGAAGGAGGTATGAGATATTCTCAGTGAGTATTAAGTTCTGATATGTGATACTACGGATTAGAAATCTGTCAGTTAGATAGTTTCGACGATAATGAAGAGGCATTATACCAGTTTCTGCGCAGAGAGCTGGAATGGGAGTGGAGTTTAGGGCTCCTGTCGAAAATCTTGCATTTGTCGAAAATCTTGCATTTTGCAAATTGCACGATTTCATCGACTTCGACTCGTAGTCGAATGTCAAGGCCAAGGTCAATGAACTGTCATGGAAATTTTATCAAGTTTGCTTTATGCGAAGCTTTCTCGATTACGAAGATTTTGTAACTGAGGCGTAAAAATTGAGGGAACAAAACGAATGGAAACGGTCTTGTTTGCTGATGACCAAGTTATATTGGCTGAGACAGAGGATGAACTACAGCGAGCAGTATATAATCTGGCAGTAACAGCGCAACGGTACAACATGAAAATATCAACCGGGAAAACCAAAGTGATAGCATTCCGAGGAAAGGATCCGGTAAGATCAAAAATTGTCATAGACGAGCACATAATAGAACAAGTTAACAGCTTCAAGTACCTAGGAAGTGATGTATCGTACCTGGGTGAAGTTGACGTAAACAGTAAAATTTCCAAGTTTCTGAAGGTAGCCGGCCTCATAAACCGAGTGGTAGCAGGAAACAATGTCCGACGCGAAACAAGGCTAAAAATCTACAATACTTTTGCCGTACCCATGTTGAAGTATGGATGCGAAGCTTGGGCCCTGAGGAAGGCAGATAAGAAACGGATTACAGCTGCGGAAATGCGGTTCATGAGGAGAACGGCTGGGTATACGCTGCGCGATAGGAAGAGAAATGTTGACATCATGAACGAACTCCAAACAACACCAGTGATATCAAAGATTAAAGCTTATCGTAAGAAATGGAGGGAACACGTTGACCGTATGGACGAGGATCGGTCACCAAAACAGATGCTCCAATACACACCAGTTGGTAAGAGATTGCAGGGGAGACCGAGGAAGAGGCTGGTGGATACATCGGATTCGTCATCGGGGGCATCAACGCCACAGCAGACAGGCCAATAGGCCTACCGCTTACAAGGCAACGACGACGACGAGAAACTGAACAAAAAACCTGAACGAAATGTCGGAACGAAAATTCCGTGAACACATTTTTCCTCGTTCCTGCAACGGCAAATCAAGTGAGTACTTCTTCGATCTTTATAATCTACGAATTATTCTGGTTCGACTCTCTCCCTCAATCTTCGTCTTGCTCGTTATATTATTACAAATCGTTTCCTCACTCTCTATGAGACTGACGGATAGTGTATTTTTCCTCTGTCCGTCAGGTACGCCACGATTCAAAGGACTCCGCCAGACTCAACGACCTCTCGATTCGAATTTGTGATTCTATTAAATAATAAAATTTGTCTGTAGATTAATTTGTGAAATTTATTTCTTCCAAACTTCGCACGCTTCACTTTTACGCGCACTCTAGCTGAGGGAATTTTCTAGGCCCACATTTTCCCGAAATGGTAGCAGAGCGTGGTTTGGTGAGGTCTTTCACCCAAAGAAATCTACATACGTCCCTACTGGATTCGTGTAAGGCGATTTGTAAGAATGCCTTTTCAATATCAGCTGTTATAGCTATAGCAAGTAGGCGAAAGTTTAAGAGTAGACAGACGATGTATTGAATAAGTACGGGCCCTTTGTGTAAAATGTCGTTTAGGCTATGCCCTGACTTAGTTTTTGCCGAAGCGTCGAAGACTGTTCTTAATTTTCCTTTTTGCATGATACCGTGATGCGGTATGTAGTGAATTAGATAATCGGAATGATCTGGTGCTTTTTCGATAATATTGAGTTTTATGTACTCTTGAAATGTATTGTCGTATTTTCCTAACATTTCGGAGCTTGCCGTACGTAAAATTGATTTGAGTCGAGCAAATGCCATTCTAAAGTTGCTTGGTATCTCTGGATTGTCGTGTTTCCACGGCTAGGACACCGTGTATCGATCATTGATGATAAGAGCAGTTTTACGAAACTCATCTATAATTCTGTCGTTCTCGTCAGTTAATTCCTTCTCGCTGATCCCTAACTTTTCTAAACTCCAAAGCATCGCTAGATCAATAGGGTCTGATTCGTCGGTTAATATTCGAATTTCAGGTTCGCTTTCGACTGAAGTACTTGATGTCATACCGGCGCTGGACCACGATGTCGAATGATATCCCGTCACGAGGCTGTCTCTCGAACGGGCCACTTTTATTAGCCTTCTTCTTTAGCTAGCAGCAGCATAAGAAAGATTAAGGCAGCGTTGTTGCACCCTCAACATTTTACTTTTAGCGGCAGTATGGGTCACCTCTTGCCATAGTTCTTTTGTTATAGGCCGAAAGAGCTAAGGATATTTGGAATTCAATACTGTGACAATACCATTTTTTGTGCAAAGATGGTAGGGAAAGGTATGTTATATCTTATCTTTCCAGTGAGTCGGGCTATACACGACAACCTCTCGTAACTGGATGCTTTGTCACCCAACGAGAGTATCTTCGAAATATTTATAGTCCCGATCTCACGGGAATTCTTCAAATTCAGGCCTCGCGTACTTCGTTATGAAGTCATAATAGTCGTTACGTGTAAGCAGTGCCCAGTGCCTATAAGGCATGAATAACGTAACCCCAAACAGCTCTCAAAGCTATGGGCCTTGTATGACACGACTGTTCATACTAACAGAGGGACGTTACTTCGATAACTCTCTCGAAACAAGCACACCCATTGTGCGACATCGCATCCAACGCATCACGCCACTGAGATGTATGAGATTCTGCGATGAGGTTTCTTAAACCTCACGTAGAGTCGCATTTGACAGATACTGGATTAAAAGGCGGTACCGGTATCATTTCTTCCGCCACAGTCGTCGGTCACATCTAATTTATAGTTAGACGAGGTACCTCGCACATTGAGATTGAGTCACCTGAACAGCTTAGATTCGATTCACAAGCATTATTTATGTCAAGTAAACAAATATTACAATCGGTAACGACACGCTTTACGATCCGCACCTTTTATCTATCGACAACGCCACACATAACTGGCGAATTACAAACAAGTCCTAAATCGAATATTGTGAGCAAAATTTTGCCTTCTCATCTGATTTATTCAGATCCTGACATATTTCAAATCAAGCAAAGAAATATCGACATTCTCATAGGAATGAACATTTACTACGATCTAGTGGATATAGACGAGGTAAAGTCACTCCCTTCAGGATTAAAACTGATAAAATCATTCTTTGGTTGGATTCCCTCGGGAAAGATTATATTTTCTAATGACCCTCATAAGAATTTAATATTGACATCAAGTACTTCAGTCGAAAGCGAACCTGAAACTCGAATATTAACCGACGAATCAGACCCTATTGATTTAGCGATGCTTTGGAGTTTAGAAAACCTAGGGATCAGCGAGAAGGAATTAACTGACGAGAACGACAGAATTATAGATGAGTTTCGTAAAACTGCTCTTATCATCAATGATCGATACACAGTGTCCTGGCCGTGGAAACACGACAATCCAGAGATACCAAGCAACTTTAGAATGGCATTTGCCCGACTTAAATCATTTTTACATACGGCAAGCTCCAAAATGTTAGGAAAATACGACAATACATTTCAAAAGTACATAAAAATCATATTATCGAAAAGGCACCAGATCATTCCGATTATCTAATTCACTACATACCGCATCACGGTATCATGCAAAAAGGAAAATTAAGAATAGTCTTCGACGCTTCGGCAAAAACTAAGTCAGGGCATAGCCTAAACGACATTTTACACAAAGGGCCCGTACTCATTCAATACATCGTCTGTCTACTCTTAAACTTTCGCCTACTTGCTATAGCTATAACAGCTGATATCGAAAAGGCATTCTTACAAATCGCCTTACACGAATCCAGTAGGGACGTATGTAGATTTCTTTGGGTGAAAGACGTCACCAAACCACCTACGAAAGACAATTTAATATTCTACCGTTTCACAAGGGTACCATTCGGCGTTAAAGCATCCCCATTCATGTTAGCAATGGTCCTTCAAGAGCATCTTTCGTCACAGCCCATCAATAGATGGAATCTTTTTGCCAAAAATAAGATTTATGCTGATAATCTAGTTATCAGTGTAAACGACATCTCCGATGCATTGAATCTTTTTCAATCAATCACGACGAAATTGAAAGACATCAGTATGAATCTACGAGATTGAGCTTCAAATAGCTCTGAATTCATCAATATCATTCCTGAAAATTTTCGAGACCCAAACAAGGGCACGACTTCGATTCCAGGATTGACTTGGGATGGAGAAAAAGACGAGCTTAGCTCGAAAATGAAACTCGACTCTTCTACAAAACCTTGCAAACGCAGCGTGCTCGCTTTTATCGCCTCAATCTACGATCCACTGGGCTTATACAGTCCATGCTTCTTAGCACTTAAATTATTTCTCCAAAAATATTGGAAGCTAAAATACAATTGGAAACAATCTTTCTCGCCTGGTTTATCAACCGAAAAGAGGCGCACCGGCGTATTCTCCGACCATAGACGAAATCGTATTAATCAAAGATCCAAAAGCTCCTCGCGGTCAATGGAAATATGGACGAATTATAAGCCTGAACAAAAGAAAATCCTTAGCTACCTTTCTCAGCGACGATAAAATGAAACAGCAGCATCCTATAAATCAACTTATCCATTAGAAATTCGTCATACAAATAACTCAACTCTCAATAGCAATCAACATCCTTCAACCTCGACGTAAAGTCAAACTTCACGTAAATACACGATTACTCAATAATATTCAAGTTTATTATAGGTACCAAATTTTCAGTTCACACAAAATTCAAGGAATCCAAATTTCTTGCCGAAAACACGTACCCGATCTCTTCCTTTAGCATCCTTCATTTTATTTACCCATGATATCAAAGTTAATTGAAACATATTTCCAAATTCTCATCATAAAACACTTCTCAATTCGCGAATTTTTCGCGCGGTGGGGAGTGTCGAAAATCTTGCATTTTGCAAATTACACGATTTTATCGACTTCGACTCGTAGTCGAATTGTCAAGGCCAAGGGTCAATGAACTGTCATGGAAATGATTAAATTTATTTCTCTCGACGCTTCCTGCACGAACTTTCTCCGACTTGCTTCAATTTTTGAACGTAACGAAAGTATTAAATCCGAGCGAAATGGCGAATGAAGATAATATTCAAGGTACGTTTTATTTAATCTCGACGGCGAATCAAGTGAGTACTTCTTCGATCTTTATAATCTACGAATTATTCTGGTTCGACTCTCTCCCCAATCTTCATCTTACTCGTTATATTATTACAAATCGTTTCCTCACTCTCTATGAGACTGACGGATAGTGTATTTTTCCTCTGTCCGTCAGGTACGCCACGATTCAAAGGACTCCGCCAGACTCAACGACCTCTCGATTCGAATTTGTGATTCTATTAAATAATAAAATTTGTCTGTAGATTAATTTGTGAAATTTATTTCTTCCAAACTTCGCACGCTTCACTTTTACGCGCACTCTAGCTGAGGGAATTTTCTAGGCCCACATTTTCCCGAAAGCTCCTATTATAAGACGAATACATTTGTTTTGAAAGGTCTCAAGTTTGTTCAGATGAATTTTGCTAGCGGAACCGTAAAGTGTAGAGCCATAGTCTAGTTTAGAGCGGATTATTGCCTTATAGAATAGTGTTAATATTACTGGGTCACCACCCCAACTAGTAGGGGATAGCATTTTTAGGAGGTTTATATAGGGGCCAGCTTTTGAAATGAGCTTGGAAATATGACGATTCCAAAGTAATTTGGGATCAAGAGTAATGCCAAGATATTCCATGGTCGACACTATAGGAAGTGGGTCATTGTAAATAGTTAGTATTGCATTTGTCGGATTATAGGATTTAAGAGAGAAAACCATCGTAGCTGATTTAGCAGAAGAGAAGGTAAGATTTAGCTTTTTTGCGTTAGCTGCAATTTCATTAATAGCACAATGAGTTCGGTTGGCCGCGAGCGAAAGGTTTTTGTAAGCTGAAAAGAGGACTATGTCGTCAGCAAAAAAAACGGATTTGACTTCGACTATGTTTGGTATGAGAGATAACGCATAGATATTAAAGAGTGTTGGAGATAATGGAAATCCTTGAGGAAGGCCAAGGAATGAGTTCTGTTGTGAGACTCCGTTGGGAGAGTAATGAAAAATGCGACGGTTAATGAAAAGGAGGTTGATGAATTGTACAAAATGAGTTGGTAAACCAATTTTGATGAGTAATTTTGTTAATGTGGGGATGTGAACGTTTGGGTACGCTGAATCGATATCTAGAAAAGTGGCAATGAGGTGAGCTTTGTTCACAAAAGCTTTGTGGACTTCTGTCGTTAAAGAACTGACTGCGTCAATCGCACTACACCCTGAGCGAAAGCCGTATATGTTGGAAGGTAGGATGGAATTTGATTCCAGCCAATGAATTAATCTTTTGTTTAGAATGGTGTCCACTAATTTGCGGATGCAAGTGGCCAGAGCTATAGGTCGAAGTTTGGCGGTGTTCTTTTTGGGGATTCCGATGACCCTGGAATGTCTCCAAATATCTGGAATCAGTGATTGTGTCCATAGAGCGTTAAGAATTCTACATAGGATTACCATTGAAGATACGGAAAGATGTTTTAGCATTTTATAAGAAATGCAGTCGGTACCAGGTGCAGTGTTTTCCTTGTTGTGAAGGCTGTTTGTGAGTTCTTCCAGGAGAAAAGGATGCTCTAACCAATGGGAAGAACACGGAATAGTTTCCTGTGTGGTGACTTCCTCAAAAGAGGGAGGATAAGCTGGATTGATCGAAGAGAGAAAAGTGTCTGTTTGTTCCCTAGAGGGGGTGCACGAAATAGAGTTGTTAAGCCTGTATCTGAGAGCTTTGGCTTTGTTCCATATTTCAGACAGAGGGGTTTCAATCTTTACGAGCTTTTTTGAAGGTTTTCTTAGCTAAAGCATTCATTCGGCGTAGTTTAATGTAATTTTGTTCGCTTGGGTCATATTTAAAGACTCGGAGGGCTTTGCGTCGATCTCGAACAGCTGTTTGGCATTGGTTATTCCACCAGATAGGTGGGGAACGTTTAATGCTGGAAGTTGTGGTCGGACTTTTGCGTGGAGGAGCCGAATTTTTCAATGCTAAAGTTATGCAAGACGTGAAGGCTTCATAAGCTTCAAGAGTTTGAGTCTCAATGTTTGTAATGTTTGTTATATACGATGTAGATAGTGACGAAAATTTAGACCAGTCCAACTCTTTTAGATTAAGGTCATGAAAAATGTTGTGAGAGGTTGATAAATGGAGAGAAGTATCTTGAAGAATGTTTTGGTGGAGCTGAATGAGAGCTGGAAGGTGATCACTACCTGAAAGATCAGGGATAACTCGCCAGGTGCAAAGCCATGCTGTATTTTGTTTGCAAAGGGTAAGGTCAATAGCTGAGGATGAGTACCGTCCTATTCGAGTATGTTCACCGGTATTGATTATAGAATAAGTGTTAGAATTGAGTAAGACGTCTTCAAGAAGTTGACCGTTATTGTTGTAGCCGGAATTACCCCAAAGTGGGGAATGGGTGTTGAAATCACCTGTTATGATGTCCAAATTGTGTTGAACGTCAAGAAGATTTTCTAATTGTTGAGAAGTGATAGTAGCTGAAGGGGGGATATACACCCCACCCAATGTAAGAATTCTGCTTTGGAGGTGTACTTGAACAGCGATAAATGATGAAGTAGTATTTTCAATTAAAGGTACAGGATGAGTAATGTGTGCGTTAAAGTGGATGAAGCGACAAAGAATTGTTGGCACCCTTCATGCATGCCCTGTGAACGCTCCATAACGGTTCTGCTTTTATGGCCCACTGAAACGCTTGCGTCCAGAGAGAGAGGGATAAAGTCGGAGTTGTGGAGAACGGTATACAGTTAACTGATGCAGGATCCCTTGCTTCCGCCCACTGTGTCGCAATATCTATGACGCAATTCAAAAATTGACCCACTGGAAGCCGCTCTCTCATCGTGTGTTCTCCTTTGATCACACCATTTGTAGACTCTAATCCATTATTTGTGGACAGCTGCCCGATTGCCGCCCCTCCTACCATTGGTCGTTTTTCGACAACCATTGAGCCTGGAAATACTTCGCAAACTCTGGATGCATTGCTTTCCATTTTTTTAAGAACAAAGGGACCGCCGTGGTAAACGTGTTAGCATCTTGAGAAGACTGCAAAGATTGATGACCTCATACTGAGAATTATTGTAGTGTCAAATAATTTCGATAGTTTCTAGAGCTATACGTTTCCTCTCGTCATGTTCCTCATGAAGGAGGGAGACGTTCACTGCTTCAATAGAATGACCGGACTGCAGAAGACGAGCTATAAAATATATCATTTTCACGTATAAATTTCGTTTAAATTTCGTTCAAATTACGTTCATACAATTTTTAATTTCCGTGCATTTCAGTTACATATACCGTCTCACTGCTATATTTCATTCCGTTATTCTTCATTAATTTAATTCCGTGCAAAAATTAATTTTATTGTGTGCTATTTATTATTCCTCTTTAAAAACAGGGAGAAGAAGAGCGAAACCCAAAATAAAGGGGGACGAGGTTGGGAAGGCTATAAACTATACCACGAATAGCCTTCGACAGATGTGAGTGAAGCAAGTTGAGGGAGGCTTATACTCGAAAGATTGGTCCGCTATACTTATATAATATTATAGTACTAACGTTAAGATGTATACATAAAAGCAATAAAGGCTTATTATTATTATTAATTTATAGAATAAGTTGGGAGTTCCGAAGATAGGACTTAAGCCCAGAACCTAATTTCAGGCAGAAATGAAAAAATGTGTGTTGCTTAAGCTTTTTTTTTTAAATTGATTTCATTAAAATATTTCGGTGAAAAGTTGATTGGATACTTATTAACTGAAAATATTTATTCTTCAATCAGGAGTACCTACCTACGTACGTTTATTCGGTTTCTATTCTAATTTTGTCAACCCGATTAAGTTCTTCAAAGGTACCTCTAACTTTTCTCGAACTTTTCATTTAACAAAATACCTTGTCTCATGAAAACGTCTCGGCTGAATTGTAAATTACGTTAATATTTAAATCCTTTCCTCGGAGATAAGGAACGAAAATTAATTCGAAGAATGGAAAGTTAAACTTTCGTTGGAACTTTTTTGAAGTTGACTCAAGGTACTTGCGCGGACGACCAAATATGGTAGTATAAAATTGTGACGCATTTCAGTCAAAGATAATTAATCTTTGCAGATTCAGTACTTCTCGTTCTTTGATATGATGGCTCGCACATTAGAGAAGGACATAAAAATTATCACATGATATGTTTTGAAACAACCGTTATGTATGAAAATTTCTCGCAAAATATTTCATGTTCAACAAATGAATTTGAAGTAAGTATTGCAGATAAATGCTATATTTCAAAAGTAATTGAGGTATTCCTTTTTTTTTTTTTTTGTTGAGTATGGCATAATAATTATGAGTGACGAAATTGAAATAATTGAAGCGACATAATATTCACACAAACTAAAATTCAAATGGGACACTTTTGCGCGCCATGTTAATAGGCGACGACAGCGTAGAGCTTCTACACAGACCTAGGTAGAAAAAATGAAGTCAATGAGAGAATGGCGCTTCACATCTATAAAATACTCAAATAATTTTCGACGAGTATGTGTTTCTACGATGAAAGTTGGAGGAAAAATTTAAACAGAAATGACGACCTTCGTGTTAGTTCACTCCCGCGTTTATACGTACATGTATTGTGGCGCAACAGGTAGATCGATCGTCGGGTTGAATACGGGAACTGAAAAAAGAAGAGGAATATTTGCCGACAGTGCACACACAGTAATGCAGGCTTTACTTCAAACAGCTATCCGGTATAATATTTCATATTATAAATTTTATATATATAACACACACACATATACGCACTTTCAAGACATCCTTTCTCAAATTTAAACTTTTGCGTTTACAAATAACTTTCAATATAATACTGTGATATAATCCATGCGTATTGTTCACATATCTAGGTAAACGTACACGTACGTACCTTCTTAACCTAACGCCGGTATTTCAAAGTATGTTGATAATTCATGTAAATTTTGAGCTTTACATAATAATTATATGGACGGTCACGGGTTGTGCGCTGTTGTCGCCTATCAACATACGTAATCATGTCGATACGCGAAAGCGTCCTCTTCTCAATAATTGTAGTCTTGTGCTGCTATCATCTTAATCTCACTGCAGCAGTAAATCAATTCCGTCATTACTTTGCTGCACTAATCAAAGAATTAGCAAGTCTCAATAACTTCTAAAGTTTCACTTAAAATACTTACATAAAATTCATAATGTACATTCATCAACCTTAAAATATTTTGCTATAAATTCTTCTGTAAAAGGATTCTAGATCTTCTTCTTCCTAGCTCTTCCGTTCCTAAAAGTCAAATAAATCTAAGCGTACTTTCCCATCGGTGACATAAGTTGTAATGTATAAGGAATGAGTGAGAACACGACACACACGTTGATGATTGAATGTATTGAAATAGAACTGACTAGATAAAGCTAGATAAGCGTCACATGATATGAGTATGTACATATACAATTGATAAGGTGTGTTTATAGGGCTTTTCCATGTCGGCGCATTGCATACGTATTCTCCTACATCGCTACGTGTTATCGAAATGGTAGTATTTCTAACATTGCTCTTATGGGTGGTGCTGGATTGCATACTCATTTTCATTGTGGAGTAGTTTACCATAAGAGCAATGTTAGAAATACTACCATTTCGATATTCACATTAATTGATCCGAAGAAGAGATTAAGTAAACTTTTAACCAAATTTCATATTTTACAGAGTCAATAAACTGTTTTACAAGTTAGGTATACAATGACGAGTAGTATGTAGAATTATTTCACTTTCTAAAACTCTAGATCAGAATTAAAGAAAAGAAAAATCATCTCATTGACTAAATGTAAACAAGTCACAAACAAACCCGTCTACTTCTTACTAAAAGAATAACTAGGGTTTGAAAACATCATTAGAAAAAAAAAATGGTAATCTATTTGTTAGTGCATTTTCTTTTGTATGTAATCATTCCATTCGTTCATTTGCATCATTCGTCATCATTGCATATTGGTGCCGTACTTTGTCGCAGTACTACGCGGCGACGTATCGAGCGTACTCAGTACATATATTCTAACCGTTGTCGGTACATCGTTATCCATCGTTATAATTTTATCAATAAACGCATACAAAAAGTGTCGAATCTAAATTTGATTTTTAATTTACAAACAAATTGGTCCTCCAATCCGGATACTAAATCCCAGCTACAAACGAAAATAATTTTCATCTATTATATTCTTGTGTTAAAACCGTATCTAGATACTCAGTGTTTTACTCGGATATTAATTTGAACAAAGAAAGTGCGCAATTTTCGTGCGATGAGCATCACCAAAGAAGAGATCCAAGCTCAGCAAACTGAACATAAGGCTCTGAGAGGATCGTTGCAAAGACTAAGAGCCATGAAGGAAGTCAGCGATGCCTTCACTCATACTGTCACCAAAGAAACGATATTCAGAATGAGAATAGAAATAGACCAGATGGAAAAGGAGATTGCAAGCTTTTACAGCAGTTGTGTCCACGGCCTGAAAATTATCAATTCCAAAGGGAAAACAACCGAAGAAACCGAAAAGGAAGAATACGAACTAATGAACGAATATTTTGGGCTATGGAAACAACAGCAGGAACTTAAAGGTTAGCTCGAACTCACATTTGCTAAATATGAAGAATCAAAAACGGCACAAGAAATTGCCTTGAATCAGCAATCAGTTATGTCTCACATCTCGCTATCTAGCGCGTTTAACCTGAAAATGCCTGATATTTCCCTACCAGGATTTACTGGAGATTGTAGGAAATTTAACGACTGGATTTCCATGTATGATAATTTAGTGCACAATAGAAAGTGCTATAAGCCTAATAAACGCGAAAGACAAATACTCCGACGTGGAGTAAAGTATGCAAACCGCAGAAAAATAAAAGACGACGAGCGTTTTCGGTTAATAAACCATCTTCAAGCCTGAAATGAAAGCAACTGACAAACAAATGAGAAAAACGAGGTATTAAGATCGTCCAAACAAGAAATCACGGTGTGAGTCATAAACCAGTTTGATCAGGCCATCTTCCGGAATGTACGTGTTGAGTACAGTGATACCGTCAGTGTTGAGATGACGCATTATCTCTATATTCTCGAGGGCGATGCGCTTACGGTAGGAATTCTCCTTATGGAGGAGCTTTTTGGATCCCTCGCGGAAGCTGTGGCCACTGTTTATTAAGTGATCGGCGAAAGCTGACTCTCCTAAGTGTCCCTTCTTCCAAGACTTCAGGTGCTCAGCTACTCGAACTTTCATTTGGCATCTGGTCTCACCAATATAAAAGCCTCCACAATCCTCACATTCCAACTTATAAACACTACTCCTCTCATCGACAGGTATGGGGTCCTTCAGTCTCACAAACAGCCTCTTGACTGTGGTAGGGTTGTAAAACGCGGGTCTGAAGCCAAACAGGCGAAGGGCCCAACCCAATTGCAGGGAGAACTTCCCCAGGAAAGGGAGACTGATCCAACGCAAACGGCGATCACGGATCGTGTCTCGGGGGAGGGAGGTGGTGGAATCCAGGAGGCTCCTCATAACTTTCCTCCGAACCATCATGTCAACGTCGACATTGACCCCATTCACTCTGGCCAGGTGTTTTATTGTGAATAACTCTTTCTTAATTGCTATAAGCCTGCCAAAAACTGTACATTTTAAGAAATGCCTTAAAAAAGGAGGCAGCTACTTTAGACGACACACCGCTCGAAGATAACGCGTATGAAGATGCATATTGAAGACGTGAGGAAAACTTTTGAAAACCCCAGAGCCACCATAGCGTGTCATTTTTACAATTTGTTAAGGCATAGCTGAAATTTAAAAAGAAAGCGAGATACGTGAGGTCTCACAAAAAGTATCAACGACTATTTGCGGGCTGAAAGTTCAGAACATAAATACTGTCGCATTATCTCCGTTTATTTGTTATATCGTATCGTCAAGGTTGGAAACTAATCTACATAGAGGTTGGGAGAGAACAGTAGTCGATAATTCAGCATATTATCTGAGATTTGAACAATTAGAAAAATATTTGAAGTTGATATCCCTAGCATGCAAAAGTATAATGAAACCCCATGAAATAAAAAGGGTGCCATGTATCGGCCCGAAATAAGAGACAGGAATCACGAAAGAAAGTGGCTGCTCGCACATAAGAAAAATGTAACCAACAAAATGGAAAAAAACCTCCCGAAAAATGAAATGTATTGACAAAAAAACAAACAAACAAACAAACGAAATATAAAATTTGTAGGACTAAATAATTTTAAAAATAACGAAATAATTAATTACGATCACAGTTCTGAAAAAAAAAAGAAATCAGTACATTTTTGTAAAATTTTAAAGAAAAGTATTCAGCACTGTACCATAATGCGTGTTTCGCCTTCGACGGTCTGCCTCTCTTTCTTTTGAGGCCAATTGGTACATTTTTCGCTTCTAAAGGCGCAGTAACATACTTCATGCGAATCAACATACCAAGGGAATGCTTGCATTGCCTATTTTTCTGGAATGAGGGACAAGTGCAAGTGGAGACGGCAGACGGGTCGCTATCTGTCTTCTTAACCTCAATTTTCCATAATTCTGTACTCCAGTCCGTACACTCGTCGAACGTTTTGAATTTCCGATTCTCATACTTCTTCAACTGCTTTTGTGTGATACCTGTCGATTGTTTCGAAGAATTCGTGAAGTACGTCGTGATATCGTCGGCTGTAGTGCGTTCCAGTACTGGCCTATTACTCAGGGCCCATTGGTACGCGGCTGTCCATTGTTTTAATGAAGTTGAAGACGTTTCTGCAAATGAGACACAGTTGACAGATGACGGATCTCGTCGCGTTGACCACTTTTCTACCATTTCCGTCACAACACAGAGGAATTGACCAAGAGGTAGCCTTTCCCGGAAAGTATGTTCGCGCTTGACTGCAGAATTCGTGGATTCCAATCCATTATTAGTTGAGGGCCCCCTCAAACCAATTTTCATTTTTCTCGATCCACTGCTCCCTGAAGTATTTGAGAAAATCGAGAACTCGAGGATCAGAATTCTTCTTCCACTTACAGAAAAACAGGTCGGCAGCTTTCAAGAATATTTCTCTGTTCGCGGCAGTTTGAAGGGTAGAAATATCTGCTTTCAGTTGAATACGTGTACGAATCTTTAGAGGCTTCATGTACTTCTCTATATTCTTGAGGACATGAAAGTAGCATATAATACGTACTGCTAGTTCAGTATGAAGGCAGCAATGAAGCCGTTGGTTATGGCCTCACTGCCATCAGCCAACAGGATTGATGGTTTGTAGTCCGTGTGATAAACTTTCAACGCATGGAAGATGAACAAAAAATCCTCAGCCATTTCGCCCTTCGTTACCACAACAGCAAATGGATGGAAGCAATTGTTCTGATCACTTGTACCCACGATTAAAACGGAAAAGCCTTCCCATACAAGTTTTTTAAATGCGAAGTACGCTACACAGGTAGGTATATTTCTTCGCTCGTGAGACAACAAGTACTTACACGTATATGTATAGCTAGGTATGTCACATATGATACCTACTCCTACTCGAGGCAGGTACCTACCTACTACGCTAGCATGCAATAGCATTTCATATCACGCCTCATGCGTGAACTTGTTACTCTCTTCTAAAACTATAGTGACGCAAGAATGCAAGCTGATATTTTCCTCATGATGGGTAAGTATGTCTGAAGACGATCGCATCACACTATTTTTTGTTTCGTTAAGAAATACAAAAATTTCCTGGACGTGACATTTCGTGGCCAAATTTTTTTTTTTCGTTCATTTTCATTTCTTGCAAATGCTTTTTATATTTCGTGGTATTTAATATCCCCCAAATAAAAATTCCCAAAGTTAAAATCGATGGTAGACGGGAGAGGGGTAAGAAGTCAAACTCTTTTGTAACAAGAAATGCAAGTGGCAGTTCAACAATCCCGCCAAAACCTAAATGTGCACTATATAGTCAAGAGCATTGACTTTCGTTATGCGAAAAATTTCTTGCTAAGTCATTGTCAGAAAGGTTTATGTTTGTAAGGGAAGCAAGACTGCACAAATTGCTTTGGTGGAAACCACCGTACAAGCTTCTGTACTGCCACAAAGTGCAAAAAGTGTGACAAGGCACACCACACCCTTCTCCAGCGGGAAGAGGCTGAACACAGTCAAATAAGGTCGAGCAGAGCGGTAAACTACGTTAACAACCAGTATCGCTAGGCCAAAACCAGTTATCACCCTCTTACCCTCCGCAGTCGTGTATGTAGAATTGAACCGCCTTAGAGCGTTGGCGTTGCTCGAGGGATGTTCAGAAGTCACATTAGTATCTAAATCCTTTGTACGGAAAAACTGTTTACTGTTAATAAAACAAGGGTAGAGATAGCGGGAATCACACTCAATGAGCTAACTTCAAGTAGCGCAGCGCATATTGAAATCCGATCTCGAATGAATAATTTTGAGATAGCAGTGAATGCTAACGTCGTTCAACAAATACCATACAAAATAAATCGCGAAACACTGAAACAAGTAGGGTCTTTACCGTCATTCAAAGCATTCAAATTCACAGAGTGCAAAATAGGACAAGACAAAATTGATATTCTGCTGGGAGTAGAATTTGTTAACCTATGCCTGCTTACAGAGAAGCGTTTTTTGGATAAATTGTGCTTTAAAAATTCGAAGTTTGGATGGGTTATATTGGGAAGCGTCCCAACACTCACACCTGATACAACTTGATTTTGTAATATCATCACAGACGTTGAAAGTCTACTTTGAAAATTTTGGGAGTTTGAGGAGGTTGAATCCACCATCATACCAGAAAATGAACAATGCGAAGATCATTACCACAAGCATACGCGTCGCGAACCCAATAAAGCCTTTGAAGTTGCATTACTCTGCACGAGAGACCGTAGAGAAATAGCCAATACATATAATCAAGCATTATTTGCCTTAAAACGAGCTGAAAAATTGCCTACTGAAACTTATCAAAAATACGTAGAATTCATGAGGGAGTACCGCGAATCGGGTCATATAAAAAAATTATACGTTAAAACTTTAAGCAAGAATTTGTATTATTTGCCTCATCACTGCGTTCTAAAACCTTCTAGCTTGACGATGAGATTACAAGTAGTATTTAATGCAGCAGCAAAAAATGTATCCGGCTGCTCACTGAACGAGGCGCTCATGACAGGGCCTACTATACAATCAGAGCTTTTTGATAATCCTATAGGCTTTAGACAATATTTAGTGGCATTTACTGCCGACGTCTCAAAAATGTACCGATGCATTGATATCAAGCCTGAAGACCAAGACATACAACTCATCCTCTGGCGCGACAGTCCTGACCATCAACCCACAGATACATACCGTCTTACAACGGTCACTTATGGTACTGCTCCAGCATCCTACTCAGCAACAAAGTGCCTAAATGAACTTGCCAAATCGATACAAGAACGACACAAAGCAGCATCATTCTCAATTGCAAACAAATTTTACATGGACGACTTAATGACTGGATCGTCCTCCATTCAAGAAGGGAAGGAGCTACAAAAAGTCATCCATCAAACCTTGGCGGAGGCGAATTTTCACCTTGTCAAGTACGCTTCAAATTCAAAGGAACTACTGGCGACGATCGATAATAAGTTGACTGACGCGCTCAAAACTATCGAGTTTAACCCCAGTTCAGTAGTTTCCATATTAAGTCTTCAATGGCAAGCGGGCAAGGACGTCTTGGGAATCAAAGTTGATCCAAATGCAGTAAACTTGGAAGGGAGTTACTCAAAATGATCTATCCTGTCACTTGTATCAGAGGTGTTTGACCCGCTTGGTTTGGTCGCACCTGTAACTATCTGAGGAAAACTGATTATGCAAGACATATGGCGAGAAGAAAACGCTTGGGATGCAGAAGTATCGAAGGAAATTCAAGAGAAAATTCAGGCGTACATCATAGACTTATTCGCGTTAGATCGGAGTTTTTGGTCGAGCGTTGCTATTTTGGTGGTGAAACTACGTTGCAACAAATAATCGCGTTTTGTGACGCGAGCACTCAGGCCTACAGGGCGGTGCTATACTTAAGATCAATCAAACAAAACGGAAAAGTGCGCTTGAAAATAATTTGTGCAAAAACTCGCGTAGCACCGGTTAAGGCTCTTACAATACCGCGACTCAAACTAGAAGGAGCACTTCTGCTCGTAAAATTAGTCTCTCGCGTCCAAAAGTGGTTAGGGATAGACTTATCAAATATAGTCGCGTTTAGTGATTCAAAAATCGCGTTAGCGTGGTTGAAAGGTCCAGGTGATTGATATAAAGATTTTGCTTGGAATCGCGTCGTTAAAATCAACAGTGAACTGCCATGGCAACACTGGCATTATATAAAAACCGATCAAAATCCTGCCGATCTGATAACTCGCGGGTTTTCAACAAAGTATTTCTTCTGAGAATTGTAATTTTTGGAAACACGGGCCTAAAATGTTAATGACGGAGGAGTTTGAAAGTCATCTACAAACAAACGGTGACGCAGAAGTCAATGTGCCCAAAATTCGATCAAAAGTTAGTGGCAATACGACCAAAAGTTACTGCGTTCTATCGTATTTACTCAATTGTTTTTCGTTGTACACACGTTTAATTAATGTCACGGCGCATATTCTTTGCTTAAAATATCGCGTTAGTCGCGTAATCGACGATTTAACTACAGACGAATGGAAAAGGGCCGAAACCCTTATTTTTAAACTTGTACAATCAAAGCATTTTAGTACTGAAATTGCGTCATTAGAGAAAAAATCACCGGTTCATAAAAAGAGTCCGTTGGCTCCACTCAATATTTTTCTAGATACCAAACAGTTACTCCGCGTGGGCGGAAGGATTGGTCCGTCGAATTTTTCCTACAATATCCGACATCCTATTGTGATTCCACGAACAACTCCTCTACTCACATTATATGTCAAACATATCCACAAAAAATATTTCCATGCTTCCCATTCGTTTTTATTTCAAAGTCGTTTCAGAGTTGTAGGAGGAGGAGCTCGCAGCGTCATTAAGAAGCTGATACACCAATGTACACGATGCGTAAAACTCAAAGCCGAATGCGCAAAGCAAATAATGGGCGAACTACCACCAGCAAGGGTGAATATCTCTCGGGCATTCACACATACTGGAGTCGATTTAACGGGATTCTTCAACGTAAAATGCACACAACATTGGTCCACCAAGGTCAATAAAGCCTACCCAGCCTTCATCGTATGTTTAGTAACAAAGATGACACACATTGAAGTGGTCAAAGATTTATCCACAGAATCGTTTATAGCAGCACTCAATCAATTTGTAAGCCGCCGCGGGGTTGTCAGACATGTATTTGGACAACGCCACCAATTTCTTTGGTACAAACGCAATGCTGGTGCAGTCGAGAATATCAGAATTCGCGCGGGCGCGAACCATCACATGACACTTCTCTATGCCACGCAGCCCACACCAAGGAGGCCTTTGGGAAGCTGCTATCAAAGCTGGGAAAAAATACCTCGATAAAGCAATCGGCAAGCAGTACTAGTACGCATTGAGGCAATTTTGAACTCACGACCATTGTGCCAAGTCAGAATAAACAATGCTCTAACTGCATTAACGCCGGCACACCTAGCAATCGGCAGTTTGTTGTTGGAGGGGCCAATCACTGAGGATGTCACAATGAAATTATCTCAGCGCTACCACCTACTACAGAACATTACAAATTTGTTTTGGCATAACTGGCGGAATACGTACCTAAATCTACTACAACCTCGATTTATAAATTAAATTCAAATAAATAAATAAATATATTTCAAGAAATATTTTTTTGAATATTAATTATTCAAATATTTATTGGATATAAATTGATTTTTAATATTAATAAAATAAATGAACAAAATAATTATTAATTTATTATTAATAATAAAAGAATTATTAATAATTATAATTAATAAAAAATTTATTGAAAGAATTATTTGAGCTCATAAGAATCTCAAAATCGGAGACATCATCATCATTTGTAACAAAAACGCCCACCAGCTAGAACCAGGTCTTCCCGGACATTCACGGTAACATGCGAAACGTGGAGGTTCGGAGCAGCTCCGGTACATTGAAGAGATTAGTACACGGACTAGTCAAACTCCCCACAGATGGACCCAAAACTTAATATTTTAAACTAATATCCAATCTTGCTAATCATTTTAACTGGTGTTGTGCTTCATTTTTGAAGTTATGATATTTCAAATCGTATAATATTTTAGAATCAATCTCATTCCACGCCTTATTAGGTGTTAAAAATCATTGTTCATCCTAATAATCATTTTCATTCGTTAATCATTTTACTTGTAACAATCGAATCGTTTTAATCATTTAAATACTATAATCGTTATATTTGTTGATTTTCTCCATGATTAATCGTAATTTTAATCAAATTTTGTGAATCATTTATTCAATACCTACATTATTTTATTGGTCGCCCTACGTGGTGATATTCATTATTGTCTAATTATACTTGTTACCAAATAATGGTCTATTGTCTTTAAAAATGCTGACTCCGTGATGATTGTAAATAGTTTTATTTGTAAAATATTCATCCTCGCATTCTTCAGGGGGCGGGGAGTGTTAATGTATTTTCTTTTGTATGTAATCATTCTCGTTCATTTGTATCATTTGTTATCATTGCTTATCGGTGCCGTACTTCGCCGCAGTACTACGCGGCGACGTATCGAGCGTATTCAGTTTGTACATATATTCCAACTGTTGTCGGTATATCATTATCCATTGTTATAATTTTATCAATAAACGCATACAAAAAGTGTCGAATGTAAATTTGATTTTTAATTTACAAACACTATTTGTATTTTGTAAACAAGAGAAATATTCTCTAGAATAGATACAAAGATCAACAAGTCCATGTCGCCAGCCCCTCCCTAACCGTTTTGGGGGTCCAAACCTACGTGAGTCGTTTGTACTTAGTACTGGATTTTATTGGTTTCAAATCGTTCGTACGGCCCCCACCCATAGAGGTCGTCGGGGGCGGGTACATGCATTTCTCCCCATACTGAATTTTGGGCTGAAATTATACGGCATCGTTTGTACTACGTTAGTAGTGGATAGTATTGATAAAAATTCGTTTGTACTGTCCCCGCCCCCAAAGATATGACGTGGGGCTCGGCTCAATGTTTGACTTCCAAGTTTTAGCTCTTATTCTATAATATACACCTTTAAGCTTTCAACTTGTCATCCTTCTCTAATTTCTACACTAAATATATGTTATTCTTCGGCTTTCAGCTTGATGCTTTTAATTTCTCCCATCAAAATTCTTTCATTTGGCTTGCAATGTTGGGATTTATTTCTGAGTTTCTGCTTTCAGTTTTCTTCTCACAACATCTCTGGCTTTACGCTTTATGCGTTCTGAAGTTTGTTCTTGATTTCTTTGATGATACTTATCTCCCTTACAAGAAATTTTCATCCATTTTTTACAAGTAAACAGACATTCAACAATTTCTTAAGTCATTATAATATTAATTATTCTCGATCTTGATGCGAGTTTCAGTCACTGCTAAGTATAGGTAATTGGGATTTAAACTTAGAGTTGGGGAGTTGGTAGCCCTGACAATATTCACCCTTTCGTTCAATGCTTTTTAAATGAATAATTAATAGGATATTATTTTTTAGAGCAAATACAAATATAAATTTTGTAGTCTATATCATCAACATTGAATACAAAAAAAATTGTAGCAATAAATGATATATTGAAAAAATAACAGTTGATTGAAAATCAATGTATGAACGTACATAAATTCTCTGATTCACCCTTTCAGTAGCGCTCTCTAGTGTAGGTTTAAACCCCAATAGTAACTTGAAACAAATACCCAATAACCATGGTACCTAATACTCACTTTCCTTCTCAACAGTTTATTCAGTTTATTCTCAATTTCATTGACTCACTTTTTTCAGACGTCTGTACTCCTCTTTGATCATTTAATATTGTCGCATTCTACTCCACACTTCTACATTCGTAATTATCATTCCTATTATTCCTTGTTTTCTTCAAATAATTCAAACAGCTTCTAATCACAAACCTCCTCAAGATTTGTCGCAAACCCTCGCGAGACTTTCTACAAGCAGTCCCACGGAATGCAGAAACGTGTATGAGTGTTGCAACGCCGCGCCACCGCCTAGTGATGGGCGGTCATCAGATGTAAAATTAACCAAAAAACCGGTTCATTTGTAATTAACGGTTAACCTGAAAAACCGGTTAATAAGAGCGCATAAACCGACTAACCGCAGAAATTTAAAATTTTTCAACAATTCCGAATTCCGATTGATAATTTGTAAGAAGTTAGATTTAGATGTAAAAGATTAGGAATTATCAATTAAGATATTTTTCAATCATTAACATAATTAAAAGAGATCTTCCTTCTCCCTTTTTTTTTTTCAATTTTTGCAATTTTGAGAGCAAAAAAGTGGAAGACCTTGGCGCTCCTAGCGGAATTTTTTGAGAACTAAAAGCGATCGGAATAATTGTCAGTTGACCAGTTTATTTGGAAGTTTTTAACCAATTAACTGGTTACAATGATTTCTAATATACCGGTGGTCTCTGATGATCTCTGATATACCGTTTAACGGGTTTATTCAAATAACCAATAGCCGCCCATCACTGTTTTAGTGTGAAGAATTAGTTCCTTCAAACGTGCGATTCTAGCGCTGCCCGTCCCAATAATGGATCAACTATTTCATAGGTACGCATCATGCGCAACCGCGCGTAACTATGGGCTTGCGAGTGAAGACAGTGAAGATGAAAATGCAGAAGATGCAGAAATTGTAATTTGCCTGTCGGTTGTTCAGTACCTTCACTAGGGCTTGGCTAGGGCACTTCATCGTGCATAGACCATTTTTGTATGACGTCATAATTTTCATCTCGTTTATGAAAAAGGTATCTACATTAGATATGACTGTAGATACTATTTGAATGAATTTGAGTATACATACCCTGCTGTTCATTGAATCTCCAGATGTTTCATACAAAAAATGTTCATCATTAGTTCTACTTTTGTTAAAAATATTGCAAAAGCTTAACATTCGAAGGGTTCTTCTAATATTTATCAAAGTCTGCAAAATCCTATGTACACGAGCACTATGCGCGCCAGCAGAGTAGCAGCTTGCAAATGTAAATTTCCCATATATACGTCATCACAAAAATGGTCTATAGTGCCTTACCTTTGCGAGACTTTCTACTACAAGTCTACAAGCGGCACAGCATGGGACGCGTGTTGCAACGCTACAGCGCGTCGCTGTGATGCGTAGTGTCACGGCCGTGGTAGTGTGTGCGAGATGATCGCGTGACGTACCTATCGGCGCGGCGTACCAGAATTGCCCAGCTCATAAATGTAAATTTTTAAAGTATTGTCACCCCTGCTTGGAAGCTTATTTTGTTATCTCACGCAAGTGTACGGCTCCCAATAACGCAGATTGTACCTTTGTGAGAGAACAAATAAATACTTCCAATTATTCTTCAATGAAGAAAAGAGGTCGGCTCTACTGGCACAATAAATAATTAAACAGTTAATCTGCCTAATCACTCGGAAGAAGTCTAAGTACGTTGAAACATACTCGTTTCTACATTTATTTGAAACGGATTCCCCGACACTTTCTCTAACGCATTTTCTCTAACTGCACATTTCTCCATAACAATTTTGTCTAAAACAATTTATTCTAAAACCAAATTTTCTAACGACAGTTCCTGTAATACTTATTCTCGAATACATTTTCTCTAAAAACTTTATTTTCTAATACATTTTCTCTAAAAAACATTTTTTCTAATGACAGTCTTCCTAACAGGAAATTTCTCGAATGAACATTTGTGTAATTATTTATTGTGTGAGCAGAGCTGAACTCTTGTCTTTGTTTTTTCTGCACGAAAAATTCCCTTAATTTTGTGACTACAAATTGTTTTATAAGTAAAGGTGATGCGATAAGCATAAACCTACCATAAGCCGGAAAAATCGAGTTTTTGGTGCCATCTTGTTATGACACTATTCTGAGTCGTTGTAAGAAACTAGAAATAAATCGGTCAAAATTTGACCATCAATTCAACGACTATCATCCAAGTGATGCGTGCAAACGTACGTGCCCGACTTATGGGATGGTTTGAAAAAATTGCAAATTTCACAAATTTATAGTTTCCACGGGAATTTTTCTTTTTGAGGTATCTGTGAAACGTGGACGAAAGTGCGTCATTTCGAACATATCACAACGAAAATCTAATTTTTTATATTTTCCACTTCGGTTTCCTTTTTTGTTTTTTCTCGATTTTTTGTGTTTCGACTTATGGTGGGGTTATGCTTATGGTATCACATTATTAAGGAATTAAACGTTGCGAATGTGTATCATTCAGGCCGAACATTGACTATTCGTTCACTGGGGTCCATTGCTATAGCAGGGATAACTTACTCCGCTATCAATGAAAAAATGACAAAAATTCATCAAATATTGTTGTAGTTGAAGGTATGGCGCACATTTCCAGAACTACCTGTCCTTCTCTCCCATTTTTTTGTAAATCGAGTTTAAAGTTTTGTAATATTGTTAAAATTGTGAATAACATATTGGATTTTTTTCTACAAAAAAATGAATAAACAAATAGGTACCATGAATGCAAATGCACATCCAAAATTTTTCCAAGTTACCGCTGTGCGATCTTTATTGCCTTCTGCAATTTATACGGGTGAGTGGATGAGCTAAATTTTTTGGATTTCGAGTTTTCTCATAGGGGACAACATTTTCACATAAATTCGGAACATTTTGCGACCGAGGCCACCTAACTCGACTAGAAGCTTTTAGCAGAGTAATACCTAAATAAACTTCCGAGGCTTTGAAATGGAGTGACGGGTCCGTGAAGGGTTAAAATTTTCTTAAGTTGAAAATTGCTCAAATTTTAATCGATTCCCTTGTTTGGACGTCGCTTCCTAGAAAAATACCGAAGTGACCTTGAAAATCTCCAGAAAAAGTGAATGGGACAAGAGAATAAATATTTTCCTAGTTGTCTTATTTTAAATGAGTTGTTAATTTCCCTCGCGAGCTAAATTCAAAGAAATTGCCGAAATAATACCACAGAATTCTAGAATGGAGGTATGGAGGGACGAAATTTCTTCAAGATGAACAATGATGTAATCTTTCCATGTTTTGATTTTACGGCGGTGTAACTTATTGCCGTGTTTGGGGCCGAATTGGCCCTCGAACTAAAATTCATGTTTGGGAATGGGAGAATGTTTCTTAGTGCATATAAAAAAATTTCTTGCCAAGTTTAAGATTTTTACTTCTCCTGTATGCTGACTTATGGTCCGAAATATATCCATTCATATTTTGAAAGATTTTCATACAATTTTTTAGATGTCTGGCAATATGAACAAATATTTAAGGCGAAAATTTAAATTGTTTTTTCGACATAAATAATTGAATTTTTTGGCTGATATTTTTACTACTTCTAACCTGGTCCCATGTTCTTGAAGAGAAGAAAAAAAACTATATATATCGAATCAGCATTAAAAAAAAATTGCCCGTACCTCTCAAAAGGGTAGAATGACCTTCGAGATCAATATTTTTCAGCTGGGCAATACAAGTAACTAGTCTGGCAAACTTTCATACACGAAATTGTGTTTGGTCGTCGCCCGGTACCTTTACTTTTATCTTGGAAAATTTAGTAAGCTTTAAATCTTTAAATTTTCCTTTTTAAGTAAATTGTTCCCTTAGTCTGGAGAAAATGGTCAAAAAATTCTTGGACGTTGAAAAATTATTGAGAGGGCAGAAGCTAAGGAATATCTCCTATTTTTGGATTGGAAGAAGTAGTCAACTTCTGTTGTCTCAATTTTCCTTCTTGAACAGAATCGATATTGCGTTAGATACAACAAGAGAATCGAGTAAAATTTGAACAATTTTTTTAACCTTTTTTCTTCATTTAGAAGTTTTGCGAGGTGATTTAGGTATTTTTGCGGACTCTGCGTTAACTTTTACTGAGGAATCGAGAGAAATTTTGAACATTAAGAAAGGTTTCAATTTAAAATGATTTTGATCAGCTTAGGCAATGAAAGTGATCTGATGAAGATACAACTGAGTTTATGTGATTTTCAAGTTGTACTAACGCAGTACAAACGATTGCGTCCATTTTCAACACCACATGAGCAAAGGGGTGGTTTTGGGACCCACAATTGATCCCCACATTATATCTTTGGGGGCGCGAACAGTATAAACGATTTGAAATCAATACAATCCAGTACTAATACAGTACAAACGATGCAGTATAATTTCAGCCCTAAAGCCAGTATGGAGGGAATGCATGAACCCGCCCACGACGACCTCTGGGTACGGGGGCAGTACAAACGATCTGAAATCAATACAATCCAGTACCAATTACAAACGACTCATATAGGTTTGGATCCCCAAATCGGTTAAGGAGGGGCTGAGCGATATGGACCTAAGATCATCCGTTTTATTCCTTCTTTTCATTGTACGGAATATTATGCAAACAAACACATACTAGTGCTCTTTCGGTGTCGAAATTATAGAAACAGATAAAATTATTATTACTATGGACCAAGAAGCGACGATAGCCTAGATTTAAATCTAGCAAATTTTGTTAGTAAATAATTATTGTATCAACGCATGGTAAAATTCAGCTGTCCCCGGGTAAGGCTCGTATCCTGATGTATTAACAGTAAAATTTTACAGTATTTCTATTTTCCGCAAACAAGTATTAAACTAAACGCGACTGGGGGCATATTAATTTATCATAATTATGTACCTGATAAAATATCTCTTTCTTGTATTCCGGTTTCTTTGTCGAAAACGGTTATATCCGCTTTTAGTGTAATTTTTGGACAAAATCAAATACGTTATTTTACGATAACATGGCCAACGTGAACGCAATCTATATTACTAATACAGGTACTAGAACGACGGTAATCAGTCGTGCCTCTCTCCCCTACACCAAGAGTAACATTTTTAGCATCGTTAAAAGAGTGTAACATCCTTGAAGTAGAATTCAATTACACAGCATTGTGTTTCTTTTGATCACAACATTCCTGTGGTCTGATAAGACAGCAGTTTCTGACGTTTTAACACTGGTTTTTATTGTGTTCCTACATTTTCTTTGCAGTTGTCTCACAGATTACAGCAGTATCATTGAAGACGGAGAATCTTCTGTACAGTATTGTAATAGGTTTTAATCACGTAGATTGTAAAATAATATTCAATAAAAATAGAAGGAATACTTATGAAGTTGCCAATCAGCAAACTTGAACAAATACTGCTACCACACAAAAGTTGTTTCGATATTCGGGGGTATCTTTGAACGCAAGAAAAGAGTTACAACCACTGTATGAGGCGACATTAAATAAGTGTAGAGACTTCACGCAAATGGCAGGGACTAAAAATACAGGTCAACGGGTTTTCTTTTTCCTATGCAATGTTGTAGCGACCAATCGCTAAAAAGTTGAAATGGCACGTATATAATTATATATCTAGCCAATATAATCTATCAAAAAGGAAAGTAGCCACACAAGGAGGGCACGTTGTATCTTTCATTCATCAGATTATACTTTTAAATATTTAGGTAGTAATATTGAATATTGTAGTTGAATGTACTCGGTCTAAATAGTAAGTATATCAATAGTATAACTTTGGAACGAAAAACTGGAATTGAGGAGGTCGAAAGAATAGGATTACGAGTAGGAACCTACGATTTGTATGTGGGCTAGATGAATTCGACTGATACTTTTCTTCAGCGCTCAGATACTTTTAAAAAAGCGCTCCAAGAAAGTAAAAACAGTAATGATAAGGAACAATAAAGACACAAATGCTTAAGTAAGAAAAAGAAGAAGAAGACGAAGACGAAAACCTACTTAAAACAAAGGAAGCGTTAGAACAGCGACAATGTTGAATAAATCAGCCAGTTATCAACTCCTCCACAATGCTGTACGAGTATTATAAGCACGTTTTCATACAAAATTTTACTATACGACACAAAGTCACGCTTTTCCTTCAATTGAAAGAGATAAAAATATGAAACGACTCGATGGCTAACACGCGCACCAACACCATAAATACCTTTCTTTTAACCGGCATTTCTAATTTCGCAAGCGACGCAACGGCTATACGTGGCCGTATGAATAAGATTCTCGTTTTTTCCACAGTGAATATTTGTACCAACATTAACGACGACGCGACGAATTGATCAACATTTTAAGTAGCGTAAGAAATTAAAATCGGTAAGGTACCCATTACTTATAAAACATTGGGTAATTTCATTATAGAAGTGATAAAAATTTGATTATCGATTAGGTTCAAAACTACACATCAAGAAAATAAAATATTTGTAATCGCTGGTTCTTGTAAGAACTATAATGAAATAAGCGGGGAAAAAAAATAAAATACGAGCCAATAATAATAGATACCAACGATAGTAATTTTAATGAAAAACACAATAAATAAAAGACCCGTCCATGGCGAAATATGAAAAATCCGAGAAAGACACCAGCACACGCGGTTGTAAGCGGGCTACTACCATTCAACCCTCACAAACACGCTTTCTAAACAGCTGTTTGCCCCACCCACTCACAATATTACCAACGTGAGAAAACTTCATGATACTGTATTTCTTTACAGTTCTTTTCTCTCTCTTTCTCCCTTTTCGTCTCCTTCGCGAGCAACTGCAAGTTTCTAGCCAGACATGTTTCTTTCTTTCTTTTTTTTTTCACCTACTTTGACTTTGTAAAGAAAATAACGTATTGCCCTTCACAGTGACACTCCACAAGCCGAGGGTCTTCAGTGACATTTTTCAACGTTTGAAGGTACCTTCGAAGATTTAAAAAACGACGATTTCTGTTTTCAATACGTTTGTTATACTTATATGAGCAAACTTCGTGGACACGAGATCTCGAAGACTATACTTACACAGAATATTTTTTCATTCAACATTTTGCAACCTCAAGAAATTTATTCAGCCGTTTTTGAACAACTTTTGATTTGAGGTGAAGAAAAAAGTGGAATTGAGTAAGAATAAATTTTGAGGTTTTCTCTCAATTGCAGTGAAAACTTTGAATCGATTTAGGTCAGCTGAATGCACTCGCAATACAATCTGCTCCAACTTATTGTAGTTGGCGTACGCTTCTATATCTACGAGTAACATTGCAAACATAGTAAACCCTATCAATTTTCGTTTTATTTGAATTTGCTTCACCCCTCATCTCCTTTGGTGATCGTACAAAATTTTTGCCAGTTGATTAAATTTTCATAAACATTATAAACTTACCAGAAGAAAATTTGTGAAAAAATTCCATCAGTTCAGAACTTGATTAATGTTGAAGCTAAAGAAAAAAATCATTAATCAGCTGCCAATTCCTTTTTCTCCACCTACCTCCTCCCTCCCCTTCAACGCCTATGCCTTCGCGACGTTACTAATTCACTTTTTGGGTATAAATGAAGTTATAAAGAAAAAACACACTGTCGCGTGAGTAATACACGACTTTTCCTCTCACAATGCAAAACTCATTGAGAGAGTCACTCCCTCTCCTTAGGTTAGATCGCGACTCCAGTTCCAAAACCTCGTAAGTCCAAAAAACCAAAAGTTTGTTCTACCAGTCTCAACTGACTCAGAACAGTGTAGGAAATAAGAAAATGTGAAAATCTCAAAATTGGTAAAAATGGACTTACGAGGTTTTGGAACTAGAGTCGCGAAATATCAATGACCTGTCAACCAAACCAAATATTTGTAGAGTGAACAATAAAACTCAGTTTATAAATTCTATCACTATGACGTCACATCAAGTAATAACAGAGTAAAAATACCCATAATCCAATAAGGGAACCTGAATTTTTTTTTTTTTTTTTTTAGGCAAGGATCTAAAACTTACAAAACGTCTTCAGGAAATCCACCCCCTCCCCCTACCACCTTGCTACGGGGCTATAACAGTTGTTTCTGCGGTCTTTGGAAATTAAATTTATCTTTCGATTATTCCGCTGAATATTCTTATTTCAATACGATTAAGCGTAACCTACGGAATCGTATCAACTCAATTAAAAACGCGTCGAGGACTCAATTTTCGAGCTAGAAAAGTCGGTAAAAAAAGAGCTTCATAATCACTTTTCATATACGTTATTCTTAGCCTAGTCTTAATCTAGTATACTGTATATTAGGCTGAGTGGCTCAATTCTTTATCACGTCCGATTCCTGGCATCTCTTCATGCACTCATAAATTGTATTTACGCGCTCATCACCATTTTCTAAGCAAACTCTATCCCAAGATTCTTCATCTGGGAATCCAGCTACAAGGAGACCCCGAAAACGAAAAAAATATTACCCTCTCATTTATAATTTATTTTCCATTCAATTTTGATTACTACCTATTTTATTTGTATGTGCGTGTATCGATTAATTATCAATAATTGAATATATCAACATCTTTTTCATTTTTTTTTTTTTTTTTTTCGTTTTCCTTCAACTTTGTCATTCAGTTATTTTTCTCATGTTTTTAGGTTTTCGATTGGCATTCATCGTATTTACCTGTATTCCAATCTTGATCTGTTTAGAACTGAAGAATTGTATTGGACTATAATGGTAGCTTAGAAAACTGCTGAGTAGAATCATTGACTATACACGTACCCGTATCTAGTCAAAGGTAAAATGAGATGGAAGTGAACAAGTTTGTGTAAATGAATAAAAAAACGAGGAATGAAATTTATTTTCATAACACACTGACTTGAACAAAAATGACTGTTCGTTGATTTGTTAGGACAAAAAGAGAAAGTTGAATTCATTTTTAGGGTTTTCCCCGCGCTGCACTGTATTGCAAATTGCAATCACTTTTTTTTTTACTCAGTCACGCCACTCAGTTATTTATAATTGTATCCTATAGTGAATTAACTGAAAATGTACTGCGAATTATTTCCAAAATACTGAACACAGGATTCCAAAATCTGGGCGGTAGGTACTGTGTCGCGGGTATACATACATCACGATGTCTTGAGACTCTTTATCTTTCATCATCTGGGTTTCCCGGACTTTCATTTGGTGGATACTGGATATTCAAAGCTAGGATATTCCTGTTATCGGGAGCCACTAGCGCTTCCTGTGGTAACCTACCTAAACACTTACTCTCCTGCCTACACTACCTAACGATCTATAGTTTGAAAGCCCAGAGGAATTCTCTCTACCCTTTGACAGTGCTTTGTATGAGCTAAGAAATCACCAACTAAAGAACACGAACGACACCGAAGACAATTCCACCTTTTCATTGTTTTTAATACGTATCTAATTAGGCACAGCACATTCATTGTCACAAAATTCCTGTAGCTAGGTGATTTTTTAAAATTAAACTTTTCGCTTCACATTACTGAACAGAAAATACCAATTATGTAAATTGATATTTGAACTTGGTACAATTTCGAAAATGATTTTGTCATTGTGTAATGCGCCATGCGGTACGGTATACGTAGACTCTGAGTATTCATAAACGCTATTCATTGAAAACTGATCAACGAAGAATCATACGAGGAAATCAAGACAACAACTTTTGTGATGTGGTCTCAGGTCTTACTCAAACAAGATTACAATTTACTTTCAACTTTACATGAGTATGAGAGTGCTCTTGAAAGTTAAGATACACAAAGTGTAGGCAATGAGGATTTGATCTTGCTCGAATATTTTGCTGCACGTTTTTTTCAATTTTTGCGATCGTTAGTTCTGGAGAGTCAAGACAGAACCTCAAAAATAACGAGCGATGCCGCAGGCGACATTGTAGCAGGGTCGTCTTGAATTTATTCTATTTATTCACCCGTCGACTAGATACATGTACCAGACAAATACTCGATTGTTGAATAAGTTTTCATTTCGCTGGATACTACCATGAGAACGTGTTGCGTGTTAACCAGCAGAGTAAAAAAGATAGAACATATTTTCCTCTCTCTTACACCCATGTCTTAACACACAGCACACTCTTGTAGTAGTACCCAGCAAAGTGAAAACTGTTTTAACAATACGAGTATTTGTCTGGTACCTGTGTACTCAATGTTATTCACAATGATCTAGTAAGATGTTATAACCTCTCAATAACGCTGATATCACACCCTACATTTATTTCAACATTTTTCTCAAAGGTGGAAGCTATGATTATCATTTACTGTCTCATCTCAAACACACATTGCTTTTAGATATTTATTTTGCTCACACAGTTGCTTAAGAAATAATTGGTATCGCCAACTTCATTTTTCTGCTTAATATCTACCGATATAATTATTATACTACCTCTGTAATCAACTTTAAGCTGAAAGTTTTAGGTAAATTTTTCAGTTATATTCTTAGTCAAAAACAACGCGTATTTAGAAATTTTGAGAAACTAAAATATAGCTCCCATAAGACGTGTGTTGAACGCGGTGTATCCTGCACCGCTCCCGCGCGTTCTCACTACTCACAGAGTTTTTGATGAGTCTGATATCTAGGTTCTCTATTGTACATCTGTGGGCTGTGGCTCTGCTAGTCGGTAGAAAAACGGGTAGCATAGCGGTATCAACTATTGCGCTATCCATCCTGGGGCAGACAGCTGTATAGTCTAGCAGCTAGCAAAAATAGTGTACAGAACTAGGTTTATGTCAACTCACACAGCTTACAACTCACTCGACCAGATTGTTTTACTGTTTCTTCCGCCAATAATTATTGCGGAAAATGGTAGTATTGAGAACTCATTCTCGCGGTTGGCTGATATAGATAGAATGAACAATCTGCATCAAAACCTTAGGTTCCAGAGTTCAATTTTGATTGGTTGATAGAGGTAAAAAGTGGTTGGAGTGGAATTATTAGTTTTAAACTAGACTACACTAGAAGTTGAAAAGAGGTTAATAGTCTCGACGGTACTTTTAACAATAAAAAGAGATTTTTCGGCACTGCCGTCGATATACAAAAATTTTTATTTATTTTGAAACTCGACGTTTCGAAGCGACGCGCTTCTTCTTCAGGGGTTAAAGTACGAAAACGTCGGGTTTCAAAATAAATAAAAATTTTTGCATATCGACGGCAGTGCCGAAAAATCTCTCTAGACTACACTAGTTCAGTTTGTAGTGCCGTATTGAGAAAGTCAAGATCTGCCAACAGTAAATGCTTTTGAAGATATGATCCTAACAAAACATTTAGAAAGAAATGATGAGTTGCTTGAAGAACCTGAGTCACTTAGATATGATGATGATAATTTGAAGGAGTTTTTTGAAAAATATTTGGAATTTAAAATTATTCAGAAAATATTAGTTGGAAAAATGAATGATTTTAGAGAATTAAGAAAATTAGGTATCAGCGTATCACTGTGCCTCCTAGATTAGTATTATAATTACTTTGATTTGATTTTCAAGTTTCTTAAAGAAATGAAATTGAAATAATATAGTGTGAGATATTAAATATAGATTAACTAACAATAAGATGAAAAAGTTAAAAGGAGTTAATTACATCTTATAGATTAAAATCATGTTCCGTAACATTTGTGATTTTGTTAATCATAAATTTACTTATTTACAATTAACAAGTTAGTACCTAAATCTTTTGATAAAGAAACCACGCGTTGTCCAGAATGTGATTTAGTGTTGATAAAATTAGTTAGTACTAATCTGACAAGAATATAATAAATGTAATTACTGATGTGGAAAAAGGACTGGATTTGTGAAAAATAAACATAACTGTTACCAATGTATGTTATATGAAGAATATGTAAAATAATTCAATTTTTTAATTTAAAAAATGACTTGGTATTAAAATCCTCATGCATATGATTAAAGTTGATAGAGAATATTAAAAGGTTAAACTTTTAACTAGAAATTATTTCAAAACAAAATATTATATATTTGAGATATAATTTAATGTGAAAGTCTCTAAAAATGTATCAAGTTCAACTGAAGTTGTTGTCAAATGTGTTAAATAAGTTTATACATATTTTCAACTCTTAATTACATACAAAATCTAACATAATCCATATATTTTTAATTATTTATATCAGCTGTTAGCCGATAATTTAATTGGGTATGGTAAATTTTTAATTTAAATAATTCATAACTATTAGGTAGGTATAAGATTGATTTAAATTAGACCCTTCTTTATAATGCTTGAATACATAATATACTTTTGGCTTCTGGGATATTTTCTCAATTTCTTCATTATGAAATAACATAGAAGTGATCATCATTTTTATGTATCAGATTTTCATCTTTTTTAAAACTTGGTTTAGTTCTGGAATTTCTACCCATTTAGAATCAAAAAATATCAGAAGAAGTTTGAAAACAATGTACAGAACCCCACTGTCAGTTCACCCTGGGCTACCTAGTGACGATGTAGTTCAATGGTTTAACTTCAGAAAGGTTCATCCATGACAATTTCTTCAGGGTTAAAAGAGAAGAAAAAACGATAGAAATTATGAAATTTTCAAACCACTGGAGAATAAAAAATGGTGTGAAATGATTCATATTTGCTTTAAAAACAGCACTGAATATTCAGTGAGACGAATTTAAGATATTTGACAATTTTTCGGGGGTTAGGAGGTTGAAAAGTGAGCTTGGCGCATTGAAAATGGGGATGGCGGCTTGGCGCAGAACATAATTATGTTTTTTTTTATTTTTAACAGCAAAAATTGTGTTGGCGCACAGAAAAAACCACAGTAACAGAAAAATATATATATACAAGCGGAGAATGTTTTGAAAACTAGAGATCTTGAGTAGATAAAAGTTAATTTCGTCAGCTTGCAAAGTTCACTTGGGATTATTTCTGTAGAGTTAAAAAAGAGGGAATGATATAGAAATGCTACAAAAGATCTGAAATTTTCAAACCACAGGAAACAGCTAAATATGTGGTGTAACGCGAGAAAAGGGACCAGTCTGGCCTGAGCGGTTCCTCACAGAACACGTGTTCAAAGTTGAAAATCGTAATATCTCATGTCTCTAAATTTCACGGAAATCCGTTCACTCTAACGCGAGATATTACGTGTCTCTAAATTTCACGAAAATCCGTTCACTCTAGCGCGAGATATTACGATTTTCAACTTTGAACACGTGTTCTGTGAAGAACCGCTCAGGCCAGACTGGTCCGTTTTCTCGCGTTACACCACATATTTAGCGGGGAAAATTTTAGGATTTTTAGAATTTTCTGGAGAGTATCAAAATGGTGTTGGCGTATACAAAAAATCCCAATGGCGCAAACAAAATATACAAGTGGAGAGAGTTTTAAGAACTAGAGATCTTGAGTAGATAAAGGTTAATTTTACCAGCTCATAAAGTTCACTTGGGATTTCTTTACGGATTAAAAAAGAAAAAGACCGATAGAAAATTTGATACAAAGTTCTAAAATTTTTCAACCATCAGAGAAGAAAAAGAGAGCAAAGAAAGAGCAAAATGACCCACATTCGCTTTAAAAATAGCTAAATATTTAGTATTGAAAACTAGAGGATTCTTAGGATTTTTTTTATAGTTTGAAAAAGCATTAAAATGGTGTTGGCGCATATGAATACTCTCAATGGTGCAAAAAATACATGTCATATCTACTCCCGCCACACATAGACCAAAAAACCAGAGCCATCATCTAATCAAGAAAAAAGGAGAAGATCATCTCATTAGGTCTGTCATACTGTAATACAAGGGCGCTCAGAAAAGCAGGCTGCCTCATAGCCATCTACCCACTCTTTAACCTCAAGAAGTTTTCAAATACCAAGTCCAACCTCTCCTCTCCAGAAGAGTGGAATATATCGACTAGGATGCAGTGAATATATGTAATTTGGTGTAAGCAGGACAGGTCTTGATACCGCAAAGAAGAAGAATTGAAGATCTGAATTTGCTGGCCATAATTGTACAAATAATCAAAAGCAGTCACGACCCAGGAAAAATACAATGTTACCTTTTTCAACGCTTCGTTAAAAGGGAAAGTCTTGAACCGTTTCCGAGAAATTGAAATTATATGACATAAGAAAGACAATAATGTATGTAACACTAGTCAGACAAATACTCACATTCTTAAAAGAGTTTTCACTTCGCTGGATACTACCACCAGAGTGTGCTGCGTGTCAAGACATAGGTGTGTGAGAGAGAGAGAGAGAGAGAGAGAGAGAGAGAGAGAGAGAGAGAGAGAGAAAGATGTTCTGTCTCTCTTTTACTCTGCTGGTTAACACGCAGCACGCTCTCGTGGTAGTATCCAACGAGATGAAAACTTTTTTAACGATGCGAGTATTTGTCTGGTACGTGTGTAGTCAATGCACTAGTCGGTCAACTAAGTCAATGAAGTCAATCTTGTTTTTCACACAACTCCTAACTGATTTTGCTGGTAAACTGCTCCCATGCGTAAGGTCGCTCGTTCAAATCCCACAGAAAAGAGCAAAAATTTCTGTGATTTTCCATCTTTTCTTATGCTTATTAATTAATCATCCTTGTAGTAGCCTAACAAAGTTGGGGACGCTACGTCTCTGTACGCTTTGATACAATAACATAATGTTCTAGACTACAGAGTAACAGTTACCATTAAAGTTTCTATTCGATACGTAAATCTGTATTTATTCCACAACAGTCTCCATGAAAAAAATTCCATGTTCTTATTGAAAAATTATTTGAAATTTCCTCTTCCATTAGCCATCACCTGAAGAAATCGGAATAATCCAACGAAAGTTAAGCGCTTATATTTGAAGATTTTATGTAAAATTCCAAAGTTTTCCTAATTTTAATAAGCTCGAGTTAACACGTTCTGCAATTTTATGGTTAAGCATTATATTAAAAGGGTTGTACTCAAAAGAGTAGCAACGCTGCCCACCTGTGATTGCATCCTAGACTTCTAGTTCAGGAAAAGTTTGTTAGAATTCATCAGTCTTATTGTTGACAAGTCCAAAGAAGGAATAAAATGGCATTCATCGGTCAATTACTTCATCGCGACATAATTCTACTCATAAGTTCAAACTCCATTTCATTGCTCGTACTTCCCGATAAAGGAAAAACCCACAGTTTCCCCATCAAAATGTGGCAATCTGGGGAAACTAAGGGTCAATTTGAGGTAACTCTTTCTGATTGGTCAAAATTCTTATAGTCTGTCTAAGCTTCTTGAGTTGCTGAAAGTTTCCCCATATCAACTCAGAAATGCAGCTCTTTGATTGGTTGAGAAATTAATAGTCTCTTATTGCTCTCAATTGACTATCAGTTGGTTCAAGTTGCCTCTCTGTCAGGGGGAAACAGAAGGTCAACTAGAGGAAACACTTGGCCAGAATCTTTTGATGATTTCCAGTTGATTTAATTGCTAAAAGTTTCCTCATGTTACCCCACAATAGCCGCTTTTTGATTGGTGAAAAATTTTTAGCTCTCGTTGTTCTCAGATGCTTCATAGTCACCCCAAGTTTCCTCCGAACGATTCTATTTGTTATGCAACTGTTATACTTGTATGCTGTAAAGTTAGGCTTGCGTCAATTTTGTAGGCTGAATTTTGTAACAATGATTTAATGTTGCATATCCATTGAAGTTGAAGGCAGTTAGATAATTTGGATGCCTATTGTATAAATTTTAACAAAAACCCTTAGTTTCCCCATCAAAATATGACATCATGGTGAAATTGAGGGTTAATTTGGGACCACCTCCGTTTGGCTGACATTCTTTTGATTTTCCAGGGTGAATTTTATAACGATGAATCTGTTACACTGAATATCCGTTGAAGATCCAGGCGCTTTAGTTATTTTGACATCCGCTACATTAGATCCTAATGATAATAAAGAGCATGTGATCGAAACCCATTGAAGTCTTGACAAAGAATGGAGTCTAAGTGCCATCCACAAAATTATTGCGTAGAAATGTGTTTTCCCTTTTAGTCTCTACAAACGGAAATTTTGTTTTTTTTTACTTTGATGTTGTCACATTGACGATCATGAAAAACAGATACTATCTGCAAGAAATTTGATGTCGCAATAATTTTGTGGATGGCACTTAGTCTCCATTCTTTGTCAAGGCTTCAATTTGTGCTGGTACCAAACACAAATAGCGCCATCTTCAAAAATTTTACAGTTAAATATTTTGTATTACGTGTATTTGTATATTGAGGCACTATTTTGATAGGTGTTTACATTTTTAAAAGTATACTTGGTTTAATAGAAACGTGCCTAAAAAAAAATTTTTTTGTAAAATATTCCTGCTTCGACATGATCTATTTCTGAGGTAATTTCGTTTGCATCTATAAATATTTTTTTTGAGTGAACACAACTGAGTAGGTACTTGAAAACACCTAGATAGAATTTGAAACTTTTGATCATAAGTGAGATGAAAGAACTAGCATGTGTAGTATGGCGCAAGAACCCTTCCATTGGTCTGGAGGTTGCACATGATTTAAAGACAGAGGGAGATGACTTGATGTTTGATGGTAAATATGGAGAATACATTCCATTGTCGGCTAGAATTCCTCTGACCTTGAATTGTATATTATCCTAGCAATTCACCTATGGTCAAAGTCTTCAAAGTTTATGAACTGATGAATATAAAAATGTTTTTCTCGTTTATTTTCGTTTAATCGTGATAAAAGTGTTATTTTTGCAGGCTTTGCTCTTCTTACAACTTCCGACAAAATTTTGTGCTGATGATTAAATTTTTGATTTTCTTTTACAGTTCAAGTTCAGACATTCCGTTATATGGATAACAAATTTTACGAAAAAAATTTTTTTGGTTATAAGCTTTTCTTATTGGAGCTCAATTTTTCAAAATATTTGCAAAAAATCAATTTTCTTCTAAGAGCTTAGAACTTTTGACAAACTTGAGGAAGAAGTTCAGGTAGTCTATTCTATAAAAAATTTTACAAAGAACTTTTGTTTCAACCTTTTTCTGATTGGGAATCAATTTTTCTGGATATTTGCAAAGAATTGATTTTTATTGAAAGCTCCCGAGTTTCAAAAGCTTTGAAGCTCATGATTAAACTTACAATGAAGTTTCAGTCGATTCATTATGTAGTAGATTGAACAAGAAACATTATCTATTTAGAATTTGATTTTTTCAGATATTTGCAAACAATTGATTTTCATCAGCATGGCTTAGAATTTTCAATCAACTATAGAGGAAATTTTAATTAGCCTACTCCATACAAAATTTCTTGAGGAACATTTTTTGTTTGAAATATTTTTCACGAGAGCTCAATTTTATGAGATACATATCTGCATAAAATTTATTTTTCCCTAAAGCTCTCAACTTTTGACAAACTTTTCAAGTTGATGAACGGACTTTTAGTCAAGTTCAAAATAATAGACTACCTTATGGAAAATTTTATGGGAACCGTTTGTCTTCTGGAACTCTTTTTGTTTGTAGCCCAGTTTTTTTAGATATTTGCAAAAAATTGATGTTGGAAAGTTACATAAATTTAGCGCAAGGTATGTGGAGTGGAAAGCTTAATATGTTACTCAGGACCCCAAACTTGACCAATTAAAATCATTTCCGTTTCGGATGGTTTTTCAATGATAATTTATTGCCTATACCAGAATTATGACTTAATCTTTAATGAGGAACTGTGCCAGCATTTTGTCGCTCTTGTTGATAGGTCCCCGTAGGTTAGTGGTTAGGTTAGTTAGGATAGGTAGGGATGGATTATCGAGTACAGGGTTCGAGCCCTCATGGGGCCAAGTTCCATCGCTGGAAACATTTTAAAAAGTAATTTTTTTCTCTCTCTTTTTTCATTATTTTTTCATATCTCTTGTTCAAGACAAGTCAATAATTTCAATTAATATTTTTTATGAAAGAAGAAACTTGAATGGGGCAACTGCTGGGGAAACTGTATCAGACGTCAACTTGAGTCAACTTGAGGAAACAAGAGCAAACTAAAAAATGAAACGCTTTACGTTCTCTGATTGGTTGAAAATCGTCATAGAAGGGCAATTCTTGGGGAAACTTGAAGCAATTTTGATTCAACTTGGGACATGGCAACTTGGGGAAACAAAACTCTTTATACTCTTAAATTTAAGAGTATTTTGCAAAGGAGGAAATCAAGAAGAATTGCTCATTCGCTATTGAAAGCGCGTTCTAGACGGTCAAAATATCTTTGTATCAACAACTTTAGATTGTGAAAATTGACTCATAAAATGAGATCATTTCACCTGGAGAGTATATGCAGAGGTATTAAAAAAATCAAAATCAGTATCTAATTGATACTATAATAATGCTCGGTTGATATCTACTTCAAGTTCTGATGAATTAGCAGTTTCCTATACACGATGAAAAAATCAACAATATTGTCAAAAATAGAATTCTCGACAAAAATATTGATCCTCAAGAACGCGCTTAACAAGCGAGTTTGAACAGGGTTTATTGAATCGAACAGAATCATTAATTGTAGATACTTAGTTAGTAACATACCGGTTTGCGTGCTCGAGTCAAAAAACGTACTTCCAGTTTCCACTACCATTGTTGCCAATGTACCATCGGTGATTTGAGCGCAAGAATCACGACGTCCGCGGTATCGACAGCAATCGTCAGACTGGGACGATTGTCTGCGGAAATTCCGGCATCGAATCATCTCTTCGGTAGTGGATTGACGGCGGAAACCGCGTGCGATAAGAATTTCTTCGGTGGTTGATTGTCGTCGAATGCTCGGAGCACGATTGTATGAGACGGGAGGTGGTCGCGACGGTGACTGATCGCGCGACGAACACGTCGAACATGATTCCGGTGAACGGGCTTGTTGCGAGCCTCTTCGATCGTTATTTGCCACATACGACGTCGACTGGCGCCTCAACTTACCGCGACGGTATTTACGACCGATCGGCGAGGTGTCACGGTCGCAGCCACCGCCGCTACTCCGTTCGGGAGATAAATGAGTACGCGAATCGCGTCGACCGCGTGCAGAATCTGGTGATAGAGAATCTCGTCGCGTCTTACGTACAGAGCAGATTTCGTCGGCTGACAGAACTGGTTGCGAGCCGCGACGCGCCGATACATGGCCGGGTAAAAATCCACTCTCGTCGATAGCGGTCGACTGTCGTTGCAAACGTGCTGCTTTCGACGACTGTAGATCCTTGCTTGATCGTCTCTCCGGAGAAACCAACGCTCGCGATTCTCGACGTTTCGGATATGAAACCTAAATAAAATAAGCGGATTGCGTATGAATTTAAATGATCAAGAAATATCGCATAGGTACACTTATCGCGTGCGTTGTTAGTTCGTATTGCATTTTATTATTTTGTTATTAAAAAAAAAACGTATACCTACGGGTTCATGTATGGAGTCCGAATAGGGAGTGTAGTCGATAATTATCCAATAGATTATCGATTATTTGGAAAAGTCTGAGATGTAGCCACATTTACGTGGAACGAACTCTTGTCTAGATTAGGCAGGGTTAACGACGGATATCGCGTTAGTATTGGTGTAGGTACGAGATAGTAAAAATTGACCGTCGTGCATCCAAACTATCTCCTAGTCTACCGACGCGTAGCGAACGTTTTTCCTTCTTCCCCTTCTTGTCCATCCTTATCGATAGTAAATCCTTATCTTTCTCTCTTTCTCCCACTGTCTCGGACCTACCACAATCTAAAGCGAAGCGAGTATACGAGTGAGGTTTGGTTCACCGGTGAACTTTTGGGTTCATCGGGGAATCAGTGTATGGTCTAACTGTCTACATCGAAGGATGCAATTTTTTTGAGGACGACGAGAGAGGTCGTATACGCGCGATTTCAATGTGCTCCGTTTCGATCGATGTGCCGCTGAGGAGGTAGAAACCATAAACTCAGGTCCTGAATATTCTGCCGACGAGGTCCGATAGGGATGTTTCTAGAGCGAAAGCATACTCGATTGATACTACAGTATGTTACTCCAAATAGAATTATTAGTTTTCGAGGATCGAATTGCTATCAACGTAAATTTTATGTTAACGATCTGAAATCACCGAAAATTGGTGTCGCACCAAAAGTCCGTTCGAAAGTATCTATTCGTGCGAGCCCCTTTTAAGATACCAGACTGATTGAAAGGGTTCGTGTCCTGAATCTCAGAATAATTTCTCCGGCTATACGTGGTGCCGTGTAGTGCGTCCTGCTTGAGTTTCGAGGATATTCATCGAGTGGGTGAATTCGAGTTGCAAGAGGACGATCTTGACAACTGTCTGCCTTTATGCTTTTACATCAATGTCGACGAGATGATAAACGGACCAAAGTCACCTGGATTCGAATTAGCTGTAACTTCGACGAATCAAGTTTGCTAAATTGAACTATTATTATTAATGATAGATCGATGAATTCCCTTTGCTGCCTTTGTATACGGCTGTATCGTATGCATGTGCTAGTCTAGGCTACATTGGCGCATTTTTATAATAATGTGAATATCTATCTATATTTCGATGTGTTCGAATCTTTTCTTCTTTGTCAACGAGTATCGAATAGATTTCTTTTTCAGAGAATTCTCAAGTCCTAACGAATTAGACGCGAAGGTGACTATACCGAAGAGTATTACTACAGTCTGCAAATTATCAGCGAATGACCCCTTTCGGCCCTTTTTTCTAAATTTATTCTAGGTTGCCCATAGTCCCATTTCCTCTCTAGACACATCGACTGACTTGTGCAGTCCTTGTTTACTTTCAGGTTTTTTCAGAGTGCTCGCTCATAGCCTACATCGAACGAGCGGAGATTTATGTTTATTGAATTCTTATTTTTTTTCGATGAAAAGTAGACTCCTAGCTACTAGATTTATGAATTACTGCGACAAACTATTCTTTCTGTTTGACGGATAAGTAGAGCCCGTATCTGACGACAACGCTAACCTCAATTATCAAGTGTTATGACTCGGCTCAGAGACGAATGCTGACGGAAATAATCCGATCGGACATTCAGTTCATCACCATCGAACGAGAGAGTAATAACGATAGCTGTAAGATTAAGTATAAACGAAAGCGAGCAATAAACGTAAAGTGACTAAACTAAGCTAGCGTAACCGTATTTATAGGGGATCGCACGCGCGAAAAGGACACGTCGCGGATCCGGTGCGCGCCACCGTCGTCCACAAATGTACTCCTCGCGTTGCGCGCGCAGTATAGGGCATTGGAGCACCTCCTTCTATATCATCGGCTAGCGTCGGCTATGATCGTGGCGAACGTCGCTGGTACGTGCGTCGCGATCGTAACATTCGGCCATCCGACAATTCAACCGGCCTCGGTTGAGGACAGAACTTGGGACGAAAGTTTGGAGGGAGAGCTCTTAGTCATTGTTTCAGCCGAGGCTGTGTGCAAGTGATGAAAAAGGTCAAGTACTGCCTCAGTCGGCGATCTGTACTTAAATACTGCCTCAATCGGCGATCTGTATTTAAAATCAATTGGTGAAAAAGTCAAGTACTGCCTCAATCGGCGTCTGTACTCAAATACTGCCTCACTCGGCGATCTGTATTTACAATTTTCTAGGCATGCCTTCCGGTACGGCTCGTGTACCCCGATCCAGTTGCCATACGATACGGGCAATTCTGTCTAGACATCTGGCACATACTTGTACCACGGATCCAATATTTGGGCCATCTCGGGATGCCCTCTAATTAAGGGAAGAAACAAAAATACAAAACTCATAGCAATGTTTTTATTTGATCGTCAAGAGATATCAGCATATATACGACGTGCTAGACCACGTTTCTTTCATAGAGCAACCAAAATTTTTTATTTTCATAAGTCTTTTACTGGTCATCTCGGGATGCCACACAATATCAAGCGAACATTTCATTCTATCGACCGCAGAGAAGAAAGTTGGTAATATAATCAGTGGTTTGGTGTCGGGGTCACATACTTTGTATGTTTACCGACTTGTCCCTCCGCCACCACCAAGCCACCACCCTAACTTTTATTTATTATTTTTTTATTTTATTTTTATTTTATTTTTTTTTATTTTTTTTTCATCTCTTTATCTCTTTATCTTTTTTTTTTTTTTTTTTTTTTACAACATACAAGGAACAAACTGCGGCGATTATTGACGAATTATCTTCTTCTTCATTGTTTTCGGCGGTATGATTGTTGGAGGCTGCGTTTGAAGAGTATTCTCTTTCCCAAACTTGTCCGTTCGTTCGGCAATTTTCTTTCTCGGCACTGGTACTGGTGTTTGATTTTCGGCCGCTTTGTTTCTGGGTATGATTGATTCGACTGCACGGGCTGTCTCATCTTCGGATTCGGTTTCGTCTGATATTTCACAATCTTGTGCTGCTATGTTTTCATGGCGTGTTTCTTCTTCTTCTTCATATTCGTCGTTGAATAGCTCGATTTCATTTTCCTCTTCGTTTTCTTGAACGACAGGTGTAGGCTGCTTTACTTTTGGTTTCAATACTTCAATACGTTTCGGCGAAGTCTTTTTTGATTGGCAGACTGTTTCCACGGTCACGGGCTGATTTGTGCTGGTCGCTTTTTGATTTTTCACTGGTTTAGGATTTGGGCTCGGTTTTTCAATCTTCCTCTTGGCCGGTAGCGGTTTATTTTCGATCGGTCTCAGCGGTGGCATATTCTCGAATGGTTGGATGAATGCTCTTGCCTCGTGGTTGGGGGCGCAAGCAAGATTTTTGCGAAGCCGATTCTCTCGTTCCACCAGTTGATGGTATAAAGCAGTAAGTTGCGCCGTTAGGCCGAATGACGCCAATACTTCTGGATGATTTGAGTAAAAACGATAAGACGCCGTGATCTCTCGCGGTGTGATCTTGCGGTTTCGCTGGGCTTCGATGGCGGTTAATGTTGTACATAACATCTCGGTAGCTGCACGGTACGCAGCAATGATGTTGTCGAAAATTTTGCTGTTACGCTCCATACTGGCTGGTACGAACGGTGCTGGACGCTGGTACTGAACGGTCAATGGAAAAAAATTCACACTTTACTGTTTTTTCTTTTGTTTTGAAACGGTTAACAAAAACGGGTAACGGAAATAGATAACTGCACTGGTCAATAATTCTGAAAACTGTGAATATCCCGTGTTACGGACCTCTATTTATATGAAATTAATATTTTCTATCGCGCGAATCGCGCAATTTCTCCTATTTGATTGGTCCGTGAGGCAGAGGTGATTTTCCTTTTTTCCGGAAATAGTCGTAATTTTTTTCGGACAAATTCGTAAGCAAAATATGTAGGCCGCATAATTAGTCTAACAGTCGCCAGTCGGTCTCGCTCGCGTGTTCATATTTCTCCGGAAGTAATCGTGATTCATTGGACACACAGGCGAACGGGATAAGACTATGTATGTTACAGTGAAATTGAGACATCAGTGAAATTGGGAAACTCGAAAATTAGGCGTACACAAAAGCGAAAATGGATAAAAGAGAGAATGAAAAAAAAAAATATATTGTTTATCGGTGTCTCTCTCTCTCGCCCTCTCTCTCTCTCTCCCTCACTGTCTTTCTCTCTTTCTTCTGTGTTTCTCCATTGCGTCTCTGCATTCGGGTGATGTGTGATCTTACACGTATGTCGATCTCCGGAACTCTGCATATGATTGAAACTCTCTACGTACGAATCCGCGCGCTTGACCACTCGGCCACGAGTGCTGGAACATCAACACGAGTTTAAAATGCAGCTATTGCCATGTGAATGTCGAACGCCGCGCCGGCATTCTTAATGCTAAAATGCATTGCACATTTTTTGCCCATTTGTCTACATGAAATGTAGTTACGTATCATTGAAATAATTTATTTTTGAAATTATTTTTCATTCACCAAAAAGGGGAGAAAATGAAATTGCTGGAAGAAGATAGAGATTATTAATTGTTGCACGGCATACTGCTGCCATCGAATTTCGAATTGCATAGAATATTTTTTTCTTTTTACGTAGAAAATTGCGCTGACGCACTGAAACTATAAAAATTGATAGAATGAAAATTTGGATCGGTCTTGAGGTGAAACCATAAATCTCCTGAGTCTAATTTAAATGTTAATTCTATCAATTTTTTATGGTTTCTTACTTGGTCTAATTTAAATGTTGATTCTATCAATTTATTCATGGTTTCTCTGTTGGTCTAACTTAAATGTTGATTTTATTAATTTATTTATGGTTTCTCCCCGAATCCAATTCAATTTTCGATTCTATTAATTTTTTATGGTTTCTTCTTTAGTCTAACTCAAACATATTGATTCCATCAATTTTTTTATGGTTTCTCCCTTGGTCTAACTCGAATGTTGATTCTATCAATCTATTTATGGTTACTCTCTGAGTCTAATTTAAAATGTCAATTCTATCAATTTTTTATGGTTTCTTACTTGGTCTAATTCAAATGTTGATTCTGTCAATTTATTCATGGTTCCTCCGTTGGTCTAACTTATAAATCTTGATTCAATCAATTTATTTATGGTTTCTCTTTGAGTCTATTTTTTATGGTTTCTTCCTCGGTCTAACCCAAATGTTGATTCTATTAATTTGTTTATGGTTTCTCCCTGAATCTAATCCAAATTTTGATTCTACTAATTTTTCATGGCTTCTTCTTTAGTCTAATTCAAACAATTGATTCCATCAATTTTTTCATGGTTTCTCCCATGGTCTAACTCGAATGTTGATTCTATCAATCTATTTATGGTTTCTTTCTGAGTCTAATTTAAATGTTGATGTAGTCATTGTTCGTTTTCCTGCGTCAGTTTTTACTTTTTGGTCTCTTTCCAATGAAGATTCTTACCAATTGTGACCCTAAGTATTTTGTGTGTTCAACTTTCCCTAATGACAATAAAATAAAACAATTTTTGTGGTTTGAAAAAAAAAAAAAAAAAAAAGCTTGTACGGGGCTCGAACTTGTTACCATATTTCACATATACATAAAACGTATCAAAATTGTGCAGAAGTGTAAACGCGACGGCGCGGTGCGTACAATGATCACAAGGCTGAAGAATCGCTCGAAGATAATGTTGGTAACCGCGTACTTGCACAAAAAACACGCCAGGACACATGAACGACGAAACGCGCGTGAAATTTCCTAGTTTCACTGATTTCCCAATTTCACTGTGACATGTATAATTCATTTCATTAGTTGCCAGCTGGTCTAACCCACGCGCATGCCACGCGTTAAATTTGTAGACAGCACGGCGCAGCTGGTAGTAGTCGTGATGTTTCGGAAGGATCCGTGAATGGACGAGTGAAGATAGCGTGTAAGAGGCAGAGACCGTTAGTCAGCGTTGCTCATGCGTTGAACGGTTTCTCTAGCGGTTGTTTTTCGAAGTTCGTCGGCCGCTCTCGTTTTTTTCCGATCATAGACGAGGTGTGTGATCTCGTGATAATTGAGAGATAGCGTTTCATCAGCCACGCATCGTCAGCTGCCTTCCTATCTTGCTTGTTATTCAATTGCAGCGACAATCTTTTTCAAGTGTTCAGGCTCGTGAACATTTTTATATTTTCGATGACGTGCGTTGGCGTTTTCGACAAGATAGCGGTCGTTGGGCAATATACGAGTAATTAGATATGGTCCTTTATTTCTTAGTTTTAGTTTTGATCCCGGGTTTGCATTTGGTATTGTCACGTAGTCACCGATTTCAAATTTAGAGGCTGGTCTCTTCCCTTGATTTTGAGCGACAACTTTTGCCTGTTGAAGAAGGTTTTTATTAATCGCTGCTTGACGATTTTGTGTTTGGTTGTTTTCAAAATCTTCAATTTTGTTTGAGGATTTTTGTAGTTCTAGGTCTTTATCTATTTCGTGCGCAAAGAATGCGTTTGACGGGTAGCGTAATTTGTATACAAAAAAGAGTTCGTTTGGTGTTTTTCCAGTTGCTTCGGATTTCATTGAGTTTATATACATACGTATTTTATCTAGGGATTTGTCCCACTTTTCTTCTTCCATTATTGTGGAAATTAAGCGGTCAAGGACAACAGAATTTACACGTTCAACTTGACCTTTTGCTCTTGGGCTAGCGACTACCGTGAGGATTAATTTGATGCCCATTTCTTTGCAAAATGAGCGGAACTGAGCACAATCGAAAGCTTTTCCACGGTCTGCTATTACGCGTCTTGGAAAGCCATAAGTATTAATCAACGATTCGAGAAATTTGATACAGGCCGTTGACCCTGTTTGGCGAATTGGATGTAACCAGACGTATTTCGTAAAAGCATCTACAGTAACAAGAATATGAGTATTACGACGAGATGTAGTTACAAATGGATCTAGATGGTCCATATGTAGAGTATCCATTGGTTGTTGAGGTTTTTGGTGTATAGGAAGTTCTCCAGACGACGCATTACGGTTTTTCTTGACGTAAAGGCATGTGAGGCATGCCCTAATATAATCTTTGACGTATTTTTTCATTTTGGGAAACCAAACTCGTTGTTTAAGACCGTGGATTGTTTTTTCAATTCCAGGGTGTCCAATATCGTCGTGCCACATTCGAACGACTTGGGCACGGGCATTACGGGGTACTACCCATCTTAAACCTTTGGGTAACTTTCGATAAACACGATTATTTTTTACAGTAAATTCTTTTGATATTGCTTCTTTTACTTTTTTTGTTCCATTATAAAAGATTTGTCGAATTTCTTTACACCGCACGTCGTCGTGTTGAGCGATTGAAATCCAATCGCTGAACAGCATATCGGTTCTTTTCACTGAGATTGGTACGTGGTCCGCTACCGTTTTTAGGTCTTCATTTGTTGGACTTTCAACGGCAGTTCGGCTCAATGTGTCGACATGGCGCATTTGAGTTCCCTGTCGATATTGAACTTCAAAATCAAATTCTTGAATCACTAACCACCAGCGTGCGATCCTGGCGTTAATGTCTTTTTTAGTTAGAGTAAATCGTAATGACGCGCAGTCGGTTATTACCTTAAATTGTTTACCATAGAGGTAGATACGCATTCGCTGTAGTGCATGGACAATTGCTAGCGTTTCGAGTTCATAAGAATGGTATTTTTGCTCTTTGGGAGTTGTTTTCTGACTAAAGTATATTACTGGTTTCATTTTCCCAGACTTTTGTCGTTGTAGGAGTATGGCACCAATTCCCTCAGAGCTAGCATCGGTGTGTAACTCTGTTTCAGCTTCCGGATTGTATATTGCGAGAACTGGTTGACTTTGAAGAAGTTGTTTGAGTTTATTTGCAGCCGTTTCTTGCTCTTGACCCCAGACAAAAGGGGTATCCTTTCGCGTAAGTTTGGATATTGGCGTGGCGATTGTACTGTAATTTCTGATAAATTTACGAAAGTAGCCTGTAAGGCCTAGGAAACGGCGTACGTCATGTACATTTTTCGGTGTAGGTAGTTTTTCTATCGCGGGCATTTTTTCAACGCCTGGACAAATTTCTCCATTTTCTATTTCGTGTCCGAGATAATGAACTTTGGGTTTTAAAAACGTACATTTTTTGATTCGGAGTGTGAGTCCCGTGTCGCGAAGGACTTCAAAAACCGTTTGTAATTTTTCTAGATTTTCTTTAGCGGTCTCAGCACCAATCATTACATCATCAAGATATGCGAATATGCTTGAGTCTGTGAGTGGGCCTATGAGTGAATTCATTAAGCGTTGGTAGACAGGCGGTCCGTTTGTTAGTCCAAATGGCATTTGAAGCCATTCATAGTGGCCATCAGGGGTCACAAAAGCGGTTTTTTCAATTGAATTTGGGTGTACCGGTAATTGCCAATAACCCCATGTTAAATCTAACGTTGAGATCCAACGTGCGTTTTTTAAGCGATCTATTAGGTCGTCAATTCGCGGTAACGGGTATTGATCTTTTATTGTTTTGGCATTTAGTCTTCAAAAATCGCAACACATTCGTGTTGTTCCATCCTTCTTTTTTGTTAACAAGATTGGTGTTGCGTAAGGTGACAATGAGTTTCGGATTAAACCATATTCTTTTAATTCGTCAATTTGCTTGCGGACAAATTCTCTTTCGGCGTGCGATAAACGGTAGGGTCGGTATACCACTGGTTCGTCGTCGGTAAGACGAATTTCGATGGCCCCTTGTCGAGCTTTTCCGAGTTCATGAGTATCTTGAGCGAAACAATCACGGTATTCATTAATTAGTTTCAAGAGCTTATCTTTGAGTTCTGTTGAGAGATTTGGCTACACAACTTTTTCTATGTCATCAAACGTAAATGGTCTTCGATTTTTGGTAGATAATTTATTGATGCAGAGAGGATCTTCAATGGTTTCTTCCATTTTTGCATAAGTTCCCGTTGCAATGATTTGATGTTTTTTTATTACTAGGTCAGTTGTTGAATGGTTCACTATTGGTAGGAACCCATGTTGTAATGTTACGGCGTTAGGTATGAAAATTTGCTGACCGCGGGGACCTCTTTCCACAAACACCGGATCGTTGTAACGGTTATCTCTTAATTCGGGTGGGACATATATCTTACAATAACAAAACGAGTTTGGTGAGATTACGAGTTTTTTGTCGGCGTAAAGTGTAACTTTATTTGAGAAATTTTCTTGTTTTTCCGACGTCCGAAAATGAAACCACCATTTTCCCTCAGAAATCGTTCCAAGGATGTCTGGTTTTGTTAGTATGTCACGGCCTATCAAAATATCTTCATCTTGTAGGTTGTCCGGAACGATCCAGACTTCGTGATTTGTTACATATTGTCCTGGCGTTAATTTTATTTTTGCAGTACCCACGGTGGTTCCGCTACGTATATTTCCATATCCAACAATGGATCGTGTTATTTTTGTGATTTCAATATCTAATAATTTTGCCATGGTTTCGCGCATAAGGGTGTTATCAGCACCAGAGTCAACAAATCCTATTGCGAAGTTATCATTTATAAAGCACTCGGTGTACTTTGCATCAGGTGCGGGCGAGTTTGCGATTTTCCGCACCTGTATTGGTTGCTAAGTGGACGCTTGTGGCGTTTTCTCGGAATCAGTGGTGGTCACGTTTGTCACCTTGACACGGATTGGGCAATCCCGTGCCATATGATTTTGCTGGTGGCAGATGAAACAAACAGCATTGGCTCGTCCTTTTTCGCGGTTATCTATGCGTTGTGGTTTGCGGCGAGTACGGTCAAAGTTAGGATTATTGTTTTTAAAATTATTTTTCGTGTCGCAATTTTCAAAATTTTGTTTTTCACGGTTGCCATAATTATGACTCCCATTATTACGATTTCCATCGTTGCGTTGATGGTAGTTGCCGGTGTTTTGGCCTGTATAGCCCTGTTTTCCTCCGTTTTCTTCCGCGAGTCGAAGGCGGCAAAATCGTTTGATATGGTTTTTTTGGCCACAATAGAAACACACCTGTTGTGTCCGTTCAGAGTTTTGTTTACGGAATGGTATGCGATTATAGTTGTGACGAATATTAAAATTATTTTTATGTTTTTGATTGGTCATTTCGGAAGACTCTTGAGTGAGGTTTTTCGGCGTAAAACCTTTTCCGACAATTATTAGGTATTTTTGTAGCTCTTCAGTTGTTGTAAACCAATGGCTATTTGCAGTGATTCGAACGGTTCGGTCGGTAATGCCATCAATTATGTAGCTAACTTGAGCTTTGGGCCCAAACCGGCATAGCCGTAGTAGGTTTAGTTTTGCGAAAAAATATTCTTCATAGGATTCGGTTTTCAATTTTATTTGTTGACGCATTCGTTCGATATCCGTTACTAGGTGATCAGGCTCAAAGAACGTATCTTTTAACAAAATTTTCTATTCCTCCCACGTGGTTGGAAAGTCGTACAGTGATTCATACCATAATCGAGCGGAGCCTTTCAAACGGGCCTGCATATGATACCAAATGGAAGGTTCATTCCACATATATATGGTTTGCAGTTGTTCCAACAGATTAATCCATTGGTCTATACGATATTTTCTTTCTTTAGGATCAAAGATTGGAACGCTTTCCAGTTTAATCCCTTGTTGTACAGTGACGATCGGTTATATGGGTGTTTGTACAAGCGGTTGTACAGGTACATGCGTACGTTTTTTTCGTTTTGGCGATGGTGCGTAATTTTCATTCTCGTCAGACGAATTTTCGCTAGAAAAATTATTTTCTGGAAAATTATCATTCAGATTTTTGTCGACCGCGGGGTCTGACCGGTAAGGATTGTCGACGTGATCCTCTAGAGGTAGATTTTCGTTTGTGTTATCCACAGTGTCAAGCGCAATTTTATTCCGTTTTTGGCAATACGAGTCGAGTCACTACGGGTTTTATTTGTTTTACGAGTACGAGAATTTATTTTATTTGATCTCCCACGTTTGGTAGGAGGATCGTCGATTTCGAGGTCGTTAGCTGGTCTTTTTCTGGGAATTTGAAGTTCCTCAATCTGCCCTTGTTTGGACATTTCGATTTTTTGAATTCGGTTTTCGGTTCGGTTTTTGGTTCAGTTTTTGGTTTTGCGAGGTTTGCGGGTTCGAGGATTCAGGTTTATTCAATTTTTTATTTCCCGCAACGGGCGGTTTGGTTTTTGCAATTTTCGGCGGCATTGCATTCGTGTTTTCTTCCTCGCTCGACGAGCTTGGAAAATCGTGAAGTAGCTTATGCGCTTGTTGTCTCGTACAGGCGGCCATTTGAGAAACCAAGTGCTAGGCGAAGTATTGGTTTACGATGTCAACAATTGTACAAACGAAAGCGAGAGTAATAGAGAAAAATTATTTCTCTTCTTGAAAAAAAGAGTCGTTTTCTTCAACAACAGCGGACGATTTGTTGAGCGGTTTTTTGGGAAGTGATCCCACTACTGAATTGTTATGACTCGGCTCAGAGACGAATGCTGACGGAAATAATCCGATCGGACATTCAGTTCATCACCACCGAACGAGAGAGTAATAACGATAGCCGTAAGATTAAGTATAAACGAAAGCGAGCAATAAACGTAAAGTGACTAAACTAAGCTAGCGTAACCGTATTTATAGGAGATCGCGCCGCGCGAAAAGGACATGTCGCGGATCCGGTGCGCGCCACCGTCGTCCACGAATGTACTCCTCGCGTTGCGCGCGCAGTATAGGGCATTGGAGCAGCTCCTTCTATATCATCGGCTAGCGTCGGCTATGATCGTGGCGAACGTCGCTGGTACGTGCGTCGCGATTGTAACGCAAGATATTTCGTATAGCTTATGTGATCTCAAAAGGTGAACCAAAAACTGATCGTGGTCTATCTTCAGTTACTCACGCCCTCAGAAAGATGTATTCATGCTCATTGGCTACAATTGAGCTAGTCAGGTCCGGTCCTCTCGGGTTGAGGGGAGTCGAGGTAGGAGTCGATTACATCTGGATGGTGGTAGTGATTAATTCGAAGGCTAGATTTAGTTACGACGTTTCGATGAAGTACGAACTTTCATCTCTGTCTCACCTCTCCTGTTAGAATCGTGTCAACAATGTTTCATGAAGTTTATGTCAGGACTTATGTGTCTGTGCTCGTATGCTTCTACTCATAACTTGCTACATCACAAGTCCAAGGGCGTCTTTATACATAAACCTACCCAGCTTATCAGAAAACTCTTTTTTTCGAGCCATTCCACCCTCTCTCTCTCTCTTTGTACACATTTAGTTCGTCGACAACATTTTTCAAGGTTTCCCCTCTACAGGAATTTAAAGCTCTCAATTTTCAAAGACCTAGCGCTGGTTCACAGGTAGGGATAAAAATATTATAATTGGAATCTACAGTAACAATCAACTCTCTCTTAAGAGACGAAACAAAATTTACCACGTTGTACAATTGAAAAAATATTTATATAGCGCTAGCGCTTTCGGTTTAAAACATTCATCATGGGGAAAAAGAAGAATATTACATAGCAAAAGTTACGCAGTTGCGTCTGCAGTCCCGACCTGTACTTATCCTGCTCAAAAGTTGCTTCCATACTCTATCATATTCTTTTTCTAGCGATAAATTTCACAAACCAAAGATTTGTTATTACTTGTACAGCGTACAAGAAAAAAAAAATTGGAAAGTTCAATACTTGTACAGGAAATGCATAGCAGACGAATGTATACTCGTATAAATCAATAAATACTTCTCGTTGAATACGTCTTCATCACCCTATTTTGAGCAAATCCTAATGCAGTCTCAAGGAAAACAAGACTGAGTCGCCGTGTGCCTCAATATCACGGTCTCTTGAGTTCTCTTTTCTCATTGACTGTTACATAACATAAAATCATTTTTTTATTTTTTTTTTTAAAGATCTAGAACTTTTTTTACTATTGAGATGTAGAGCTCAAGAAATCTAGATTTTTTCTATTATTATATCAAGATTTGGAAACCAAGAGATCCGCATCATTGTTCCTCTTAGATCTGGAATTTGAGAGATTTGTTCCTTTTTGCTTGTCAAGCTGCAAAATGTAAAAAATATACCTGCAAATAATCATAGAGTAAGTGTCCCTAGCCAAATTTATGATAGACAACTGAAAAAATTGAGATACATATGTAAGTTTCCGCCTTCGTTAACAAATCGAAATGACTGTTCACGATTGCAAGATATTTATTCAAAAAATCGAAAACAAAAGTTCATACCGAAGGTATTTGACGTAAAAAGAATATAAATAATAAAATACGAAACAACATTCTTTACAGAAAGATAATACACATAATTCACGTACGACGTGTACGAACTGAGAAATTGATCTGACTAGTACCTTCGTTAGACGTGACAGGTATCGACGATTTTATATCCGATGATTCACAAAATTACACACAAGATTATCTTTACATTTACAATAGGTATTCGTCATCGACAGCGTACACCGGACTCTCACGCAACAAGCCCGGACAGGACAGAGTCTTCTGTATGTAGACAAAAATGGTGAAGCCGTTTTCGTGTTATTTGTGGAAGCGCATTCTGCGATTCTTACACATATGATAGTATAATAACAGTCTTCATGGTCGCAGAGCTCATGCGGTAGGTCAACCCCGTATTTACGTATAGTACGCAGAGTACGCAATTGCGTAGGGCGGCAAATTTTTGAGGCGGCAATTTTTCAAAAAAAAAAACAGTGAGGGAGGGGTGTAAACTTTTGGTCTTGCAATAGCAGTTTTAAGAGCGGCAAATTTTCATAGTGCGTATAGGCGGCAAAGTTCAAAATCCGGGGTTGGGTAGGTATATTACCATTATTGAGGTACCAAGAAGAAGAAAATTTTTCGAACACTGTGCAAAAATTTGAAAAATGCCATACAAAAATAAAACTCACCAAGACTGCATGTACAGAAATTCTGAAAATGCTAAGTAAAAATAAAGTCTAAGGTGATACAGAATATGTATCTCGAGTCGTGACATCACAACGTACCGTTCAGTGGGAAACTTTATATTTATTTATTCATTTTTTTATTTTTTTAAATTTTTTTCACGGATGCATAAGGGCCTTCCGCTTGCCGAGTCTAATTTTCAATATAATTACATATCCAAAGATTCAGACTATTACCTATGTCTCCAGTTCTCATCAAATAACCATATACAAATATTTGTAAAATAAAATTAAACGAATCCGTTCCTTCAAGTTACGGCTATCCATAATAGAACGTGAAAGACGAATACTCCGACGTGGAGTAAAACATGCAAATCGCAGAAAAATAAAAGACGACGAGCGCTTTCGGTTAAATAACCATCTTCAAGCCTGAAATGAAAGCAACTGACGAACAAAAGAGAAGAACGAGGTATTAAGATCGTCCAAACGAGAAATCACGGTGTGAGTCATAAACCAGTTCGATCAGGCCATCTTCCGGAATGTATACGAATTGAGTACAGTGATACCGACAGTGTTGAGATGACGAATTATCTCTATATTCTCGAGGGCGATACGCTTACGGTAGGAATTCTCTATATGGAGGAGCTTTTCGGATCCCTCGCGGAAGCTGTGGCCACTGTTTATTAAGTGATCAGCGAAAGCTAACTCCCCTAAGTGCCCCTTCTTCCAAGACTTCAGGTGCTCAGCTACTCTAACTTTCATTTGGCGGCTGGTCTCATCAATATAAAAGCCTCCACAATCCTCACACTCCAACTTATACACACCACTCCTCTCATCAACAGGTATGGGATCCTTCAGTCTCACAAACAACCTCTTGACTGTGGTAGGGTTGTAAAACGCGGGTCTGAAGCCAAACGGGCGAAGGGCCCGACCCAATTGCTGGGAGAACTTCCCCAAGAAAGGGAGACTGATCCAACGCAAACGGCGATCACGGATCGTGTCTCGGGGGAGGGAGGTGGTGGAATCCAGGAGGCTCCTCGTAACTTTCCTCCGAACCATCACGTCAACGTCGACATTGACCCCATTCACTCTGACCAGGTGTTTTATTGTGATTAACTCTTTATTGAAGGCAGACTGACTCAAAGGAATACGAGTCAGTTTGTGAACTAGGCTATGAAAAGCAGCCATCTTGTGAGCAACCAAGAAAGAGTTAATCACAATAAAACACCTGGTCAGAGTGAATGGGGTCAATGTCGACGTTGACGTGATGGTTCGGAGGAAAGTTACGAGGAGCCTCCTGGATTCCACCACCTCCCTCCCCCGAGACACGATCCGTGATCGCCGTTTGCGTTGGATCAGTCTCCCTTTCTTGGGGAAGTTCTCCCAGCAATTGGGTCGGGCCCTTCGCCCGTTTGGCTTCAGACCCGCGTTTTACAACCCTACCACAGTCAAGAGGTTGTTTGTGAGACTGAAGGATCCCATACCTGTTGATGAGAGGAGTGGTGTGTATAAGTTGGAGTGTGAGGATTGTGGAGGCTTTTATATTGATGAGACCAGCCGCCAAATGAAAGTTAGAGTAGCTGAGCACCTGAAGTCTTGGAAGAAGGGGCACTTAGGGGAGTTAGCTTTCGCTGATCACTTAATAAACAGTGGCCACAGCTTCCGCGAGGGATCCGAAAAGCTCCTCCATATAGAGAATTCCTACCGTAAGCGTATCGCCCTCGAGAATATAGAGATAATTCGTCATCTCAACACTGTCGGTATCACTGTACTCAATTCGTATACATTCCGGAAGATGGCCTGATCGAACTGGTTTATGACTCACACCGTGATTTCTCGTTTGGACGATCTTAATACCTCGTTCTTCTCTTTTGTTCGTCAGTTGCTTTCATTTCAGGCTTGAAGATGGTTATTTAACCGAAAGCGCTCGTCGTCTTTTATTTTTCTGCGGTTTGCATGTTTTACTCCACGTCGGAGTATTCGTCTTTCACGTTCTATTTGTAAAATACTTCAAGAGATATAAGCAAATAAAAATATTCTTCAATTTAGGAATTTCTCAAGAAATACCTCTCTCACCAAAATCTAGCATACATAAATTTAGGTAAGCACCTACAAACTGCCTACAATATGACCATTTTCCGCATTAATTGAAACATTTTTCCATAAAAATTAACCCCAAATATAGTGCCAATATGTTACGTATGCTATATCATTAAGAATAGGAGGAAAACGGATGTTTCCACCGCCGTTTTTTGCTCGTAAATAATTTAATAAAAACTACATTATGTAAAATTTCATTTCTTGGAGACATTTTTTTGTTTTCGAGTCTCTGCACAGTTCGATACTATTAAATACAAGTTCTATTGAGTATTCACGGCGCAGGCGGGTGTTCTAGCAGTTAGCTGAGTGCTTCAAACCACTTTGAACAAAACAAACTAATATCAGGCTATGAACTGGTACCAGTCACCGCATCCTTTATTGGTTTTGTATGAAATTTCTTTGTCGTTGTTCAAAAGGTTCTACAATTAGTGTTTCAGTGAGAGTATCTGCTGTTTATTGGAATTTAGAATGGATTCTGTGGATTTTTTCGATGAACAGGTTCACAATGACAGTGATGGAGGTGTGAATTTAGTTTTTGTTAATTGTTTCTTTTCAATATTGATACTCCCGTTGTAATTACCTCCACATCTCTTTTTTTTTCAAATATCCTCGTTGTAGGAAATTCAGGATCTGTTATTTTTCTTATTCAATCTAGCAGTTTGTACAAATATGACTGTCTCTTTTTAGATGGTTTTTGTCATAATTTTTGTGTTCGGTCATAGCAGTTTGTGTGGCTACCGCCATTTTTCTTTTTCCATTTCAATTTAGAATAGGTACACGTTCTATTGTTGGTATGTTTTTGTTCCGTTTTCTCAAATACAGAACATTAAAATAAGTGTACATTCTTGTTTGTTAAATTCATTTATTTATTTCAAAAATAATTTACCTTCTTGTATTAGCGTGTTCATTTTCATTGAAAAGAAAAGCAAAGGCATATGCTTCTGTATTCAAAAAACATGCTCTCTTACACAAGGCTGCAGTGGGTGAGTGGTTAGTGAAGAACGGACTTGCACGCAGAATACCAGAGTTTGAATCCCGGCAGCGACAAAACCCATTAACAAGCAGCAATGCAAACACTGGCTGATAACAGGGCAAGTGGTGGATGAGAATGTGGTGATGAAGCAAATTGAAGTGGAATCACAGAGTGGAATGCAAAAATTGATACAGAACTGGAAAATGACGACTTTCCGTTACAGGTGCGAAAAGAATTGTGGAAAGTAAACAGTCGCAATATTCCCCAAACAAGTACAGGAATACCCCACTTTCCAAGCAAAAAACGGCGCCAGAAATGTCAATTTTACTTTTCAATAAATATATTTTAATTAGAAAAATTTTCATTTATATTTTAATTATATTAATAATTTTAATTTCTTTTACAGGTGAACAAACGTTGATTGCAAAAACGTGTTGGTTTGTTCAATTTTGGTTTGTAAACCAATGTTTATTCTTCTTGCATAAACTTCTCATTTACTTCAGAGGATTGAAAATTTTCTCCATGGTCGAGGGATCGAGTTGGTTTATTGAATACTTTTGCTCCCCTCATTAAAAGAGGAAGAAAATTCACAAAAAATGAAGAAGCACAAAATCGTTCCTTAATTTAATTTTTAGAAGATTTCTAACTACCCGCTACAATTATTGTACTTACTTTCCAAACTAGAAAATTTCAATACTTTCACTAAGTTCATTTGCGCACAAATGAGAATTATTGGAAGACAGTTGAATTTTTCATTTCTTGGCACAATTAAAACTCGTATGATTTGAAGAGTCATCAATAACAACGAATTCTAGAAGAGAGATTAAGAAAAATTTTAAGGATGGACTTCTATCGAGAGAAAGAGACTTGCCTGCTTCCAAGAGGTGTGAAGTAAAGAGACCACATCATCGCTCAGATTGTTATGATTATTGAAAGACAGAAACTATTTTGCTTAAACAAAAAGTAAAAGACAGTGGAGGAAAGAAGAACACGCGTCGCGTCATTGGGAAAAAGATCACTTTCTCCACAAGAAACCATCGATAAAAACGCATTTTTCAGAATATCTTTCAAGGAACCCGATAAACATTGTTCCCACTTGAAGCCCTCAAATACAAAGGGCTTCAGGGACGCAAAAGGGAAACAGGGCTTCAAATGGGAATTAAAAGGGTAGTTTTTTCCAAATGAAGCCCAAGGAATCGGAAGGGCTTCAGTTTGTCCCTGTTGAAGCCCTTTGAACGCGGGGAACCAAAGGGTTTCAACAGGGAAGTAAGAGGGAAACAGGGAATCAACAGGGCTTCAAATGAGGGCTTCAGAGGGTAGTTTTTCCCAGGGGCTTCAGAGGGCTTCAAATTGTTTACCGGGAAAGCGGCGAAAGTGACATTTATCTAGATAATAATATACTGTTTCAACAAAACAAAGGTTTCTCCCATGCGTTACAAGTAGTAAATGAATAAATTATAGACATGTATCTATACTTCATACTACTTCCTCCGTGGTTTTGACGTTTATCATTGTTGTCAAATCAGTGGCAATAAACAAAGATTTTGCTGTTTGAAATTAAAACACTTTCAGCGTATGTGTTTGAAAACATATATACTTGTACATATTTATTTTTCTCTCAGTATGTAAGTAAAAATCGCAGCTTGTTCCATTAACTCCCTTTCGCTGCACTTGTGGCACAATTATCAAACTTGTTACCATCATTATTGTATTTTTCACTAAGGCTACTCACTCACTCAGTAATGTATCTTTGTTCAAATTTCTTATCATGGAAAAAATCAAAAAATTGCACTCCAAGTTGAAATTTTCAATTACCTGCGTATGGGAATCACGTCTTGTTGAAGTTGCAGCAGATGGGTGCGTTGGTGACAAAATTGGCACAACTGTTGTGTCTGTAGCGGTCGATGATGACGTTGTCGGACTTGTTGCTACAGTGAAAGCGATGACATTGAGCGGGGTTGACGGAGAGGTTGGCCTTGATGGTGGCGAGTCATCTGGTGGCTCTGGAATGGAGGGCGTATGACACGGTGGAGAAGCAGAGGGTGAGGTAGAGGGAGGGGTGACTGAACTGGTTATTATAGTAGGTGGGGGCAGAGCTTGCGAGCCCATGTCGCATCTCTGATTTGATGATGTCGAAGGTAACTGGGGTGTGAAGAAACTTTCTGTTGTCAATGACGTGCGACGCTCATCTCGAAATACTTGAAAATCGGGTTTTGAATCGCGTCTTCCTCGCGCATGATGAGCGCCTTGATGATGTCGACGACGATGTTTTGGGCTGGAAGTAGTCAAAGAATCTCTCCTACTGCTTTTCCCCGATTCACCTGATCCACGTCTTGCTGTCGAGTCGCGACGCCCTAAATTCTCACCCGAATTACGTCTAACCTCGCCCGAGTAAGCAGTAGTCGACTGTCCGCGAGAGGCACTATTTAGTAGCCGGTACACCTCGGCGCGGGCATTTGAGTACTGACTATCCGGTCGCGATTTCAACGCTGAAGATTTTATGCCAGAGTCGACTGAGGATTCACGTCGTTTGCGCGTGTTCTCTGATTTGTTCCATGGGAGACTCTTTGCTAAATCGGCGAGCGTTTCGCGCCGCGAGAACTGCTCTTTGCGTTTGCGAGCTGCCGATCCTCCCCAATCTTTGATAATGTCCGTCAATTGGGCTAGGGAGCTGCGACGACGACGGCGAGGTGGTGGTGACGTCTCTTGTATTTCTGTTGGAGGTGATACAGTTGTTATTTGCGCCGATGAGTCCCGCCGACCACCCAGCCTCGCCTTCAGTGTTGACTCTTCCAGTTGCTCGCGCATTAGGTCGTCCCAACCGTTTCCGCCCTGCCACACCAGTCCAACCTGATGACTCAGGATTGGAAGGTTGCACACAAAGCAAACCGCCGTCATGGTTCTGAAAGTTTCATTAACAAAACCCATTAATCCATTGAGAACGAACATAATATGACCAATTGAAAGATAAATTTGTCGATTGGGAGAGAAAGAAATGCGAAGAGAATACTAGAAATAGTATCAAAATAAATAATAAATAAAATAGCATGTAGTATAGATTTGGTAACATAACGATCAATTGTAACACACGAAAGCCGCTGTATCTACAAATAAAAGCGTCAAAAGTAAGACGTAGGATATCTCTAATATTCTCAACTAAAGAGAAATATTACAGGCAAGTACCGATGCCGTCGCGTCGCGAGAATATCGCACGATTACTCTTTGAAATAGTGCTAGTGCTATCAGTTTCTATAGAGCGTGCAATATTACGTCCGAATTTAAAGAATGACTCGATACGTGCTTCAGGCGGTAAATCGTCGTTAACCCCCGTCAATGAAAATTTAACGCCTTTTATAACTGTAGTTCCAAGACCTCCTAAGTCCAAAAAACCAAAAATTTGTTTTACCAGTCTCAACTGATTCAGAACATGTAGGAAATAAGAAAATGCAAAAATCCCAAAATTGATAAAAATGGACTTACGAGGTTTTGGAACTAGAGTCGCGAATAGTAAATACTATTATCGGTACGTATTTCTTGGAAATTTTGAAATAATTGCTCTGAAAATTCTAATTTCAAGCAGATTCGGAGTCATTTTGCGCAAAACTTGTAAGTTGCAGCTATTAAAAAGCAAGTAAATAGCAAAAGAATGTTCTACTTCTTCTGTGCAGCTCTACGTTTACATATTTTCTACTAATAAAATATACAAATGCTAATGAATAGGTTCAGACCTTCAGTTACGGCTGACAGAGGACGTACTCTTCCAAATTAGGTATTTTTCTTCATTTTTCAAAATTAGCTTGAACTATATTTCATTGTCAAACCCGACAAAATTAAAATTTTACGGAACTGAAGAAATATATATTATAAACTCGACTAATTACTCTGTTTTCGAAATGAATCCAGTAAAACCTTTCCTATTCTTTTTTCTTCCCCAATTGAGGACAGTTGAAGGTACATATCGAAATATTGTACCTATAGTTTTATTTAAAAAATGATAACGAATTCTCCTAGACCTAACGTTAAAAATTACAGTCTTACAAATTACGTAGGTGGTTATGTTCTCAAATAACTTAGCATTCATTATCAGATTATTCAATGAGAGTAGTATAGGGCTTTTCCATGTCGGCGCATTGCATACGTATTCTCCTACGTGTTATCGAAATAATAGTATTTCTAACATTGCTCTTATGGGTGTTGCTGGATTGCATACTCATTTTCATTGTGGAGTAGTTTGCCATAAGAGCAATGTTAGAAATACTACCATTTCGATAACACGTAGGAGAATACGTATGCAATGCGCCGACATGGAAAATCCCTATACCAGTATAGTAGAAAAACCTTTTTGTATGTCTTCCTACTGGAAGCCTGAACAGACTCTATTACCATGCAAGCTCAAGTCTACTTTGCTTCATGGAGATTACATCGTACAAAATTGTATAGGTAGCCTAAAAGAAGAAAGAAGATTAATTTACAACAACCGTTTTTCTCTTATGGACCTGTAATGGCGAAGACGGGGTACTTGAAACGCCATAACACATTCTTTCGTATTTCCTAATGAAGTTTTGCTAGAGAGTCTCACATAATTTTGGTCAATAATGTACTGTAACATAAACAATTAGTATCACAGGTTACATTTGCTTGAAAAAGCTATTACTTATTTATTTGATTGTACGTATGATATTTTCGTGAAGAAGTAAATGTTTTTATCCAAACTCATTTTCATTCTTAAACTTTTTTCATACTTCCAATTTATTCTTTCATGGTCATTGATTGATAAAGTCGTATTTTTTTTACCTTAAAAATATCCTCATGTTTTTGTAATAGATATTTTAATTAAAATTGCATTATTCTCGCTTAATTTTTCATCAAGAGGAATTTTTTAAATTCTCAACTGAGTTGATTCAATTTCTTTAAAAATGTATACAAATATTTTTGAACGTAGTTTGGTACTGGAGTGGAGAAGATTTATATGCATCAGAAAAGTTGTAATTACTTTTCAAATTAGGATACGGTGCATAAATGTTGGAAATGGGGATATGTGGAAATGTCCGTTAATCACCGTAGGAACATGACCAGTAAGGAGAAGACATTTTATGAACCAAAATTTATTGTCGATGACTAAATGTTATAGTTGATGGGCTTTTAACAAGTTCAAGAGATTGGTGGATCTGAGAAAATTTATAGGATTTGTGGCTCAAAACTATATTTGAGGGAAAACAAATATTATGTACAGTATCCGCCAAAAGAAGTTTGAGGTACCTAGACGTAGGAGAATAGTTGATCAATTCTCAAATTTTTGCCATCCAGTCGGAAGGCAGAAGTTGAAGGAAAGAGTCAATTGCGTCTAACTGAAGCAGAGACAGTAGAATTTCAGTTGTTCATGAAGGCTTTGGATTAATTACAGAAGGTGATAGCTATATTACAGAACTCATGAGAAACATTGATTGATAGTAAAATTTTTGGTGTTGCATACTGCATGTTGGGGACCAGAGAAGACAAATGAGTGATAGTTTGTGACGTATGTAACAACAGCTTATTCACAACGTTGATCGTAGTTGGAAGACAACTAGAAATGGGGAAGATTTCTGCGTGTTAGTCATTAAATACCACAGCAAATGCTGTTGGAAAAATATGAGGTCTTTGTAGGCATTAAATAATTTATATGATGATCACCATGGCCACAGGTAATGTTTGAAAAAATATAAGAAACGTGTAAGGAAAGATATTTTTAAATGTTGGATGATTTTCTCAGGTTCAAGTTTAGTATTTGAGCATAAAACAAAAGAAAACTCATTTGGTGAACCTGGGAAAATTTATTTGAATTGTGCTACAATAAATTTTCTAGGAAAAGACAATTAGGTTGATCTTGGAAAATGATTGTTTGATTGTCAAGCTAAGGGTTTAGCTAGATGGTAAGGGTAGGAGGGGAGAGAGTCAAGTGAGTAAAATGGTTCGAGTGAATCACGTGTGACTGAAGCCAAAGGCAGTCTTGGTTATTGATGGAGGTTTTAGATCGTTTAGAAGAGGTATTATTGCAACATTGGAAAGAACTCATGATGATAGGCAAATCGGTTGTCAACGATATCACAGAACTCACAAAACAAGTTGATTGATAGTAAAATTTTTGGTGTTGCAAACTGCATGATGGGCACGGGAGGAGGTCGAGTAAGACGTGAGTGACTGCGCAGATTATTCACAGCGCCGATCATAGTTCAAAGACGACTAGGAATGGATAAAGTTCTAGTTGTTAGTCAGTGAATGCCAAAGCTGGTGCCGCAACCATTGAAAATTTATGAGGTTCTTGTTGGAATTAAATATACGTAGATGATAATGCGTATAGCCAGAGGCAGTATTACAAAATACAAGAAGTAAGGTAAGTTTGCTTTTATGATTTTCTCTTATTTATACTAAGAATATTTGAATGATTTGATCGTATGGATGTACAACTCTACTGACAATTTGCTGAATAAGTCACAGTAAGTTTTCCAACAGAATCCTACAAGAAAAAAATACTAATTTCATGGATGAAAAAGTGGATTTTTTACGTTTTAATGGGTTTGAGGCATTGGTCAGAGAGTACATAAAGAAAAAACTCGCAACCCACACAGTTAGCTGCTCGGAATTGCCTTCATTAACTCTGTTAATTGAGGCAAACAGGGAACCTGTTTTATGGGAGTAATCATGTGAGTGTCATTTTTTGCTTTTTGTCGTCTCAAGTAGAGTGAACTTTGTTCCTCACCACCTTGAGATCTCTTATATACAAATTTTTAAAATTCCCCTTTTATAGCTTAAAATTCTCCAATTATAATGTACTAAATGTTACAGCTTGCCCCCATGAAACAGGTTTCCTGCTATTTATTTTTACAGCCTGTGTGGTACCCCCGGTAGGCCTATCCTGTTATCAGTTCGGAGATCTGATGACGTCACGATTTGATGACGTCATAATCTGATGACGTCACACGATCTAATGACGTTACGATCTGGATATTGTAGTCGACCATTTCTTGCCGTCAACATCGGGTGCACGAATTGTTCACATTTCACTCATATTGATCACATTTTTGGTAGCTTAAGAGTCGACATCGAAATGTAGTCAACTTGATATGAATAATCAGACAGATGGACAAAAACCTAACTGGTAGGGAAAGAGAGCAATGTAAGAGTGAAGTGAAATTGTTGTTGTCCCCCCTCTTCTTTTTTCCCTTTGTTTGAAATTGTAAATTTTGTTTCAGCTATTCAATTGTATTAATTAATCACTGTTAAGCTACCTTTATATTATGTGTGGGGGAGTGTTGTGTGTACAGTATATGTGCATGTTTGATAATAGCCTATCAGTATTGAAAGGGTTTCCTAGAAACATCTTGTGTTTTATGCGTTACCTACGGGAGTCTCGGCCTCCTTAGTATTTAATATTTTTCATTAATGAAATAGCAAGTTAACTAAGAGAATATTGGTATACGTCTCACTATGAAAATTTTGTAGATATTAAATAGCAATATCGATTAAAAGTCCTTTTTATTTTCTTTTATTTTCAATTACTATTTTAACGAGGGTTATTAACTGCACTATTGACTGCGTTAAAGATTGTATTTTGAGTTCAATTTGAGATATGACACTAATTTTTGCAGTAGAATTTTACTGAAGACGTGAAAAACTAACTTGGTGGAGGAAGAAAAGATTCTTATGGAAATTGAAATGGTTTCTTACTGGTATGAGGTGAGGCATCAAATATAAAGTGAGTACCGAGGATTAAAAATTGGGGAGCGGGATGAAATTTCTACATTGCAAAGCAGGCAGTAAAGGTGTAAGATGTATTAGAATACACGTGATAGTGAGTTAGGTGAATGAAATCAGTTTACAGATTAGAATAATGTAGTTTCTTTAATATTTCAATTCGTTCTACAAGTGATGTTAATGAAGTTAAAAATAAATTTATAGTACAAGTTTTAAATAAAAATATGGGATTTTGAAATATGAACACAAATCAAGGTGAAGAGGACACGGACTAAGAATTTTATTTTGTCAAAAATTGCCGAACGTACAAAATGCCAAAACTGAAGAAAAAGCCGAAAAAGTGCTAGGAGTATGAGCCATTTGCAAGCAAGTATTAATTTTTTGTACACTGAAAGAAACTTTGCTGACTGATACTTCTACTTTGCAACTTTGCGAGTGAATCATGAACCTGATTGATAATATTATTGTAGTATTTCAATCTTCTATCTCTTGACAAATGTACACATACACAAATGAATGAAATATGAAGTACGCTACAAAAGTAACGCTATTTACTAGGTAGTGCAGTACTAACTTTCAAAATGTGTGTACTGTGATATTTTTTCTCCAAATTTTGAATATGTAACTATGCCAAAAATTAGAATTTTAGATTTTATACGGTCCTGCAAGTTATGGCCAAGCATACTGAACTAATGAAATACTCAAAATAGTAAAACTAGGAGTAAACTAAACAAAGCCACAGAAATACGAATTATACGCTGGAGCGCTTTCGATTAATAAACCATTGTCAACAGCGACATGAAAGCAACTGAAACCAATTACCGCTAGGAAGGAGAACAACCGACGAGATCATGACTGAACCAGCGAGTCATCACGATGTGAATCATACTCATAAACTAATTCAATCAATCCCTCATCAGGTATGTACCTGTTTAGCACATTTAGGCTGTCGTTATTAAGGTGTCGAATAATTTCAATGTGCTCAAGCGCCGTTCGTTTGAAGTACGAGTTCTCTCGGTGGAGGAGGGTCTCGGACCCCTCTTTATAGCAGTGACCACTGGTAATGAGATGGTCCGCAAAAGCCGATTCCCCCAATTTCTTTTTCTCCCAAGCTTTCTTATGCTCGTCAATTCTAATTTTAAGTTGACGGCCAGTCTCGCCTATGTATATCCCTTTACAATCATTACAATTCACCTTGTAGACACCACTTTTTTCGAGCAATGGGATAGGGTCCTTCAATTTGACAAAAAGACTTTTTACCGTATTAAGGTTATAATAAGCTGGTCGGAACCCAAACGGGCGGAGTACGCTACCTAATTTAGAAGAAAACTTCCCCAAGAAGGGGAGCCTTATCCAACGCTTCCTACTCTCCAATGTCGGATTGCGGGGGAGGGAAGTAGTGGAGTCCAGGCATTTCCGAGTCAGCTTCCTCCGGACCATGAGGTCAATGTCTATGCTCACCTCATTCACTCTGGCCAAGTGCTTTATAGTCGATAGCTCCCTTTGAAAGGCGGTTTGACCAAGCGGAATACTGGTCAACCGGTGGACAAAACTATTGAATGCAGCGGATTTATGGGCGACAGGGCAGAATGATCTGCCGTGGACAGTAGTATCGGTCGATGTAGCTTTCCTATAGATGGCGAATTCATGGACACCGTCTCTATTGGAGATCGTGAGGTCCAAAAAATTAATAGATGAACCGCCCTCTTCCAATGTGAATTTTATGGGAGGATACTGATTATTGATATACTTGAGAAACTCCAAAAGGAGATCTCTGGGACCGGTCCACGCACACAAAACATCATCGACGTACCTGCGCCAATAGTGTATATGACCTAAAAGCCCATGGCCAGAGGAAAAAAGATCTAGTTCAAATTTTGACATAAATACCTCCGAGATGAGGGATCCCAGAGGAGAGCCAATAGGAATGCCAACCTCCTCAGGAAATTCAAAAAACTTACCCTCAAATTTGCAAAAATTGGGAGACCAGCAGATGTTAAGCAAATTGAAAAATTCCATCAATTCTTCATGACGGATATTAAATTGTACCAAAAGGGTACCCATATATTGCATAGCAGTGGCTCTAGGAATATTGGGGAATAAGCCGACCACATCGAAAGAGCAAAGGGACGAATCCGGCGGGAAATTTTCATCCTTCAGCCCATCAGCCAAAGACACCGAATTCTTCACAGAGTAGGGAGACTCGAAATCTATTCTAGATTTAAACCATCGGTCTAGATACTTCGCCAAAGAATAAGTGGGGGAGGATACGAATGAAACGACCGGGCGCATCGGGGTATCCTGTTTGTGAATCTTCGGTAGCCCGTATAATAGAGGAGGCACCGGGTTAGGCTCAAGGAGCAACTTTTTTAGAGCAGGAGTTTTAATAATAAATTCACAATTATTAATGACACGTCTTACTTCTTTTACGTGTTTTGGAAAATTGAAATTAGCATTTTCTTTAGCCCCACATTGGCTGAGAACATCGTAAATCTTGGATACGTACGAGGACCTATCCATTACAACAATGGCATTACTTTTGTCAGCCTTTGTAATGGTTAAGCCCTCCTCCCTGACCCTCCTCTTAATCTTCTTAATCACATCAGAAGCAAGGTCATTTATACGAGGGAGGGGGGTATTACGGACGAGAGCAGCACAAGTTTTTTGGGTATTAACCCCAGGCCCAATTTTTATTTCGAGGTCCGCAACTACATTAGCAAGAGTGTCGGCATTATTGATGGGGGGTAGCCCGAATTTTAGACCCTTCTCCAAGAGATTCATCTCGTCACTATCGAACTCGGCATTGCTGCAATTTATAACACGCGGTTGAAACCTTTGGGTGACACTGACGTCAGAACTTACATCCTGGACCGCGGAGGCTTTCAATTTTTGGAGGGAACAAATTTTCTTGTTTTTCTTTCGTTTCAACTTTGCCTCAAAAGACCGTCTGAGCACATTGAAATTATTCGACACCTTAATAACGACAGCCTAAATGTGCTAAACAGGTACATACCTGATGAGGGATTGATTGAATTAGTTTATGAGTATGATTCACATCGTGATGACTCGCTGGTTCAGTCATGATCTCGTCGGTTGTTCTCCTTCCTAGCGGTAATTGGTTTCAGTTGCTTTCATGTCGCTGTTGACAATGGTTTATTAATCGAAAGCGCTCCAGCGTATAATTCGTATTTCTGTGGCTTTGTTTAGTTTACTCCTAGTTTTACTATTTTGAGTATTTCATTAGTTCAGTATGCTTGGCCATAACTTGCAGGACCGTATAAAATCTATTAATGACGCTAATGAGGCGTATTTACGGTTCCTATTTGTAAAGTTTCGAAACCAAAGGCTGTCGTTCACCTCCCATATTTGGTTCCTTCGGAAATGTTTGAAATTGCATTTGAAACCAAAGTTTGTTAAATTCAGGCTCTTCTCTGACTGCAACCAGACCGCCGAAAAATTGGAAAAATTCTTAACAGAAAAGTGGATCCGCACTGAATTACGGAGGTGGCATGGTAAGATGAATATCACCACAAGGTTGAACCTGATGGTTCATTCCAAACTTTCTGGTATGCTGCATCCGGGTGAGTTGGATTTGTTCATTAAATCTGTTAACGTTAAATGTCGGTCTTTTGAGGCAAAGTTGAAACGAAAGAAAAACAAGAAAATTTGTTCCCTCCAAAAATTGAAAGCCTCCGCGGTCCAGGATGTAAGTTCTGACGTCAGTGTCACCCAAAGGTTTCAACCGCGTGTTATAAATTGCAGCAATGCCGAGTTCGATAGTGACGAGATGAATCTCTTGGAGAAGGGTCTAAAATTCGGGCTACCCCCCATCAATAATGCCGACACTCTTGCTAATGTAGTTGCGGACCTCGAAATAAAAATTGGGCCTGGGGTTAATACCCAAAAAACTTGTGCTGCTCTCGTCCGTAATACCCCCCTCCCTCGTATAAATGACCTTGCTTCTGATGTGATTAAGAAGATTAAGAGGAGGGTCAGGGAGGAGGGCTTAACCATTACAAAGGCTGACAAAAGTAATGCCATTGTTGTAATGGATAGGTCCTCGTACGTATCCAAGATTTACGATGTTCTCAGCCAATGTGGGGCTAAAGAAAATGCTAATTTCAATTTTCCAAAACACGTAAAAGAAGTAAGACGTGTCATTAATAATTGTGAATTTATTATTAAAACTCCTGCTCTAAAAAAGTTGCTCCTTGAGCCTAACCCGGTGCCTCCTCTATTATACGGGCTACCGAAGATTCACAAACAGGATACCCCGATGCGCCCGGTCGTTTCATTCGTATCCTCCCCCACTTATTCTTTGGCGAAGTATCTAGACCGATGGTTTAAATCTAGAATAGATTTCGAGTCTCCCTACTCTGTGAAGAATTCGGTGTCTTTGGCTGATGGGCTGAAGGATGAAAATTTCCCGCCGGATTCGTCCCTTTGCTCTTTCGATGTGGTCGGCTTATTCCCCAATATTCCTAGAGCCACTGCTATGCAATATATGGGTACCCTTTTGGTACAATTTAATATCCGTCATGAAGAATTGATGGAATTTTTCAATTTGCTTAACATCTGCTGGTCTCCCAATTTTTGCAAATTTGAGGGTAAGTTTTTTGAATTTCCTGAGGAGGTTGGCATTCCTATTGGCTCTCCTCTGGGATCCCTCATCTCGGAGGTATTTATGTCAAAATTTGAACTAGATCTTTTTTCCTCTGGCCATGGGCTTTTAGGTCATATACACTATTGGCGCAGGTACGTCGATGATGTTTTGTGTGCGTGGACCGGTCCCAGAGATCTCCTTTTGGAGTTTCTCAAGTATATCAATAATCAGTATCCTTCCATAAAATTCACATTGGAAGAGGGCGGTTCATCTATTAATTTTTTGGACCTCACGATCTCCAATAGAGACGGTGTCCATGAATTCGCCATCTATAGGAAAGCTACATCGACCGATACTACTGTCCACGGCAGATCATTCTGCCCTGTCGCCCATAAATCCGCTGCATTCAATAGTTTTGTCCACCGGTTGACCAGTATTCCGCTTGGTCAAACCGCCTTTCAAAGGGAGCTATCGACTATAAAGCACTTGGCCAGAGTGAATGAGGTGAGCATAGACATTGACCTCATGGTCCGGAGGAAGCTGACTCGGAAATGCCTGGACTCCACTACTTCCCTCCCCCGCAATCCGACATTGGAGAGTAGGAAGCGTTGGATAAGGCTCCCCTTCTTGGGGAAGTTTTCTTCTAAATTAGGTAGCGTACTCCGCCCGTTTGGGTTCCGACCAGCTTATTATAACCTTAATACGGTAAAAAGTCTTTTTGTCAAATTGAAGGACCCTATCCCATTGCTCGAAAAAAGTGGTGTCTACAAGGTGAATTGTAATGATTGTAAAGGGATATACATAGGCGAGACTGGCCGTCAACTTAAAATTAGAATTGACGAGCATAAGAAAGCTTGGGAGAAAAAGAAATTGGGGGAATCGGCTTTTGCGGACCATCTCATTACCAGTGGTCACTGCTATAAAGAGGGGTCCGAGACCCTCCTCCACCGAGAGAACTCGTACTTCAAACGAACGGCGCTTGAGCACATTGAAATTATTCGACACCTTAATAACGACAGCCTAAATGTGCTAAACAGGTACATACCTGATGAGGGATTGATTGAATTAGTTTATGAGTATGATTCACATCGTGATGACTCGCTGGTTCAGTCATGATCTCGTCGGTTGTTCTCCTTCCTAGCGGTAATTGGTTTCAGTTGCTTTCATGTCGCTGTTGACAATGGTTTATTAATCGAAAGCGCTCCAGCGTATAATTCGTATTTCTGTGGCTTTGTTTAGTTTACTCCTAGTTTTACTATTTTGAGTATTTCATTAGTTCAATTAGAATTTTGTTGGCTGCTGGTATGAGACAGTTGCAGATACAGCCGTACAATAAGAAAAAAGGAAGTTCTGAGTACTGATGGTCTTATACAAGTAGTATCTTGTTTACTGTGCAGAAAGGTGTTTAATAGCTAAAAAAAGTATCACGCTGCTTCCCATTGCGCTTTAGGTGAGGTACTTATAACCATCTTGTATTGTGCAGACAACGTCTTTACATAACCCCATAACTGTCTGGCAAAAAACTTGAAAAAAATTTTGACTCTTATTGTATATAGCTTGGAGCATGAAATTTTTTCAAGTTTCCCTGCCTATCATAATTTAAAAGTCAAAATTTTTCCAAGTCCCTCTCCTATCAAACATAGCTTGAGAGTCAAGAAAAATTTAGACTCTTGAACTACATTGTGTTAGGCTTAAGGTAGGTCTAGGTCTTCTTTATACTAGCTTTATACCACATCTAGGGTTCTTAAATTCTCAATACCAAACCCAATTTGACTCATAAAATAGGTTCCCTGCGTTCCTTGTTTAACCTTGTTAAGGAAGCCCTTGCTTTTTGAAGACTAAATGTATAAAAATTTGAAAAATACTATACAAAAATGAAATTATAGGTGGCACAGAATATTCATTGCCCTTGGGTACATGCAAGTAACTTGTAACTCCAATTTATAAGGAGATCAACAAGCCTTGTAACTCCATTTTGTTGGGAGATGAACAAACCTTGTAACTCCATCTTTTGCTGTGCTTTGCAAAAAAACAGACAGTTTTTTGTCTCACCTGTAAAATTTCAAAAATTGGAGTTATAAGGTTTGTTGATCTCCTCATCAATTGGAATTACAAGTTTTGTATCCAAGGACAACAAATTATGCAATATGTGCAGTTTTAATCAAACAATATACATTATCATCAATATTAATGTTCAAAGACTATCTTAGTCACTCTTGACAAAGACAATGACTGTACAAAAAATGAAATTTGCCAGGCAAAAATTAAATCTCAAGAGATAGAGAATATATATCTTGAATGACGTCGGAACACATTTTTCCAGAAAGAACTTTTTGGGGCTCCTGCCTCTGGAAAGGCAAGAGCCCCTATGCAATTGCAAAAAAAAAGAAAATAAGACTGAGTTGCCATGCGTCTCAGTATCCGGGTCTCTTGGGTTTTTTTTCCAATTGACTGTTACGTGACAGAAATTAATTTTTTAATTTTTTTCAAAAGATCTGGAGCTTCTTTTCCTACCAAGATGTAGAGCTTAAGAGATCTCAATTTTTTCTATGTAAAGATCTGAAAACCAAGAGATCTACATCTTTGTTCCATTCTGATCTGGAATCTCAGAGACTTAATATTTGTATATATGGTAGGTATTACAATTAAGGAAGTATCAAGAAGAAGAAACTTCCTCAAAGACTGTACAGAAATTTGAAAAATACTATACAAAAATAAAATCATAGGTGACACAGAATATGTAATACATGCAGTAATTATCAAACAATATACATTATCATTAATATTGATGTTTAAAGACTATCTTGGTCATCTCGGTCGCTCTTGACAAAGACAAAGACTGTCTGAGAAATAAAATTTGCCAGGCAAAAATTAAATCTCAAGAGACAGAAAATGTATATCTTGAGTGTCCTGAAATTTGAAATATTGCGATGCAAAGATAAGATCTTGAGTAACAGAGAATGTATGTATTACTTAAGTGACGACACAACACATTTTTCCGGTGAAATCTTTTTTTTTTCTATTTTTGGGGCTCTTGCCCCCTATGCAATGCGAAAACAAAAAAAAAAATTCCTTTAATTGAAAATAAACCTAATAGTATACTATTAATTTGAGATTTTTGATGATTAATACAAAGTCGTAAATTTAAATTAAAAGTCAAAAAAAAAAAAGATGATTACAGAAAGTTTGAGCGGAGGTTTATAGTTCAAATTATACTTGTAAATATTGTCAGTAATGTCAATATTTTTGACAGGTCTGTCAGAAAATTTGTTTAGTTTGTATTCCAAAACGTTTTAAATGTTGTAATTGAAATATCTTCGAGTGACAAAAAGGACAATAATTTCCAAAGAGAAAAAAAAAAAAGGCTTTGAAAAGAAATGGAGGGTGGGTTTGTAGACTCAAAAGAAAAAAAAAAAAACGCAAGAGACCCGGATACTGAGACACACAGCAACTCAGTCTTGTTTTTTCTGCAATTGCATAGGGCCAGCTTTTGCCTTGCTGGAAGCAAGCGTCCCAAAAAGAAAAAAATAAATAAAAAAAAATATAGAAAAAAAAAGTTCTCACCAGAAAAATGTGTTGTGACATCACTCACGTAATACATACATTCTCTGTTACTCGAGATTTTATCTTTGCATAGCAATTTCCAAATTTCAGAACACTCAAGATATACATTCTCCGTCTCTTGAGATTTAATTTTTGCCTGGCAAATTTTATTTCTCGGACAGTCTTTGTCTTTGTCAAGAGTGACCAAGATAGTCTTTGAACATCAATTATTGATGATGATGTAAATTGTTTGATTAATACAGCACGTATTACATATTCTGTGTCACCTATGATTTCATTTTTGCATAGTATTTTTCAAATTTCTGTACAGTCTTTAAGGAAGTTTCTTCTTCTTGATACTTCCTTAATTGTACAAATATTAAGTCTCTGAGATTCCAGATCAGAGTGAAACAAAGATGCAGATCTCTTGGTTTCCAGATCTTCACATAGAAAAAATTGAGATCTCTTATTAAGCTCTTTATCTTGGTAGGAAGAGAAGCTCTAGATCTTTTGAAAAAAATTAAAAAATAAATTTCTGTCACGTAACAGTCAATTGGAAAAAAAAGCAAGAGAACCGGATACTAAGGCGCATGGCAACTCAGTCTTGTTAACCAAGTTTTTGACTGAAAAGTAAGGTATTATTCCCAACTCAGTTTTGGCTAATAAGCCCGGGAATGAATTTTATAGACGTTTTATATGTACTAGATAACTGATGTAAGACTGATAAAAAATTTCAGGTTCCCTTATACATGTACATTTATATATATTGATTTATTTATAGCACTTTTTTTGTCAGCTTAACTCCTACAAAACAATAAGTGAATCTTTTTCAAATTTGCTCAAATTATAGTCATATATCTAAAGTTGTGCATGTGATGTTTTCTTGTAGATTAGTTGACTATTTGAGCAGTTCTCAATTTTCTATCAAATTTGTAATTGCTAATTCTTGGATACCATCTAACCAAATGTCTTCACATGACTGTATAATGTTACAGTATGTTATGTATTATAAAGAAATGGTAACACTGTGTATAACATATGTGTATGACTCTGCATAATGTAAATCAGTCTCAATCAATTACATGTTCAATCGTCGGTATTTTTGTCTCTCTTTTCCTCACATAACAAATGACAACGAGGATAAAGTCATGTTAATTCTTTTTTTCTTTTTTTTGACTGTTTGCATTGCAAATCTATTCGCGATAGTATCGACGTAATTTAAATAATCCAGTTTTCTGGTCACGTAGAGAAACATTCTCTTTGCTTTGCATTTGATTCACGCCAGAATGTGAAAGCTCACACAATGTCTATCACCACTGAACAAATCGCCGCTATCTGCACTCAAGTTATTCAAGCAATGGGTAACATCCCGGCAACGAACCATCACAAAATCACTAAATTTGATGCTTTTGATGCCCAGAAGGAAACCTGGTCAGTTTATGTCGAACGTTTTAAAAACTACGGTGCAAGAAATATGTTATCAGACCAAACGGACGCCGGAGGTATGGAAAGAGGAAAGCTACTTCTCGACAGTTTAGCATCGGAACATTACAATCTGCTCACAAGCCTCTCAGCACCGGATTCCGTTGCCACAAAAAGTTTGAGCAAATTACCTCACTTCTGTCTCGCCATCTATTTCCGCCAGTGAATATTGTCCTACAACAACATAAGTTCGTGTCTCTTAAACAAGACACCACCGAGAACGTTAATGATTTCGTCGCTTGTCTGAAAACACAGGCAATCCTATGTAAATTTGAGTGCCCTCTTGAAACATGTAAGAAGTCTACCGCCGATGTCTTACTACAATTACAATTCATCAGAGGACTCCAAGACACTGACATTTGGGAGAAACTAATCCAGCTGGGAATAGAAACGGAGGAAAAATCATTTGAAAAGCTCGTTGGAATCGCAAACAGTATAGAAATAACAAAAGCGGGAAATAAGGAAATTTTGCAGCCCACCAGTTCAACAAACAATACCACATCTGTCCACGCAATACATCACCAGAACACAGGAAATAGGAATCACCTACGGAACGAAAATCTACGACCATCTTACCACCAACGATTGCAGTCCAGGAATTTATTGCAGAATCAGTATCAAAATCGTTCAAATTTTCATAAATTTAAAAGTCAGGCTTATGATAAGAAAAGTAATTTTTATAAAAATCTTGGTGTACACGATCTTTGCCTTCATTGTGGTCGAAATAACCACAAAAGTAGGGAATGTAAAATCAATCGAGACTCATTAACCTGTGACTCATGTGCTAGAAAAGGTAACATCTCAAAAGTTTGTATAACTACCCTATGTAAACAAAAAAATACTAATGATAGGCCTACCCGTAATTATAAAAGTAAAAATAACTCTAGAAATAATAACAATGTAGATTATATTGACGATGATTTCCTAGATATAAATGAAATTATTGATGTTAACCAATGTGTTCAAGCTGACGATAAATATATTGTTTCAGTTCAAATAGGTAATAAGGGAAAGTCACAGACTCTTGAAGTTGACTCTGGGTGTAAGGTTACGCTGGTGCCTGAATCGGATTTCAAACAACTCAACATTGGAAACTGCCTCTACAAGTCCAAGGTTAGATTTCGATCCTATACTAAAAATATTTTTCATCCGCTAGGACTGATACGAGTTAACGTAAGCTACAAAAACCGGAACGCAGTAGCCAACCTGTATGTTGTTAGTGATGAACACTCCGCAATCCTAGGCCGAGAATGGATCCGAGCTCTCGCCATAAACCTAGAAGAGATCGATACTGATAATGGATACCTACACAGTCGGCTACAAGAGATACATACTATCAATATTGACAAGGAACAACAGACCAAATTGACAACTGAAATCTTAGAAACCTACTCTGAATTATTTGAACAAAAGATCGGACTCATCCCAAACCATCAGGTAAAGCTAAGTTTAAGAACTAACCCTCAGCCTGTTACCGACTTTTCTAACTAGAAAAGTGAGGTATTACACCCGTAGCAAGGTGAACAGGAGAAGTGGGCAATGAACTTTCTCGACGTTTTAGGGGTCCTAGATCACAACTAGCATAAAAAAAAATTTCAGGTTTCCTTATATATATATATATATATAAGATTTTTTTGTCCGCGGAACTCCTCCGAAACTACCCGATGGATTTTTTTGTAACTTAGCCATATTGTAGTAGTATATCTGAAGATGTGCACCTGCAATTTTTTTGAAAATCGGATGAGTAGTTCTCGAGAAATGTTCAATTTGTTGAGAAATTTTGCAGTATTTCGAGTACCTTTTTGTCCGCGGAACTCCTCCGAAACTACCCGATGGATTTTTTTGTAACTCGGCCATATTGTAGTATTATTTGTATATTTGAAGATGTGCACCTGCATTTTTTTTGAGGATCGGATGAGTAGTTCTCGAGAAATTTTTACTTTTGTTGAAAAATTTTTCACTATTACGAGTAGCTTCTTACGAATAGCTGCGAGTACCTAGCTGCTTACGTTAGGAGAAGCGGATTTTCCTATACGTTTACCACTTTCGTTATCAGTACGTGTATTGTGATGAAGAACCTTTCATCATTCGACAGGTTCATTCTTTGTTCATTCTTTACCAAGGGTTCATTGGATTTTATTTCCGATGAAACCTTTTCGTTCAAATTTAGTACACTTGTATCTCGCTTCCCACAGCCCCTAGAGCGTTGAATTTTGTTTTGTCAAATTTTATTTGTTTTGTTAAATTTATTTTTTAACGGATAGTGGCAATGGCGAGTTGTTCATTTTTCTAGCTATTTTTCATTATTATTAGTCATACTCGATAGTTTTTTTTTTTTTTTTTTTATTATTATTATTTTACGAGCATTATAAACTGCACGAGGGTTATTTGCTCGGCGTTACAATCTTATTTTAGAACATTACTTACTTGAATTAGGTTAAATTAGGTACGTATTGGTGGAATTGAGTGGCGATCGAACGGAATTTGTTGGTGAATTATATGAAGTTGTAGAATTGAGTGGTGCGTACTCGTAAATAAGTTAGGGTTGAGTCGATGGTTTCGGAGTTGTTGTTTAGTGCTGCATTGATATTGGAAGATATATTTAGGGAGGTTCGAGTGGGTTGCAGGACGGGGCATGAGAAAAAATGATCAACTGATAAATTTTCTTGGAGACGGTGAGGGCATGATGGAGGAGCGAGATTAGTGAGAAGATAAGTATGAGTAAGACGAGTGTGGCCTATTCGCAGCCGAGCTAAAATGACCTCCTCTTGCCTTGAATTTCGTTGGGATGAGGACCAAAATGTGGGTTCACGTTTTATTTTTCTTAATTTGTTATTCGATTGATTTTAGTGAAAACTTTGAGTTTGAATGATTAAGTACAATTTTTTAATCTTCATTAAGTGTGCTGATGCGAGACTACCTGAGTGATTTCACTCTTAATTAATAATTGATTTATTTGTCATTTTTTCATGTATGGGTACATAATTAATAGTGGTTCATAGTTGATTTGAGGTGTCAAAAGAGATGGAAAGATTATTTTCAATTTGGACTGGCTTTTTTGAGTGAGATTAGACTAACGAGTAAACCGGGCTCGGGTGCTATATATTTTTAACGAATTTTCTAGCTAGAAAAGTGAGGTATTTTGTTAATACGTTTGGAATGGTTGAAGCGTGAGGGAAGGAATGAGGGTTGACTATGGGGTGATTGGTTGCTTCCTTCGTTTCGATATCGATTTTTTTAGTTTTTCGGGATCTCGTTGTAACTGGATTCCCAGATGAAGAATTTTGGGGTGGAGTGTGCATAGAAAATGGTGATATGATAGCGTGAAGGCAATTTATGAGTGCACGAGAGGAATAGCAGCTCGAGATAGCTTTAAGAGATGCCAGGAATCGGAAGTGATAAGGAATTGAACCACTCATCCTAATCGCTGAAAAAGTAGCCAGAGCTGTGGATATTATGTGCAGTGGGACTGGGTAGCGTCGTTACTCTGTTAGCAGTCCTCAATATCATGAGGGGGATGAGAGAGCAGTTGGCAAGTAATTCACAATGTTATTATTACTCATTATAATCTTATTATTATTTTTATTAGTTTATTTATTTATTTGTCTTTTTTTATTTTTTATTTTTATTTTTTTTATTTATTTATTTTTTTTTTTTATTATTATAATCTTTTTTTTTTTTTTTTTTTTTTTTTTTTTTTTTCTAATTATTATCGCTGTTACTATTGCTGGCATTATTATTATAATCAAGATTATTATTATTATTATTAATATTATTATTATTTTTACTTATTAGTGTTAGGCCTACTATTATCTTTATAATTATTATGTAATTTCAAAAGTGGTGTCACCTGTAATTGGTCCGTGGACTGTAGGTGGCACCACTATAAAATAAAATAAAATAAATAAAATAAAATAAAATAAAATAAAATATACAGTATACTAGACTAATAATATGCTAAGAATAAGGTATGGAAAAAAATGATTGTAGAGCTCTTTTTTATTAGAAACAACTGTTATAGCCTCGTAGCAGTTTGGACAGGGGGAGGGGGAGTGGTTTTTCTGGAGACGTTTTGTAGGTTTTAGATGACTCTTGGCCTAAATTATAACAAAATTCAGGTTTCCTTATTGGATTATAGGTATTTTTACTCTGTTATCTGTTGATGTGACATCGTAGTGATAGAATTTATAAACTGAGTTTTATTGTTTATTCTACAAATGTTTGACATGATTGACAGGCCATTGGTATTTAATTTAAAGAGAGGGAGTGACTCTCTCAATGTTTTTTGCCTTGTGGGAAGAAAAGTCGTGCACTACTCACGCGACTGCGTGAGTGTTTTTCTAGCTATTTTTCATTATTATTAGTCAAACTCGATAGTTTTTTTTTTTTTTATTATTATTTCACGAGCATTATAAACTGCACGAGGGTTATTTGCTCGGCGTTACAATTTTATTTTAGAACATTACTTAAATTAGGTTAAATTAGGTACGTATTGGTGGAATTGAGTGGTGACCGAACGGAATTAGTTAGTGAATTATATGAAGTTGTAGAATTGAGTGGTGCGTAAATAAGTTAGGGTTGAGTCGATGGTTTCGGAGTTGTTGTTTAGTGCTGCATTGATATTGGAAGATATATTTAGGGAGGTTCGAGTGGGTTGCAGGACGGGGCATGAGAAAAAATGATCAACTGATAAATTTTCTTGGAGACGGTGAGGGCATGATGGAGGAGCGAGATTAGTGAGAAGATAAGTATGAGTAAGACGAGTGTGGCCTATTCGCAGCCGAGCTAAAATGACCTCCTCTTGCCTTGAATTTCGTTGGGATGAGGACCAAAATGTGGGTTCACGTTTTATTTTTCTTAATTTGTTATTCGATTGATTTTAGTGAAAACTTTGAGTTTGAATGATTAAGTACAATGTTTTAATCTTCATTATGGGTGCTGATGCGAGACTACCTGAGTGATTTCACTCTTAATTAATAATTGATTTATTTGTCATTTTTTCATGTATGGGTACATAATTAATAGTGGTTCATAGTTGATTTGAGGTGTCAAAAGAGATGGAAAGATTATTTTCAATTTGGACTGGCTTTTTTGAGTGAGATTTGAGATTAGACTAACGAGTAAACCGGGCTTGGGTGCTATATATTTTTACCGAATTTTCTAGCTAGAAAAGTGAGGTATTTTGTTAATACGTTTGGAATGGTTGAAGCGTGAGGGAAGGAATGAGGGGTTGACTATTGGGTGATTGGTTGCTTCTTTCGTTTCGACATCGATTTTTTTAGTTTTTCGGGATCTCGTTGTAGCTGGATTCCCGGATGAAGAATTTTGGGGTGGAGTGTGCATAGAAAATGGTGATATGATAGCGTGAAGGCAATTTATGAGTGCACGAGAGGAATAGCAGCTGGAGATAGCTTTAAGAGATGCCAGGAATCGGAAGTGATGAAGAATTGAACCACTCAGCACTAATATACAGTATACTAGACTAATAATATGCTAAGAATAACGTATGAGAAATAAAAATGATTGTAGAGCTCTTTTATTTTATTAGAAACAACTGTTATAGCCTCGTAGCAGTTTGGACAGGTGGAGGGGGAGTGGTTTTCCTGGAGACGTTTTGTAGGTTTTAGATGACTCTTCGCCTAAATTATAACAAAATTCAGGTTTCCTTATTGGATTATAGGTATTTTTACTCTGTTATCTGTTGATGTGACATCGTAGTGATAGAATTTATAAACTGAGTTTTATTGTTTATTCTACAAATGTTTGACATGATTGACAGGTCATTGGTATTTAATTTAAAGAGAGGGAGTGACTCTCTCAAGGTTTTTTGCATTGTGGGAAGAAAAGTCGTGTACTACTCACGCGACTGCGTGAGTGTTTTTTCTTAAAGGCACGCCCAATACCATACGCTCTCAGAAATAAAGTCAACGCCGAACTCGATCGTCTTGAGGCTGAAGGAATAATCACAAAAGTAGAATATTCTGACTGGGGATCGCCCACTGTCATTTGTCAGAAACCGAACGGTGATATATATTCGTATATGCTGTGATTATAAACCTACAGTAAACCCGCAGCTACACAAAGCACACTACCCCATTCCAAATATCAATTCTATGCTTCATGAGCTTCGATCTGGTATGATTTTTTGCATTCTAGATATCTATAAGGCATACCTACACGTTCTTGTTGACCAATTAAGCGCCGAGATTCAGACACTCTCCACTCATTGAGGAACATACAAAATAAACAGACTATATTTCGGAATCAAAACGGCACCATATGATTTCCAACGAATCATCGAACAAGTTCTTAGCGGACTTGAACGCGTCGCCGCTTTCTTTGACGACATTATTGTATACGGCGAAACAGTTGAAGAATGCAAAAGTCGCCTTTACGCATGTTTAGATCGCCTTAAAAATAACAACATTCACTTGAATAAAAAGAAATGTAAATTTTTTCAGAAATCAATAAAATATCTAGTCGAAGCGGGGAAAATTTGAAAATCACCTGAAAGAATCGCAGCTATTGTGCATGCACCAAGACGGACATCAGCTGACGAAGTGAGATCATTTTTAGGTCTAATAACGTATTATAATAAATTCATTCCAGATACAGCATCGAAAACGTATCACCTTCGGAAACTTCTCTGTTCTAACACACAATTTCAATGGACAGAAAATTGTGAGAAATCATTCAAATCTCTGAAAAAAGAGATCGCCAGCGACCAAGTTCTGATATCCTATAACCCAAAAACAACGGCTTCCTTAACAAAGTTAAATGAGGAACGCAGGGAACCTGTTTTATGAGTCGAATGGGATTTGGTATTGAGAATTCAAGGACGCCTAGACCTAGATAAAGATAGTATAAAGAAGGCCTAGACCTACTATAAGCCTATCATAATATAGTTTGAGAATCTAAATTTTTCTCGCTCGAGAGACGAAATTTTTCCAAGTCCCCCTGCTGTCATATATAGCTCGAGAGTTGAAATTTTTCCAAGTCCCCCTCCTATCATATATAGCTCGGGAGTGGAAATTTCTCTAAGTTCCTCTCCTGTCATATATGGCTCGAGAGTCGAAATTTTTCCAAGTCCCCCTCCTATCATATATAGCTCGGGAGTGGAAATTTCTCTAAGTTCCTCTCCTGTCATATAGCTCGAGAGTTGAAATTTTTCTAAGCCCCTCTCCAATCATATATGGCTCGAGGGTCGAAATGTTTCTAAGTTTTTGCGCTGGACGGCGCACGGTATACGCCAGATTTCTCAAATAGCCCCCCATAAAACAGGTTCCCTGTTGAAACTGCCGATAGCGATTGCTTGCAACGCAAGCCCATGGGGAATTAGCGCAGTACTCTCGCATATTATCGACGGGAATGAACGACCTGTCGCCTTTGCCTCGAGATCATTGTCACATGCCAAGCAGAATTACTCGCAACTTGATCGGGAAGCCGTCGCAATATATTGGTCTCTGCAGAAATTTTACCAATACGTCTACAGTCGAAATTTCACGCTCATTACTTACAACCGGCCTCTAACTCACATTTTTAAACATGACGCGAAAACTTCTGCAGTCACATCATCGCGCCTACAGCGTTATGCTCTGTTTTTAAGTGGATTTGACTACAGAATCCAACATTGAACGTCAAAAATGAACGCAAATGCCGACTATCTATCAAGATCACCGATAATAACCCAGGAACAACCGAACGATGATGATGACAACTTAGCGGAAGCAACAGTTTTCCAAATCTCCTCAGACCTCATCACTGCTGAAACTATTAGAGCAGAAACTGGAAAGGATAGCAAATTGAAACAGCTTGGAGACGACCTATTAGAAGGCAGAAACCAGGGTTGCAAAAAAAAAACTTTTTTTTAAAAAAAAAAACACGTTTAAAACAAAAAATTTGTTTAAAACGTTTAAAACATTCCCATAAGAGCCAATGTAAATTTCTTGATTTTTGCTGTTTTAAATATGTTTTAAACACGTTTTAAACATTGTTTGTTTAAAACATCGCAACCCTGGCAGAAACGTAGATACTCAGTTTAATTTATATCAAGGAATTGTATTGAGAGGAACAAGAGTTGTCATCCCTAAATCACTACAATCAAAAATACTGGAAGAGCTCCATGAAACCCATCCTGGCATTGTGAAAATGAAAGCTGTGGCTCGCCGTCATATATACTGGAAAAACATTGACGTTGAAATTGAATCTCTTGTGAAAAGTTGTTCTGCTTGCGCTTAGACTCGAAACAATCCATCAAAAGTACCCGTTCACCATTGGGAGCAACCAACAGCAAATTTCCAAAGAATACATATCGATTACGCTGGTCCACACAAAGGAAACTTTTTCTTCATTATGGTTGATGCGAAGTCTAGATGGCCAGAAATTATAAAATGCCGACAAGATCCATCATCAGAATCCACAATTGAAATATTAAAATCGCTTTTTGCTCGACACCAAACACCAGAAGCCATGGTAAGCGACAATGCATCAATATTTACATCTGACGCATTTATACAATTTTGTAGATCTGAAGGTATACGCCAAAAGTTTTTGCCTCCAGGATATCCTGCCTCAAACGGACAGGCCGAACATTATGTCCAAATTTTGAAGAAGAAATTAAAAGCAATGGAAAATGAACCAGGTACCTACAGTTGAAACAAAATTAAACAAAATTTTGCTGTATTACAGAATAACGCCGCTGGAAACAGGGATAAGTCCTGCAGAAAATTACCTAGGTCGTCAACTACGCACAAAACTGGACCTACTGAAACCAACGAACGAGCAAATCAGGACGGAAAAACCGACTCCTAAATCGAATCAACGAATTAGAGCCTACTCAGAAGGAGAAAGAGTTCAAGCACGAGTTTACCAGGTACCGGAAAAGTGGAGATACGGCATTATACAGAAGAAGCTTGGACGGGTAATGTACCTTGTAAAACTTGACAACAATTATATATTTAAACGTCACATCAATCAGCTAAGATTGTGCAAAGTCATATGCCCGCAGCCACCTAAAGAAGAGAAGAAACCCGGACAATCCAAACCAAAAAGGGTACAATTTACAATACCGAGAGCGCCGTCATCCCAGCAACCTGAAACTGAATCACAACACGCAGCACCAAGTAACCCTTGCACCCAGCAACAGCATCAACAACAAAAGCAACTGCCCCTCAGAGAACAAAAACCTCCTCAAAGGTACGCAAAGGACTAATTCTGTTCTCCTCAAAACTAAATTTTTTTTCTCTGTAAACAAAATAGTCGCAAGGGAAATAAGTTGACACAGCTACGATTATATAGCCGGAACAAATTTTTTTTTGTCACATGTCACAAACGATATATCGGGAAACCGAAAAAAAAAAAAAAAAAAAAAGTCCCACAGTCTCGCTCCTTGAGTCAATAATTACGTAATTCACATGTTACCTTTATTATTTAAGTTACCTTACGTGTTATATACTTTTGTAAAAAAATTTTTCTTACACTTCATACATTATCTTTGATTAAGCAGGGGAGACCTGTTATGTATTATAAAGAAATGGTAACACTGTGTACAACATATGTGTATGACTCTGCATAATGTAAATCAGTCTCAATCAATTACATGTTCGATCGTTGGTATTTTTGTCTCTCTTTTCCTCACATAACACAGTATTTTAAAGTAGTTGACAAGAAATTTTGGGGGTCATTTAGATCAATGGTTTTTGAGTAATTCTCAAGATAAATGGATCAAATTGATTTATTAGAGTCCTAGATGGAAATTTTTAAATTTTGTATTGATGGTGTAAATTATAGGCATAAAATAAGAACGTGAAATGGGTTGTTGGACGGGTTGCAGTCTTCACAATTTGAAGTGTGCTGTTCTGACACTCAGTCAGATATAGGAGAAGGGGAGGAACAAGTCTCTTAGATTTGTTTGTGTAGGGAGAGTGGAAGTATATCTTATCTGCTTTGCTTCTAATTGATACCTCTTGTCAATTTGTTGGAATATTACTCGGATTTTTCTCCAAAGAATTACTGAGAAATCTAACCCTGTCTTATTGTTGTATACTTGAAGAAGCGGCAACATTGCCCTTGATGTGTAATCATTGTTGTACATGTAATAATAAAGTTAGTTGTAAATGGAAGACATTGCAGTGGCGACAAGGATGAAAAAAAAAAGTTATTGTGATTGAGCAAAGTTCAACGTGCATAGTTGTCGATTTTGGATATCATTGCATATCACCTGTATATAAATTCTCGTGTATAAATTCTTTGCATCTTAGGCTAGTGTTTGTATAAAAAGAAAAGAAAACGAAACAAAATTTGTTTAAATTTGTGCGAATGCGTTGCGATCCTTCTATCCTCTGGGACTTGTTTATATGTGTATTGCGTGTGAAGGAGGAGAGAAGGAAGTGTCGTTAAATTTGACAATTTTTTTGTATCGAATTTGATGGACTTGTTTATGAGTGATTGTTGGTAATAGTTTGCTGAAAATGACAGAAGTCGCAGATGCAATTAAGCAGATGGCTCAGGAGCATCAAAGTGGTGTAGCTCAAGGAAATAATCCTATCATGGGAAATGATTTCAACAGATTTGATGACAAAACTGAAAGTGTTGGGTTGTACTTGAACTGATTACAAAATTATTTTGCGATGAAAAATATCCCCAAAGATAAAGGTTCTTCTAAGCAAAGGGTAAGAATACTCCTTAATAATCTAAAAACCCATCAATACAATATTTTAATGTCAGAAATAGCTCCCGATGACATCACGAGTAAGTCGTTTCAAGATATTTTAATATTATTAGAAAAGAAATTTACTAAGAAGATTATTCCTTTAGTTGAAAGGCATCAATTTTTAATGCGAGTGCAGAAAGAAACTGAATCAGTCCAAAATTTTGCCACCAAGTTGAAGAAATTGACAGTGAATGCGAAATTTATTTGTGAGCACTGTAAAAAACAAAATGTCGATGTCTTGTTAACTAGTCAATTTGTTCGAGGACTGAATGATTGTTCTTCCTTGCGAGAAAAACTCTTGGAAATGGAGGAGATAATGTTTGAAGAAGCTGTTAAGAAGGCAATTGCGTCAGAAACTTCGCACACAGGAAACAAGCAAGTCTTAACAAAAAAAGACAGTACAGTTGATGCTAGTAAAGTCAAGAAATTCGGAAGTGTAGAATATCGTCAAAATAGAAACAATAAGAAAAGGATGAACGATTACAGCGGACAATATTGGTCACGCAGCACATCTCGTTATAGAAGGGGTAATAGTCAGGTTGATGGAAGAGGTGACTACAAACGTACAAGACCTCGTATTAATTTCAAAGAATTAGGCATTGATAATGTGTGCTTACGTTGTGGGCAAGCTAATCATTTTAGATCGTCTTGCCCCACCCCTCCATACACTCTAAAGTGTGAAGCTTGTAATCTAACAGGACATGTAAAGAAAGTTTGCCTCAATGTTCTCCTGAGAAAAGATGTACATAGATCTGGCAACAAGGGCGTGAAGAACGTCAAAGTGGATAGTGACTCGTCTGACTCTCTTGATTTATATTATATGGGCTTGTCAATGAATAAAATTTCGAGCGTTCACAACAACTGTGAAGATAACGATAAGAAAGATTTTGTTACTGTCAGTTTGAACGGCGAGGAAATAGAAATGGAAGTTGATAATGGTAGTAAGCATACATTGATATTGTTGAATAATTTCAATAAGCTGAATTTAAATATTCAGATAGAATTGTCAAGTCAACGTTTTAAGCCTTATTTAGGTAAAAGTTTTGGCGTTGTTGGTAAAGTAAGGATGAATGTAAAATTCAGTCGAAGATATATATATATATATATATATATATATATATATACACGAGAAGTTTATGAAGAACACCTAACAATGTATGTGATAAACAATCCTAATGCGTCTTCTATATTAGGAAGGATGTGGATGCGAGCACAGGCTCTTAAAATTGTCCAAGTGAATTGAATTGAAGACAGTGATGCTATCAAAAATATGGAGAAAGAAATAGAAAAACACTCACGCAGTCGCGTGAGTAGTACACGACTTTTCCTCTCGCAATGCAAAAATCATTGAGAGAGTCACTCCCTCTCTTTAAATTAAATACCAATGACCTGTCAATCATACCAAATATTTATAGAATGAACAATAAAACTCAGTTTATAAATTCTATCACTATGACGCCACATCAACTGATAACAGAGTAAAAATACCTATAATCCAATTTCTAGCTAGAAAGTCGGTAAAAAAATATATAGCACTCGAGTCTGGTTCACTCGTATTTATTTTTTTGTAACTTGGTCATATTGTAGTATTACTTATTATATTTGAATATATGCACCTACAATTTTTTTGAGAATCGGATAAACAGTTCTCGAGAAATTTCCAATTTTTTGAAAAATTTCTTAGTATTATCAAGTAGCTGATGAGAGCATGAATACAATTTATCAGAGGAAGAAAAGAAGAGCGGCTGGAGACATCTTCAAGGGATGCCAGGTATTGGAGGAAATTAAGAGTTGACGCACTCGGCTTCATATCCAGTATGACCTGTCAATCATGCCAAATATTTATAGAATGAATAATAAAACTCAGTTTATAAATTTTATCACTATGACGTCACATCAACTGATAACAGAGTAAAAATACCTATAATACAATGAGGAAACCTGAATTTTGTTTCAATAACATCTCCAGAAAAACGACTCACCCTCCCCCTGCCCAAACTGCTAGGAGGCTATAACAATTGTTTAATTGAAAATAATCTTTCCATCTCCTGAGATACCTCAAATCAACTACAAACCACTATCAATTATGTACACACACATGAAAAAATGACGTATAAATCAATAATTAATTAAGAATGAAGTCACCGACGTAGTCTAGCAGCATACTTGATGAAGACTAAAAAATTGTACTCAATCATTCAAACTTGAAGTTTTCACTATCGAGTAGGACTAATGATAATGAAAAAAAAATGAACATTCCGCCATTGCCACTATCCGTTCAAAAACAAATTTACAAAACAAAAATTCAACAAAACAAAATTCAAGGCTCTAGGGGCTGTGGGAAGCGAGATACAAGGGTACTAAATTTGAATAAAATATCATCGAAAATAAAATAAAACAAACATGAGGTAAGCAGGTAATCTTTAGTCAACATAATAAAGGAATTACCTCCCCCTATCTTATATAGGTCGACATTTTTTCAAGTCCCCTTTCTATCATATATAGCTCGAAAGTCGAAATTATTCCAAGTCCCCCTCCTATCGTATATAGCCCGAGATTCGAAATTTTTCCAAGTTTTTTGTTGAACGGCGCACGGCAAAATTTTCAAAAAATCCCCCATAGAACAAGTTTCCTGTTAAAATAAATAATAATACAAATTTAAAAAACTAGTACTCCTACGAATATTCATAATAATTCAATAGGATTGAGCGTAACCTATAAAATTGATTCTTAGCCTAGTATTGAATATGAAGCTGAGTGCCTCAACTCTTAATTTCCTCCAATACCTGGCATCCCTTGAAGATGTCTCCAGCCGCTCTTCTTTTCGTCCTCTCATAAATTGTATTCATGCTCTCATCAGCTACTCGGTAATACTGAGAAATTTTTCAAAAAATTGAAAATTTCTCGAGAACTACTTATCCGATTCTCAAAAAAATTACAGGTGCACATCGTCAAATATAATAATACTACAATATGACCAAGTTACCAAAAAAAATCCATGGAATCTCCAGCTGCTATTTCTCTCGTGCACTCATAGATTGTATTCACGCTATCATATCACAATTTTCTATACAAACTCCATCCCAAGATTCTTCATCTGGGAATGCAGCTATACAAGGAGATTTGAAAAACAAAAAAAAATCGATGTCGAGGCCAAACAAGCAACCAATTCCCCACCAGTCAACCCCTCATTCCTTCCCTCACGCTCCAACATTTCCAAACGTATTAACAATAAAAACACTTTTCTATCTAGAAAAGTTGGTAAAAATATATAGCACCCGAGCCTGGTTCACTCGTTAGTCTAACCTCAAATCTCACTCAAAAAAGCCAGTCTAAATGGAATAAAATGGTATTTCCATCTCCCGAGACACCTCAAATCAACTATGAACCATTATCAATTATGTATACATCAAAAAATGACGTATAAATCAATAATTAATTAAGCATCGGCACACTTGACGAAGATTAAAAAATTGTACTTAATCATTCAAATTCGAGGTTTTCACTATCGCGTATGACTAATAATAATGAAAAATAAAATGAACAACTCGCTATTACCACTATCCGTTCAAAAACAAATTTAACAGAACAAATAAAATTTGACAAAACAAAATTCAAGGCTCTAGGGGCTGTGGGAAGCGAGATACAAGTGTACTAAATCTGAATAAAATATCATGGAAAATAAAATTCAATGAACTCTCATTCGTAGTTAAGAATGAAACAAGAATGAACCTGTTGAATGATGAATAAAAAGGTTCTTCATCACAATACACGTACTGATAACAAAAAGTGGTAAAAGTATAGGAAAATCCCCTTCTCGTAACGTAAGCAACTACTCCCAGCTATTTGTATGAAGCTACTCAAAATACTCAGAAATTTCTCAGAAAATTGACAATTTCTCGAGAACTACTGATCCAATCCTCAAAAAAATTCCAGGTGCACATCTTCAGATATAATACTACAATGTGGCCAAGTTACAAAAAAGTCCATCGGGTAGTTTCGGAGGAGTTCCGCGGACAAAAACATACTCGAAATACTGCAAAATTTCTCAATAAATTGGAAATTTCTCGAGAATTACTCATCCGATTCTCAAAAAAATTGCAGGTGCACATCTTCAGATATAATACTATAATATGGCCAAGTTACAAAAAAATCCATCGGGTAGTTTCGGAGGAGTTCCGCGGACAAAAAAATCTTATATATAAATATATATATATATACTTACGTTCGCGGAATCTGAGCTCCACAGTATATGTGGGTAACCTGAGATCCACATGATAAAATTGAGCTAGCGCAACGGGCGCTATACCCACAGTCTTGGAAAATGAATTTAAATGTTATACCATGCGGAGGGGTAAGATTCACCCCTTAATTAAGAAGAAGTATATCTCATGGAATTGTGCAATCCGAGGTCCAGCAATATATGATATAATAATGCGAAATGTGAGCTCCGCTAAGATATATAATTGTAGAATCAAGGAAACTGAGTTCCAGCAATGTTGCCAATGAGATGGAACTCGGATGAACTTCATGTTGCTAAGTAGGATAGTATATCATTTTGTACATTGCCAAAACGATCGGTAAACGAAGAAACCAAATACAGGTCAGATAGACGAAAACTGTCAAGAACCAAATATTCTCTAAACTATGCCTTCAAAAATAGAATTAAGAATTTCGGTGATCATCTAAGATTGACTATCAGCATACTACCACTGTGAGCGCATTATTGCATTAATACTCATCTTGACTTGAAGAAAGAAAAAAATGAAGCTGTCGATTATTTTAAACAGTCAGATATTTCGGGGGAAAGAAACTTCGCTGGAAGAAAAAGTTGAAAAGTAAGATTTCATTTAGCAGGATTGAAATAGGCCTCCTAAACAATGTCAATCTAAGAAACCAAATCTCATTTCATCTCATTTTCCATTGTTTCAATACACAGGCCCTAATAGATAATGTAAATAATGACATGTATTTCCGAGTTTTGGTTTGAAAATTTCTAAATTATTGTTCTTTGCTCGATTGCAATATATTGACCCGAATTTGAACTTGTACGAACAGTATTATTACAAAAATAGGCCGTCGGAGCTTAGTCCTTAGATTCCTATACTTGAAGAACGCAAAAGCATGATAAGAACGTATTGGCTTATTTTTATTTATAAGACTTTCTAATATTCAGGATAGTTCAAAATTGCGTTCTTTTCCAGGTCTCAAATAATGATATGAAATGGAATACGTGCTTGAAAAGAATTTTATTTCTAAAAATTCTGGATAAAATATTCTATCCTTTTTTTAGAGAGTAACATAGAAGTTTACAGATAATCATTTGCGATACAGTCATCTAACATCTCTCTCATATAAACACACAACAAATTGTAGGTAGTTCTTTAAGGAAGCAAAGGATCTGATCTACTTTTAAAAAGTAGGTAAGCAAAATTTTTAAAATTTATTGTACATATTATGTATCCAAGAAGGGAGAAGGCTTCAATATTGCGAATGGTCTTGGAAATATCTTTGATTTTGAAATTTCGGATACAAAATATTAATTTGTTGGAGTGACAATTTAGAATCTCCAAGAAGATAACGCATATTTTTTTCTCCTTTTTCATCTCAGAGTTTAATTCAATACCGGATTATATTTCAAAGCTTTCAATAATAACTTTCTTTCAGCTCATTAGCCTATTTTGAAGTTTTGCGGGGTCGTTTGAGTATATTTTTCAGACCCTACGCTGAATTTCAATCAAAAATCGAAATAAAGATTTAAATTTCTTTTTGAGGTAGTGAGGGAGAGAGCAAAGCACTAATTCTGGGACGTGGACTCACAAGTTGTACAAATTTTTGATACCATTTCAAACTCCATTCCATCATATACAGAATTTTCAAGATATGAAATCATAAGACTCAATATTCTCTCTTAGAACTTCCTTCAGAAAAATCATAATTGAAGAAATCAATAAGTATCATCGTCACATCTAAACTAAAATTGGAATCAAAAGAAAGTTCTCATTCATTGAAGGAAATCAGGTGAAATTTCTGAAATTTTCTTATGACTAGATAACAACAAGGGTAGTTTTAGTATTGTTTCCTTTCATGGTTGAATAAGATTCAGATTACTGTTTCACATATGCCTTTTGAGTAGTTTTCCTTCTTTCTTAATGATGATGGTGCAAAGTAACATGGTTAAACATGATATAGGTAATGACGAAAAGTTATGAAACAAAAATTTAGTGTTTCGATTAGGTTGAAGGGGAAAAAATTAAATAATGTTACAATCATATATCTTCTAAGGCATTTACATTGGTCGATTCTCAATACAGCACTACAAACTGAACTAGTGCATTGTAGTCTAGTTAATACATCCACATCAACCTCATTTTGCTGTCATTCACCAATCAAAATCGAGCTCTGAAAGCTAATGCTGTTGTGGTGTCACAGCGTATTGTTTGCTAGAGAACTTTATTTTTTTAATTTATCATTATTTTTTAAACCTGCGGATGCATAAGGGCTAGGATAGAATATTTCATCCAGAATTTTTAGAAAAATATTCTTTGTGCACGTATCCCATTTTGTATCATTATTTATGAACTGGAAAGGAACGCAATTTTAAACTATCCTGAATATTAGGAGGATGTTCTTATCATGCTTTTGCGTTCTGGTAGGATTCTCAGAGCTATAGCATCAACACCCTACTTTTGTAATAATACTGTATAGAAGTTCAAATTTAATTTAAAACATTGCATTCAAGCAAAGAACATTGTTTTTCTTCCCTATCCCACCCCCTCTCTCTCTCTCTTTCTCTGCCTTTATGCTTTTATTTTTTGATACATGACTCTTCTCCTCTAGTGGAACTTGGACGGATACTTTGAACAACTGCCTGAACTACAACAACTGATTTCACTATACAATTCAATCATCATTACCCTTAAAGAAATCTATCTGAAACCTAAAACCTTAGACTAGAACATTTTTAGACACAACCACTTCAACCCACCCAGTAATCATGCCTGTGGAGAAACTGCCTTACTTGTATCCTCTCTACAGCGCCCACTTGATCTACAATCCCAGTTTGCTACAAAATATTGCAATTTCAATCTGTATCCCACAAGTACACCTTCTACCAATCATCTTCTGCTCACTGTATATCCTTCCTTTACATAACATCAACTTTTTTGACATAGTCAATCTTATTCAATCACTTACATAATTTGTAGAGACTTTAACGTTCACAGTTTCACCTGGGGTCTTATCTTGAACAAATTTCACCCAAATTCACGCGGCAACATTTCAGATGACCTACTCCCTGGTAATAATGAACTACCTCTCCTCAACATCCCTGGGACCCCTACTTATCTTAATTCTACTTCCGGCTCACTTTCAGCAATTGATCTTGCCTTCTCCTCCTCTTTCCTCTCTCCCAAACTCATTTGGTGTACCCACCCTGACCTATGCGACAATGATCACTTCCGTATTCTTATCCAATTGCAAACTCTATCCCATAACAATTTCTGAACCACTGCTTGCTGGCTCATCAACAAAACCAACTAGGACCTCTTTCAAGACTTCACTTCAAACACGTCATCCCTTTCAGGCCCCTTCAACCCTCCATAGCACTAGAAACATTTACCAAGTTCATTATTAACGCTGCAGAACTCTCTATCCTTCACACTTCAGGAACAAAGAAACGTAATCAAGTCCCTTGGTGGTCAGACAAAATCCATCAAGCCATCAAAACATGCAAAAAAATTCTTTGTACTCACAACTTCAACCGCACCCAAACTGATTTGATACTTTTATAAGAAAGCTCGCGCCAAAGCAAGAACTCTTAATCCGTTCTGGAATGAAACAGTCCTGGAGTTCATTTGTTGCACAATTCAACCACCCTGTGTCCACCTCTACTATATGGAGAGATATCAAGGAACTGACAGGCATTGGTTCCTTCCATCCCATCACCCAACTGAAAACGATTACCACAATCACATCAGATCCTCTTCTTATCTCCAAACTACTAGCTAAAGAATTCACCTCTGTGTCTTCTAATGCAAATTACAATCCCAATTTCTTAAGTTATATAGTAAACTCCAACAAAAAAAAATTGATCCAAATATTTGTCCCACTTGCTTCCTTTCAGTAGTAATGAAATCAACTTTCAAAGTACCGGTACCACTGCATTGATTCTTTCAATCTTTTCAGCTGCTCTTGGTGTGGAATTTGGTATAGTACTCCACTATAGATAATCCGCGGTTTGGTTTGACATTTAAAAAGTCTAGCCAAGCATGACAGTAGTCTCGGGTATATTTTCTCAATTTTGGAAACCAGAATCTTTCTTTGATAAGGTCTTCTGTCTTCGTTCCACCTGGATGTCCTGCGTCATCATGTTAAATTATTAATATTTGGCTGTGGTTGCTCCTGGGAACTACCCAACATAGTCCTTGTTCTGTTTTTTAATATTACTGGTCATTCATGATGATAAAGTCTCGCTTGATTTCTTTTTCCTGTGCATCTGGTTGTTTTGCTTGGAGTGCGGCTAATATTTCTTGACATCTTTTGTCTTGTTGCTGTGCTACTTTGACCCAATCCTTCTCTTCTAACTCCGTTTTTGCACCGAGTACGACTATTTGTTTGTGTTTCTTTTTTGGTTTCTGTTGGATTTCTGCTGAGTGAGTCCACATGTCACATGACTGTACCAGGTCGGTATTCAATTTTCATAACAAATTCTTGTATGAGTAGCCACCATCTGGCAATCCTTGTGTTCAAGTCCTTTTTGGTTAATGTATAGCTTAGGGCGCTTCAATCTGTTATTACTTTGAATGGTTTTCCCTGGAGATAAATTCTGAATTGTTGTAGTGCTCTGACAATTGCCAGTGTTTCAAGTTTGTAGGAATAGTATCTCTTTTTATCTTTGGTTGTTTGTTGACTAAAGTAGATGATTGATTTTAATGTCTTCTCTGGCTATCTCTGCATAAGAATTACTCCTATGCCATTACTGCAGGCGTTGATCTGCTGGGTTAAAATTTGCCAACATTGGTTGTTCTGCTGATTCCTATTTTAATCCGATAAATGCGTTCTCTTGTATCTCGCTCTATTGAAATTCTGTTGTCTTCTTGGTTAGTAGTGCAGCAATTAGTCCAAAGTTCTTGATATATTTTTGAAAGTACCTGAGTAATCCAACAAATTGTTTTACTTCATGTACATTGGTAGGTCATGGAAACTTGTTCACTTCTTCAATATTTCCGTTGTCTGTCTGCAACTTTCCTTCTTTTCTTCATATTTCAGATATCAGCTTATCTCCCAGAAATGTCAGCTTTTATCTTAGAATTTGTCATTCATCAAGTCTGGTGGTTAATACAGCTCCTTATAATACTTAGAATATGCATTACAATTGTTGTAATCCTTGCCCGGTGATTTTGGATGTTGTCAGTTGGGCGAATGGATATTGATCATGATTCTTGACTAATGTTACTTGATTCTTTTTAGCAGAATATCTGGCTATGAATGTTTTACACCAGATGATGATTTGTTTTTCGACGTTCGTGCAATCGGGTTTTGGTCATGAATCCTTGCAGAAGTTAATATAAATCCATTTTCCCATACAATTCCAGATGAAACTTCCAACAATAATATTAATTATTCGTCGAAGGTATAAGATATTCATTTGTCATTCATCAAAATCTTTGTCCTCCCCCAATTTGTTTTTGAGGCTGGCACAGGGCCCAAGAATGTGGCACAAATTCCAAGTCTGGAAAGCACAATCGGCACAAATAAAGTACAAATTTGTGCCGATATCTCCAAACCCTCTCCCCCAAAAGGAGGAGGGGGCGTAAAAATGGACTCTTTCAGACCTGCGGATGCATAGGCACTTGGCTTGCCGAAGCAAGTACCCCAAAAAGGATAGAATATTTCATCCTGAGCTTTATAAAAATCCTTCTTGTGCACGTATCCTATTTCATATCATTATTTGAGAACTGGAAAGAAACGCGAACTCAAACTATCTTGAATATTAGAGAGTCTTGTCAATAAGAATAACCCTACACGTTCTTACCATACTTTTGCGCTCTGCAAGTAGGATTCTAAGAGCTACAGCTCCAACAATCTACTTTTGTAATAATACTGTATGTAGAAGTTCAAATTTAATTCAAAGTCAAGCAGAGAACAGCCACTATATCACAAAATGTACTAGTCATCGCGAGTGAGTCCAACATACGATTCAAGCAAAGACCTTTGATGTTATGAGGCTCACTGTACTAAGAGAGATGTAAATCATGGGCTTTACTTTTAGCTTGTAGAAAATATTCTCCTTTTTTATATAATCTTTTCTTCTTATTAATTCTGGATGCAAAATTTCCTAGTTGCATTCTTCTATATGGCTTAATTAGTTCACAAATACAGTAGTTTCTTCTCCATAAGGATCACATCCCTTTTCACTGATAGGGTTACCGGTAGCACCTCAAAATTTTTCTGTAGAGCTCTGAACCTATAGTCGTTCAAAGCTTCTCTCATTTCATAAAACTCAGACCTTGAACCCTTTCCAAAACATTATCTTTTTTCCTTATCAACAGTCCTTATACTCATGTTTGTAATCTCTTGGATCCACCAAAATCAGTCTCTGGAAGAATAAATTTAGCTTCAATATAAACTATTTTTAATAGCAAAAAAGAAAATATGACGGGGCTCATAGTTTGGCTCAAAACTTGAAGTTTTTTCAAGATTAGGTATATTTTACATACAGCTATAAAAGCTCAAGTTCAATTCGCGTTCTGTATAGTATTGATATGATGAGGTCATACACGTAGGTGTACTCAGTATTCAAAATAGAAATTATTCAGTACTGTACCTCCAAACTACAAGTTTTTTAATAGTCAAGTCAAAAGTAAAATCATTGTGAATGAATGAATTTATTTGAGTTTCTTACAAAAAGGAGGTAGGAGATTGTCATAAAATTGGAGAACAATGCGGGTTCATCTGTCTGTGTCATCATTTCAAGTACATTTTTTGTGACTTTTGGATTTGCAGAAAACAATAATCTGTGAAAGTGAACTTTTCATAATTTTCTAGTTAGTCTCTTCATTTTCTAGTGTATCACCGCATACAGAAAAAGATTATCACCTTTTACACATTGTTTCTGTAGTGAATTACCTACCTTGTTAGACAATTTTATATCAAAAATGGGTTTATATAAGTATGTAGTTTTTTATTGGAAAAAATAGAGGAATTTGAATCACACCTTGTAAATCAATATTGTATCGACTGCCTATTAAGAAACCGCCGTCAGTCCAGAATAAGATTTTAGTGCTGTTTGGTGGTAGAAAGCGTTCTGCATCAAATGAGACAATTAGTGCAGCCAGCACAAAAAAATTAGTCCGGATTAATTTTTATGGCAATTTTCCATTCATTGAGTACCATTTTATTCATCGTTTTTTGTGTTTCCTGTCAAATTTCTGAAAATGGACTTACGGCAGTGTCTTGATACGCTGTCTGTGTATTATTGGCTTTCCCAGAGCAGTGTTTCAAGAACTACGGAAACCCAGGGTACAACAAAACTTCGTGAGTCCTTTCAAACTTTTACAACCAAAATTTGGCGAAAAATTTTACAGAGGGCTCGGTTACCTACCCTCAAATTATCATAATAATCACTTCACTCTTAAAAAAGAAGGAAATTTTGAAAACATTCTTTTTTCTCTTGCAAAATTTGATATTTTGGACTTACAAGGTATTTCGATTGCAGAAACAACATAAATCAACTTTTCTTCTTTTTTCTCTCTCTTTGAAATTATCGACTTCTCGATCTTACACCTTTGTTACCTTGTTTGTGTAATATTACTCTTTTATCTGTGACAGGTGTTGCTTGAAAGCTGGTTAAAGTCTTCCTTGAACCTTAATGTTGATTATTTCATACATTCAAATTTGCTATTGAGGTGTGAGGTGCCTGGCAAAGAATTTTCAGGAGGAAGAGTTATATTCATGAATTTGGTATCTCCCACCTTTCTCTTGAACACCTTCTGCTTTGGTACTAATATGTCGCAATCTGCACTATGCTTTCTTCAATTTTTTCTTACTGCCAAGTGCCAATTTTGTGTGAATATGACGTATCAAGTGGGTGAAGTATTTTGAGCGTACATTATGTCGACTTTATTAATTTGATGTGCACTGCCAGATAGCTTTTTTTTGGAGGAATGGACCGCCACACCATAGCTCGAGCCACTGGTAAAATACAGTTAAAAAATTTTCTAGATCCTTTATTCCTACGGCTTATTTTACCCCGTCTATAGAATTTTTTCGTTATTTTATTCATTCATGAGCAGGCTTTGTTTAGTATCTAACTTACATTGTAGCTTCTCAACCCCAAGGTGACTGTGATTACTGCATAAAAATTTTTCCAAGTTTTTCAATAATGTCAATGTCAACTTCTTATTACAACAGTTTGTCATTTGTAAATTGTTTTCTTTTCCTCGTTGAATTAGTGAATGTTACTCGGCTAATCCATTAAAATTGACAAAATATGAAACTGACGCCAGAATCTAGCTTACTTCAAGCACATTTAAGAAACCCCTTTATTGTTTTGTATCAGAATTTCTCCAAAAAACTCCGGAAAGGAACTAGCACAAAACAAGGAAGAAGACAACTTGAGAATCTATTACAAATCTAAAATTTACAAGAAGAGGAAGATAAATAAATGGTACAGTCAGACCTGAATAAGTCAAACATAGACGAGTCGAAATCATAGATCCTAACTCGAACAAATTTGCTCAGTCCCGATACTCTCATTCAAACCTGCACTATTTCTCTCACAATACCTTAAACACTATCATGGATCACTCGAATTAAAATAACTTCTAATTTTACACGTTCCTCAAACGTTTCTATGTGTAGAAGTCAAATTTCTATACATGCTTCTAAATTAATTGAAAAAGAATACTAGAAGAATGCTCAGAGATAGAAAAATATTCCAGGGACTACAGAAGGTTACCTACCCTCTAATTCTAAAGGCACTGCTAAATCCTACATCGAAAAAAAAAAAAATTGAAAAGTAAATACACAATCCGCGAAGAAAAAAATAATTTACCTATAGGCCACCTACTCCAAAGGGAAGACGAAATACAAACATGAAATATAAATTACAAGCTACCAGCGTGATGACCCGATAGGGTAACGCGAGTTCAATATTTCCATGCAAGAGGACTGCATTGATTTATATTATTTAGTATACACCGATAAACCGAGCTCCAAACGTTTTGTACAACATTTTTGAAGTAAACTTGTCGGTAAACTGAGCTCCAAACCATTTATATTAAATTGCTGGTCATACACTTGTCGGTAAACCGAGTTCTGTGCGATGTTGTCAATTATTGTACCTCAGATCTATCATGTTTCTTTCCACTTTCGATATATAAACTTTGAAACAACGCACTCTACATGGTTGACCATCCAACTAAACAGTGATATATATTTGAGAAATTTGCGTAATCTGAGTTCCACCTAATATTGCGTCTACTGTATACTGGAGTCCTTATAATACTATATATATGGTTCACATAATCCGAGCTCCGGGCATCGGATCTAAGGATCTCGGATTGGAATATATATTCTAAAACGGAGCTCACATACCGCCGTCATAAATCTATATATATATATATAATATATATATATAAGGAAACCTGAAATTTTTTTTCATGCTAGTTGTGATCTAGGACCTCTAAAACGTCGAGAAAGTTTATTGCCCCCTCCCCCTGTTGACCTTGCTACGGGTGTAATACCTCACTTTTCTAGTTAGAAAAGTCGGTAAAAATATACGCAGATTTGATTCAGCGAAAGATAGGTGAAATATCAAATATAGTAGTGTTGCATAAATTGCAAGAAGGTGCAAAACCAATCTGTTTAAAACATCGCAACATTCCGTATTCACTCAGACCTAAAGTTGATAAAGTATTGGATGAGTTGGAGGCCAATGATGTGATTGAATGTATACCTACATTATTGTGAATGGGCTTCTCCAATGGTTTTAGTGGAAAAATCAGACAAAAGTATTCGAATATGTGCAGCATATAACGTCACAGTGAATAAATATTTGAATGATAATAATTATCCAATCCCTAGAATTGAAGATTTATTTTATGAAGTGCGTGGAGCAAAAGTATTTTGTAAATTGGATTTTTTTCATGGTTATCCTTATGTAAAAGTTGACGATGAAACTGCAAAGTTGCAGGCAATAGCAACACACAGAGGTGTCTATAAGTACAAGCAATTAGCTCAAGGAATTAAAACGGCTCCTGGCAAATTTCAAAAAATAGTTGACCAATTAGTAGCCCCACTAAAAAATGTGATCTCGTATTTTGATGACATAATAGTTTATGGAGAGACAGTAGAAGAATGTAGAATTTACCTCATTCAGTGTTTGAATAAAATGCGAGAATGGAACTTACACCTTAACTGAAAGAAATGTTCTCTTTTTAAGCCAGAAATTAAGTTTTTAGGCCATAAAGTTACTGCAAATGGTCTTATGAAAACAGAGGACAAAATGAAAGCAGTTAGAGAAGCTCCCTCACCAACCAATGTTGATGAAGTACGCTCATTCCTTGGCTTAGTCCTATACTATGGAATTGCTGGTATTCTGTCTCGTGAGATCAATGGTGAAGAACATCCCATCATGTTTTTTAGTAGATCATTGTCAGCGGCAGAAAAGAGCTACTCTCAACTGGATAGGGAGGCGTTGGCAATTTATTGGTCAGTTCAAAAATTGTAGGAATATTTGTTCGGATATAAATTCACTCTAATTACTGATAATAAACCTTTATCATTGATCTTTTCACCAAACAAAGGAGTTCCAACTGCGGCAGCGGCGAGGCTGCAACGCTATGCCGTCTTTTTGAGCGGGGTTAACTACAAAATTAAGCATAGAAAGGCAGATAATCACTTAAATGTTGACTACTTATCTAGAGCACCTTTACAGGTAGAGAGTAAATCTGAAAAGATTGATACTGTTGCAAAAATTGAGCAGGCTACTGTAGAGACTATTGGTATCATAATTGAAACAATACTGGAGGAGACTAAAAAATCGTAAGAGATGATGAAAATTGTAGAAGACTTACAGAGTGGTGAAGTGCAAGACACCACCCTGTCATTGTCATCTGGAGTAATCTTTAGGTGTAATAGAGTATTTATTCCTCCAACGCTACGTGTGAGATGGATGAATTACACAGTGCCCATATTGGTGTATTGCGAATGAAATCTTTAGCTCAAAGATTTGTGTACTGGCCTGGAATTGACAAGGAAATTGAGAACAGAGTGAAAGAGTGTAGGCGCTTCCAGATGAATAAAGCAGCACCAGCAAAAGTTCCAGTTCATATGTGGGAAAAAGAATCACAACCATGGACAAGACTCCACATAGATTATGCAGGTCCAAAGAAAAGTTGATTTTACTTTGTAGTAGTAGACTCCTATTCTGGGTGGCCGGAAATTTACACTACAAAAGCTGATCCGTCAACAGAAATCACAATACAGTTTCTGAGAGATATATTTTCACGGTTTGGACTTCCACTGGTTTTATAGAATCAGATAATGCAATTGTTACATCAAATCAACAGAAATGCAGCAATTTTGTATATCAAAGGGTATTAAGCAGAAACACTCAGCTCCTTTCAAACCAGCAACTAAAGGTACTGCTGAGAGAGCTGTGAAAACGTTGAAAGAGAAGATAGAGACAGTTGATATTCTCACCAAGTTGGAATTAAAACAAATTTTGATGAAGTGTCGATGAACCCCGGATAGCTCTGGAAGGACTCTGGCAGAGAAATTGTTTGGTAGAAACATTTGTACAAGAATGGATATGGTGTTCCCTAAACCAACTCAAAGTATTCTTAAAGAGGAAGTTACTCTCCCCAAAAGCAGACAGTTGACAATGGGTGATCGAGTCAGAGTGAAAAATTACAGTGGTAATGGTGAAAAATGGAAATTTGGCGTGATTGAAGAGAAATTTGGGCGATTACACTATTTTGTAAAACTTGATGATGGAGGAACAAGAAAATGTCACATCGATCAAATTGTCCAATGAAGTGTTCCAATGAAAGTTCCAAAGAAAGTTACGTTTCAAGATGAAAAGAACCGAGTAGAATTCCAAAGTCAAGGTTGAACCAAAAGAACCAAGAAGAGTTCCAAGTGAGGAGGTCGACCAGAAATAGGCGCCCACCTGATCGTTTGAATTATAAATGAGAATGATGTAAATGTTTGCGATCTGTTAGAATGTTAATCTCCTCTCAAATGTTTGTTTTGATGTATAATATATTTTTTTTCAGGTATGTGAATATGTATAGTTATAGTTGAATGTAAATGAAAAATGTACAGTTTTTATTAAGAGGGGGAGACTGTTGTATACTTGTAGAAGTGGCAAAATTGCCCTTGATGTGTAATCATTGTTGTACATGTAATAATAAAGTTAGTTGTAAATGCACTTATCTAAATTTTTCTGCGCAAATGTCCTTCGTGGTGATTTCACATCCCTGAACTGGACATGCTCTACTACTGCATGCCAGCCGTGGTCGTTCTAGTTAGTAGCATCAGTGCACTGTACCTTGCTTGGTGGCAATCAAGTAGTGGAGTTTTGGTCTGTCCGTATTGAGACAGGTTCACCCGGGGATCGGAGCACAGTTACCACACCATGTCTGGGGATGTTGAACTTCCAAGTCGGACTATGAGTTTGAATACCTCTGATCTTTGTAGTTTTCTTTATTTTTATTCTTGAATATAGGTAACAGTGCTCATCCTTTGACAGAGCAAAAGTAGTTAAATTTAGTGGTGGCATGCCTATGGTTTTTGGATCGCGACAACTGGAAATTTTGGTTAAAATTGAGTGATTATGCGGCTCACCCTATATTACTCATTTGAGACCAAAAAAGAGGGTAAAAATATTGATGGACGTTGAGGAAAAATTGACTGGAAGTGGACCAAGGTATCTTCGAGATTATCTGTCCTGAAATCGACTATAAATGTCCATCAAAATTGAGTAATAAATACGAGTACAATATCAATTTTAGACTAAAAAACGAGAACAAATTTCAGTTTGTATTGACAGTATAACAACCAAAAATGGACTAAAATGTATATTCCACATAATGATCAAAGATCAACCAAAAATTATGATAAAAATTTAGTAAGAATAATATCTGACCGACACTCGACTGAAATAAATAGTCAAAATTTGGTCGATTCATCTCAGAAGTTGACTAAAAGTCAACTATTTTCTGATGGAACCATAATATTTGGTAAACACTAAAAACCGACCAACATCGACCATTTAGTGATCAATTTGGTTTATCGGGAACGTCCTAAAAATTGATAATTTTTTAATTAAAATCGCACGCTGCTGCATTGTGGTGCACGGAAAACACAAGGAGCAAACAATGTACGCTGCCTGTAATGTCATAAAGTCAGACCGAGCGGAATGGGTTTCATAAAGAAATGTGCGACGCTTTCTACGCTTCAAATACCCCTCTTTGGAAAGTCAATAATCGAAAGCTGAAGTCGTTTTTAGAGGAGTATATACTAGTCAACGAGTGCCAGACGGAAGTAATTTTTGTAAGAATTATGTACTGCTCTTGTATTCCAAAACCATAGAAGAAGTAAGATATCATGTGAGGCACGATTTTGTGTACATCATGGTCGATGAAACCGCTGACGCGAGGGACAATTATATCGTGAATTTGATAGTAGGTGTACTGGCAAGTGATCGACCCAGTGATGCGAGAAATTGAGAGATTTGTTCACGGATGTGAATCGCTTACTTAGTCCAGCTAGGGAAATATCTCTGAAAAGTCTCGCTTGTATTCACAAATATCACGAAATTATAAAGGCCTATTACTGCCAGATGTGGTCATCACGAGATGAGAGACGTGGGTGACCGCTGCATTATTTTTCGCTGATAATTTCCAACAATTTTCGCAACTTGTCGCAGAAATTCCTGAGGACTCACTACATTTGACGAAAATAAAAGAAATCGTCAAGAGGAAGATTTTCCAACTGATTCCGCTTTCATAAAATCTTACGCTTTGTTTTTACCAGCGATAATGAACAAATTACAATCTTGTGGTTTGGCTTTAGTTGAACAAGTTGATGAAAATGAAAGTGTCTGCGCGACAATAGCGAATATACCCGGACCTGTCTGATGCATACCTTAGAAGATGAATGTAATTCCGTTTTTTCTAAAAATACGGGACCGCACAAAATGTTGAAAGAACTTGTATTTTTGTTTTCTAATAGCAGCCTTGTTACGTCTCAAATTTTGCGGGATTCTTCAATACTCAGCACTCGAACGTTTGCTCTTCTTGTAAGCCTTGACTTGGAGCGATCATTTTCCCAATATAAATGTATTCTAAACGATAGACGACGTAATTTAAGACCTGAAAATGTTGAGAAACATCACATTGTCATACATATAACGATAAATTTTTGTAAATAATTTTAGAAATTATATGTATTATTGATGTTATGAATGCCGTGTACTTTTTTCTTTTCATTTTAAACACCGAATAATGCCGAAATATTATATTTTGATGCCAAAAATTACATGTTTTTATGAGATAAAGTGCGGTCTTTGGACATGATATTTGGAAAGAGATACCCAATCATATCAGAAGAAGGGGAGTACTTTTGACATGTCTTTTGGTTCAACATTCCCCACCACATGAAGTCAAGGACACATTCCTTCATGATTTAGTTCCAATGAGACCTATTTGTAAAAAATATAAGTTTTCAGAATAAACTCGTGCAGAACGATGCTAAATATTCACCTTCTCTTGGGACCTTGTTGTACAGCTGTTTTCAATTTGTTGTGCTGCAGAATTGCAGTTATATTTATTCAGCTCCCATTACCCTTAGTTCCAAAATTAGTTGCTTTCTTGATGCCTCATTTGTGGCTTCATTTCCATTTAAGAAACCATGGCCAATTGGTGTAATTTGAATCACTGTAACCCTGAAATTGCCCGCCTTCAGTGGAGTATAAAATTCCATATTCTATTCTGTTTTTCAAGCATTTGAAGATTCTTTCAACTGATCTGTTAAAAGCCTTTTCCTCAGGGTTGGTGATACTATTGACGTACAAGATATCTCTTTAGTATATAATATATATTCTCAGACAAATAAATTCTTATCCATTTTCTCTTCAATAAATTTCCATTTCAACGTAAGAAGTGTGCGGTGTAATGATAATTTCAATCCTTCTGCATTTCTCCGTTTATACGTCTCAAATATTTCTCTTTTTGAGCAGCTACCAATAGATTTCTGTTGGAATTAATATAAGCATTAAATTGTCTGCATTAAATTTCTTGCCTTCAGCTTTTGCTCGGCCAGGAAGTTGGTGAAGCATCAATTTTCCTGTCTAGGAGACTAAGTAATTCACATTTATAAGTATTCTTCAGTTTGCAGACTCGTTGAATGCCATCACTACAGCTTGGTGATTAATTGTTCCAATATTTTCTTTCAAAAATGAGCATAAAAGAAGGCGATTGTAATGATATTTCTTGTAAATCATGTTGAATCTCTTTGAAATGCCGTCACCTTGGCGTCTATTCTGGTGATCCAACCTCTCATGCAATTTCATCAAGGATTGAGCTACACAATCATGTTCTGTGCATCTCCCTATAACTAAGTAATTTCCACTTCAAGGACCCAAAATATTAGAAAATAAGATTTTTATTATACTATCACCATAAAAATTAGAAAAATTATATTGAACAGAAGTTGTCCCTAAATTTCTTCTCCATTTTCAATATGGCACACTTCTTCATTGCAAGCATAAGTTCATGATTAGGTAGTAAAAGCCACTTATTGTGATCACGTTGGGACAGATCAATTTAATAACATTAAGCGATTGATTCCAGTAAACGATAGGTTTAAAAATATGAAAATTCATTCCAAAACAGTTATAAATGTGATTAAATTCAAAAACCGTACTAATATTGGCCGAAAGTAAGCTAAAAAATTATGATACGCGTCTATTGACTCACAAAAAATATCGTAAGTTGCAAAAAATACGCGCAATGTTCGAAATTATTCTCACATTTTCCCAATTGTAATTCCAGAAATAACTTATTTAATATTTGTTGAAAATTTATCGACAAATCTTTAGAAAAAAACAAAATTCTAAATAATATATCTAATTTTTCAGAGAAGGTTCATAATGTGATGTCCTTAAGCGAAGGAAAGCGGTGGAATCACTGTATACCGAAATGTCCAAAGGTTTTGACACAGCATATTTTATGACAATACCTAACCAATTTAAACTACTAACCGTAATCACAATAAGCAGCTTCTACTTCTTTTTTCTAATGTCGCTTGTTGTGGAGAGATCTGGTACATAGCTAGACATTCTTTGTCTCTAAAAATAAAACCTACTTTTCCTTATCTTCAGTGGCGGATTAAGCCCCTTGCCGCCTACACACACCGCTAATATGCCGCCCTCAAATTTTTTTTTTGGTAGCCATAAGTTGTAATAGGTAGTAATTTACTTGTTGTTTTTATCGATCGATAATATTCAAAAATTAGAAATACAAATTTTAGAAACAATGACAGGGAAAAAAAAATCAAAAAATTAAGAAAACATGAAATAATTACAATTTAAGGCGACACTTCAGGTTTGCAAATTCGTCGATGATTTCTTCTAAGTTCAGTAACTCCATTAACTCACATTCGATGCATAGTGTTGCTAGGTCATCTAATCGGATTTCTGACATTATGTCGATCTTAGGAAATACTTTATGCGTTTAAAATAGGAGAAAGCACGTTCCGCTGAGCAGTTCGTAACGGCCATACATAAGAAGACTTGTAGAGCAATACTTATATTGGGAAACACCACCTCTAAATTATTCTTTCTGAGAAATGACAGTAAATTGGAGGCGTTGTAGGATAATTCTTTTTTTTCCTCCTCATCACAAGCACCTTCAATATAACTACGGAATGAAGACATTCTATGGAAAACGTTTCTTCGATATCATCAGCATAAAATTTTTGGAAATTATCTGCTTTCTGAGTGAGGTCCTCCGCGCTAACAGACTCGTCGCATATGTTGATGAGAAAGTTGAACCTTTCACAAATTGGCTCATATTTGGAACATCTTTTTTCCAACTCGTTTTTCAGTTGGTCCAGAACAGGATAGTAGACTTCAATTCTTAATTATTCTTGCCCTGAGAGAAAAACTTGTTTTTTCCTACTTTCGCCAGGTCGAAGGGTTGGTTGGTCTCCGAAAACGTGAATTTTCTTCGTAATTTTCCTCTGTGTATTCAGCAGCTTTGTTTATAGAATTTTGAAACATTTTTTCTGTCCTTAATTCTGTTACAAAATTGGTCAAAGATTTTAAATGGATGATAACAATTTGCAAATTGATATTTACCGCTTGGAGACTTTTATTGATTTTATCAAAACGCTCCAATAATGCTGTCCACATAACAGCAATGAAAACTGACTCAAATTTACTCAAATTTTTTCTTAGACCGGCTGCTTTTCTTCGGTTTTCGGACTTTTCGAATGGATTCTCTCCTATTTCCTTCAATACCTCCATCATTTCTTTCCAACTATCTGTAAAAGCGGAGCATGAGTCATCTGTAATCAGTACATCGTGATATCATTCGTGGATCGTTCCAAGTTCTAACTCGTAAAAGTTTTTCTTTCTTCATCTTTACTTCGCATAATAACAACTTTTTTCAGGTCCTCGTTGCATTTTGTGAATCTGAAGTATCAGTAGGTCGTAGATTGTAGGAAATTAATTTTCTCATAACATTATCTTATCATTTTATGTATAAAATTCCAGTACTGTAAAATTTCGATCACAAGTTTCAGTAGGTACGTAGGTAATTAGGTAAATTTTTTTCTTCTTCTTTTTTTTTCCCTTTCTTTCCTTTTTTTTCTCCTCTTTTTTTTTTTTTTTTTTCCTGCCGCCTTTTTGCCGCCCCTTAAAATTTGCCGCTCAACGCACGTGCGTGGTGTGCGTGTAGGGTAATACGGCACTGCTTATCTCTCAAAGATATTTCCTTCGTAGGTCATTTACTCTATAGGACCTGAATCCAAAACCAGTCATCAACCTTTGTTTTTAGATTCTTCATTTGCTCTTCTTTTGGTATAGCTACCAAATCTTCCGGCTGGATTCAGTTTTATCCTTATCTCAAAAATCTTTGATAAATGCCCAGTTTTATCAAAATATCAATAATTTATAACAAAACTTCCCGTTTTTGTTTTTTTTTTTTTTCCAAGTCAAATTTCGAATACTTTAGCACTTGATTACAATTTTCTTGTTGGATGTAGTTTAGTCATTCAAAAACTTCTTGTCCTACTCACTGAAAGTTTTTTAACCGTGAATAAAGTGATAACGAGGGCCTATCAAGTTCATACAGGAGCGTCATTGCATAACTGAGTCACCACCTTTCCTACTTTTTTAGTTATCTACTTAGCCCATGAAGTTCGTATGTTTCACTTTTAGTTCTGTACCTACACCTGAAGAAGACGGCAACGCCGTCGAAACGTTGGTTTTCTTGACTTCTTGTCGGATTTCATATTTACTACCGGGGCCTGAACCATCTCTTTTGACTTTAATATCTTTCTTCTTTGATCCAAAACTAGTTCATCATCTTCCTCTCAAACTGAGAAATGCAAGGGGTAATTATTGAAATGTATGACTCAATAAACGTACTGACTTGCCATTATCAGAAAATCACTTTCCTCTATCAGATAGGTATACAGTTTTGAGATTGCAATATTGGTCTGCAAGATTCTCTAGTTATTCTCAGAAAAAAAAAAAAAAAAAAATTAGAAGCCATTGCAGACGTTGCAATGGCAGCGGGGAACCCGCAATTCCTTAACTCGACCTCTCAGGTGGTGTGGAACTGAGTTGATAATCTTGTCGTACAATTCAAATCGAAATTATCATTCTACATTCCCTCCTATCATATATAGCTCGAGAGTCGAAATTCTTCTAAGTCCCCCTTCTATCATACATAGCTCGGAAGTCACAATTCTTCCAAGTCCCCCTCCTATCATATATAGTTCGAGGCTCGAAATTCTTCCAAGTCCCCCTTCTATCATATATAGCTCGAGACTCGAAATTCTTCTAAATCTTCTAAGTCCCCCTCCTATCATATGTAGCTCGAGACTTGAAATTCTTCTAAGTCCCCCTCCTATCATATGTAGCTCGAGACTCGAAATTCTTCCAAGTCCCGTAACCTAACCTAACCTTAGGTTACTAACTTCGCGGACGTTCTCTGAGGATGTAATCTCCTAACAAAATGGATAGCGGGTTCCCCGCTAAAAATCATGAAAAACTATTAAAAAATCACGCGATTCAAATTTTAAAACTTCCACAAAATTACTGCTGTGTACCTACTTTACACAAACATTCAAGTTGTACCAATTACGTATTTAGTAGTCAAGACAGCAATTTTAAATAAAGTACAACTTCATTTACTGCATGTAGGCTATATAGGGAAGTACATACCCAAGGTGGTATGTACTTACCTATATATTTGCATACATGTCGCTCAAACTGTATTTCACAATGGATGTACCATTTTGTCAATTGATCCTCGTGTAATTGAAGAACTCTAATTCAATTTTGATTTTTGTACTGTTGCTAGTGGATTCTTAACGGGCGTCGTCAAATTTACTTAAGCTACAGCAAGACTCTGCTCTCTTCATATTAGTTAAGCTCCCCTGAAGAAGAAAAACTTTCTTTAATTTATGAAGTATTGAAGTTTTGGGTATACTGGTACGTCAATCTGGCGGCAGTATTACCTCGGAATTTTGATCATCAACCTGAAATTTTCTGGCGATTTGAAAAATTGTAGACCAACAACTGTCAATTTGACTGAGTATGAAAGAGTTCTACCTGACAAAATATATACTTATGTACAAATCAAGAATGAAGAGGCAAGAATTGAGACTAGATTCTAAAATGAACAGCACAACAAAATAATACATACACTTGACATTTTCATACTGGATAACAATATTTAAATCATATGCGGGGTATTGTACAAAAGCATTTTGGGGACAAAATTATGTACATTGTAATCTTACGCATTGTGATACATCAAATCTGCTCTATCTTATGTTGATGCTGTTGAATTTACTCCCAAATACTCACTTACAAATACATGATAAATGATTGAAAATTCCAACTTTTCACTCACATCAAGATGATAATTCGCGTCATAAAATGTGCTTGTTATTTTTGTGACTCACCTGAAACAAAAGAAAAGAAAAATATACCTAATAAAATTTAGAAGTTGATCATGAGGATAACATCAGCTTTTTCAAATATGAGAGAGTAATCACTTATTTGATCCAATAAACGCAGTTCACTATAGGTTCCTATGCAGTACAGTAGAAAAGAGAAGTTGAATCAAAGTTTGAATCTTGTGACAAGTTGATGGCCCTCCTATCTAAATTCTGTAGGTAAGGTTAGTTGAGATGTTGAGATAATTACGTCATGTTGCTATAATAACGCTACCTATATGCCTGAAAAAGTGGGCAATCCGACCGTAAAGTGGCGCTTCATAAGTAACACAACGTCATAGAACAATGTTTGGCTACCTTGGAACGGGTAACAACGGTGCATGGTTCTTAATAATAAAAAACTATCATCTACGTATTTTGTCATAAAGAGGGTTAGCCCAGGCAGATTAGGTTTTGAAATGGAAATAAATGCCGGCATAGATTTTTTCTTTCCCAAAGGGGGTCAAAGTACCACAGAAATTAGTTTTTTGAGAATAAATCGAAAACTAAGCACCAGAGAAAAAAAAGTTTCAAGCGGAAGTTGTTTCTCGTCAAATTTCCTACAAATTTCACTATTTATATGTCAACTTAACCCAAAAACTCGAGGTGAAAAGTTGGATCGAAAGTTTAGCAATTTCTAAAATTTTTGATTTCAGAGTTATTTTATATAAACACTCAGTAAATAGTAGACAAAATCAAGTTATAAACAATAGTAGGGCAAATAATTTGTCCCTAACTTGAGAACACTGCGTGCATCATTCTATTGATGATTCTAAGTCGCGAAAACCCCAACAAGGACTCGATAGCTTCTGCCGGGCTATGTTATAGTCATTGAATATTTTGCGAAATAAATTTACCCTACCGAGTAAGTTCAAAGTGGGGAACAAGAAAGGGAGATAATTAGATCTTAGTCACCTGTCTGTAACGTAGTTTCATGAAAATTCAATGACTAACAAAGATATTTCTTCTACAGCGTGATTTTGACTAAGTATTTATGTAGGTAAAACAACTCTGAAATCAAAAATTTTAGAAATCGCTCAACTTTCAATCCAACTTTTCAGCTCGAGTTTTTGAGCAAAGTTGACATATAAATAGTGAAATTTGTAGGAAATTTGACGAGGAACAACTTTTGCTTGAAATTTTTTTTCTCTGGTGCTTAGTTTTCGATTTATTCTCAAAAAACTAATTTCTGTGGTATTTTGACCCCCTTTGGGGGAGAGCCACCGCTCTGATCACTGTGGATTTTTGGTATGTTCATCAGCCATTTTAAACATAATCCATGAAAAAACCTATGCCGGAATTTATTTCCATTTACTCTTATTTTTAAGCCTAATCTGCCTGGATTAGATATCAGTGTTAAATCTATGTTTTATGAGTCCAAAGAGTTTGTACAGACCAGGTAGGCTACAATGGATGAAAGAGAATTTTCCATCGCTATGTCTTCAATTTTGATGTACGTGACTCCTTCAAACTGGCAGTACCTATCCTTTTGTTAAACAGAAGTTCAAGATGTCGAAAAATAAGGTTTCATCAAGGGCTGTCCAGATTCTATAGAGTTCCCATTAACGTTTTCGTATTATCTGCACGGCCAGTGATAAGGGAATAGTAGTGAAGAGCGCAACAACATCAAAGGATACCAGTCTGTGATTTGGATCCGCGTGGATATCAGTGACTAACTGTTTGAATTCCAAGGATGATCAAACGTGTACTGTAGGGTCTTAAATATTCTGGAGTATATTGCTCATGAACTTGGATAGTAGTAAAGTTGAAGCGTTAATGGATGACGTGATGTGAATTTGTGTTTCTTAGGAAGCCCGTGGAATTTGGTGCGACGCTAGTGTAGCTGGTTAGGTATCTTTTGAGTCGGTAGTCAATGTCAAAGACAGAACTCCCACCTTTCAAAATTCAGGTGTTGTGTATAAAATCCCGAGTTCGGACTGTCCCAACGTTTATGTTGGAAAGATATCTCAATTACTTAAAAAGGGGGTCTCCCAACACGAAGACGACATCAAGAACCACTGCTTTAGCTAAGCATACTTCGGAAGACGGTGATAGATATAATTTTAAGAATGTATCCAAAGATCCATAAAAGGAGAAAAATTCTCGAAGTGGTTAATATTGTAAAACATGACACTGTTAATTTTAGAGCTGATACCAAGAACTTAGCCTGTACATACATGCCGATGATTATCATACTGCGTTTGTACCTTTTCATACTTTTATAAGTTTGATTTTTTCATCGACCTGATAATGACGCTAGGACGTCGAAATGTTGTTTTTATATTTTTCATATTGTTTTGAATTAAAAAACAGTGGTGTATATTGCCTATCCTTTCTTATTCTTTTATTGTCATGAACTTTAAATTTCTCAAATCAGGTAATTTACGTACCTACATTACACGACCCTTGTAATTTTTTACATGTATTCAAAAAGAAGAGAAGGTTGAAAGAATTTATTTTTATACGTGGTAACACTAATACCATAACTGATGTTTTTGAAAAAGGCTTTATTACCACATTGAAATAATACAATAAGAAAAACACTACGTTTCGCTACCTCCCTGGGTAGCTTTTTCAAGCGTGATTACGAGTGAACTCAATAACCTCGAGAATTTTGCGTTTGCGATCATTACGTTCCCGGCCTAGTATTCTAGCGTTATCGAAAAGAAAAGCGTGACCCGTATCCAACGTATGAGAGGATAAAGCAGTGTGGCGGCTTTGATGTTCTACACCTTTTTGGTGCTGGGATAACCTCGCCTGGAGGAGCTGCGAGGTTTCCCCCACGTAGACTTGGGGACAGCCAGAACAAGGGACCTTGTACACAACACCAGAATTTTTCTTTATGGAGATAGGGTCTTTAATTTTGGAAAAGCATTTTTGTTTGTTGGTGTTGTGAGAGCCGAAAGAAACAGATAAAGTGGGATCTAAATTTTGTAAGACCTTACGAAGCACCACACTGCTTTTTCCCACATAAGGAATGGAGAAAAATCGTCTGCGTTCATTACTCCTTCCCAAAAGATTTCTATTATTGAGCCTCCCTTCCTCCCCCCTCACAATAATTTTCCTTACGTCCCGCGGATAGTCATTAATTCTAAGCACGTCGTCCAAGGTTGCACAATGGCAAGCATCTGTACTTTTCTGATCATTGGTAAAACGTTTGAGCGTCTGTATATCTCCCTTCCTCACACTTCTTTGGTCACATTTATCATCAGTAAATGGGCATTGACAGTGACGTCGACTCACTTCTCGAAATACTGGTGATTAAATCAATAGTATTGGGTCTATTTTGTTTGGTGAGCTGTTCCTTCTGATAGAGCAAAAGTAAAAAATACTCGTATCTTTTTGTGTTTTAGACGAAGCCTAGATATCATCCAATGTTTTAAACGATTTGTTTCATGAGATCTATTCACAGTTGTTTTATCACGCCACAATACTACGTACGAGTACCTACATACAAAATGACGTCGCATAGTAGCTATGTACATACACGAGGTTTATCATCAGCTGATAATGAATTACACCTGTTGCCATACTTCCCACCGGGTTAAAGCTACCTACCTATTTCCTTCATGATTCTGAGCATGCGTTTGTTTATATAGACGACAATAATATTTGTACTCATACCTGTCCTAACATTTGCCTGATATCTAACGAAAATAGACATTCACTAGTTGTAAATAGGCCTACATAGACGAACTATACTATATAATCACGTCATTGCGCATTTTGAAATTTCCAGAAAAGTGTACAGGACATTTTGTATTCGACATTAGGTAAATATTTTTGTGCGTGATAGAAGGCGGCTTTCAATTTCACTGTGTATCTATTCACTAATTCTCATACTTAACGTTTTGAATATCGAACGGCGAAAATGAACGTAAGGATAGTAGTAGTTGTAATTATTATCGCAAGTACAGTATCGCCCTTCGTTGTGGCAAACTTTCGTTTGCATCTATTACACAGTAATGATATGCATGCGAGATTTGAAGAGACCGAAGAGAATCCATTCAACTGGTCGTGTACAAGTAACGAATGCTTCGGAGGTTTTGCGCGCGTCAAACAGGCTGCCAAGCAATTCATTAAAGATGCAGATGGTCGTAAAATACCAACTTTATTCTTAAACGCGGGAGACGTGTTTCAAGGAACGCCATACTACACAATCCAGAAATGGAGCATAGTTGCACCCCTGGTTGATGCAATCGGTTTTGATGTGACGGTAATGTGTAATCTATATATTATTTTCTCTCTATGAATATGTGTACGGAGTGACGGAAACGCAACAAGTTTTGATCTACGAGCCGAGTACAATATTTCATCATTTTACTGGAAGACTGTCGAATGAAAGAAATTATCGATACATATTTCAATTTTATCTATCAAGTCGCTGATGTTGGCCTACATTGTGTAACGCACACAATATGGTGGGGTCACGTAAACAGTATTGAAACCGACATTGAGAGCCGCTTGTAATAAAAATTAAACTGAGTTTAACTACGGGTTTAAATTGACTGGTCAAAATTGTGCGGTCAAGTTGAACCTGATTTAGCTCGTAATATGCGCGGTTAAACTATGATTAAGTGGGTTGGTACAACTGAACAAAGTTTAAATTATAATTTAAGCGCTAGATTAAGAAGTTGGTACAAGCAGCCCTAAGAGTTCATAGAAAGAGCCGAGCTAAAGTTAAGGAAACGGGAAATGTTACACTCACTCACTACTCCGACATCAAGAACGCGGGGAGCAATACCTTTTCGAAAAGTCGGTAAAAGTATCAAGGTGAAATTTGAGCTTGAAAACAAATACCTACCTATATCATGTCTGAATACTTTTAAACGACGAAGAAAAAACTTTCTCAATATCAAGTATAATATTTACCCGCAGCTAGATAAACTTAGTCAATATACCTAATAAAAAATATTATCCGATTTTTTTCTAGTGTCTAGGAAACCATGAATTTGACAATGGTATTGACAATCTGGTGGAGTATATGAACCATTTACAAACACCAATTGTGGCCTGCAATCTAAACAAAACAGCGGAGCCTAGATTGCTCCCTAAACTGCGATCCTCCTCGATTGTGAATATCGGTTCTGAATCTGTTGGTGTCATCGGATACTTGACCCCTTCGACAATGGTGCTTACATTCTTATATCCATGTGAAATATCCTCGCAGCCCACCCTGTTTATTATTCACCCCTGTCTAATATCAGCCGAAAATTTTGCAAGGAAAGTTCCAACACTGAACACGTACAAATACTCGACGAAGTAACGTTTGTACGGAGGGAAGCTCAACAATTGAAAAGTAACGGTATCAAAATTATTATTGCACTCGGGCACTCGGGAATAGAACGAGATAGAGAAATAGCGGAGCAAGTCCAAGAATTGAGTTTGATCGTTGGCGGTCATTCCCACACGATGATGTACTCGCCCAAAGGTATTTGTACTCTTCTTATTATTTATCTGACCTCTTCACCACAGCATGTAATCGAAGGAAGAAGGATAATATTTCATCATTAATGAAAACTTAGTCTAAATTTCATTGGACCAACTATCTTTTTGCCTCTTATTCTCATTTTATTTTCTTAAATTTTGCAGTTGCTTCCCCAAGCATTGAAACAGCGTCAGAAGAGTATCCAGTAATCGTAACTCAGAAATCTGGAAAACGAGTACCTATTGTCCACGCTTACGCTTACACGAAATATTTGGGCCGAATTTTTTTAGAATTTGATGATAACGGTGGAGTGATTTATGCTAAAGGAAATCCTGTTTTACTTGACGCATCTATACCAAAAGGTAACAAATGATGAATAGTTTCTGTATCAAGAACTCGATTTTTTCAATCGTGCCTATTGAAAAGGAAAAAGGAAAGATATGTCTATCCGTCAACGTCATTCTCAAAATAAACAGGTACATAATTGAAATTCAATTAAAACATTGAAAGTTTTGGGAGAAAAGATCAGACCAGACTGAGCTTCGAGTATTACAAAAATATAGGTACTTCTACTCACTTTAGTCGTCATTCACTAACATTTTTATAGTCGGAATTTTTTAGAATTCAAATATTGTAAATTCTGTATAATTTGTAGAGAGTTATGCAAGCGCTCTGGAATTTTGAGGTACCTAACTAAGAGCAAAGAAAATTTACCATTTACAAATTATGTATAATCGATCTGATGAATCGCGTGCGCGCGCGCGTGTGTGTGTGTGTGTGGGGGGGGGGGGTGATGCCGCCAGACATGCGCCGCTAATCTATAACATCTTATTGGAAAAGGGAAGTAAATACAGAATCTAATAGCTATCCAGGTACTGCATTGACGGTGTGCGCACTTTGTTCCAGATACGCGAGTAAACAACCTCGTCCAATCTTTTACAAATCCCATGAAAGATCTTCTGAGAACAGTAAAAGGTTATCTGCGAGTTCCACTAATACGTTCTAATACCTCAGCTCTCGAGTTTGAATCAAATGCTGGAAATCTCGTGACTGATGCTCTGCTTTATTGCGTGTGTATTTCTGATTCATCGTATGTCTTGTGTGTCTTAAGCTTCATTATAATTAGGACGATTTATTTTTAGGGTGTCAAACACGCCAAAGAAAGTCGTTCAGCAACGTGGACCAACGCTCCAATCGCTATTTACAATCGAGGTGGAATCAGAGCCGATATAGGTGTAGAAAACGAAGGTAGGCATTGCACTATAGATTCTTGTAAGTTGTACAGTACGCATTCGTAGTGTACAAGTTACAAGACGACTAGTTTTCTACATCCCTTATTGTAGGGAGAATACAGTAGAACTAACGTACATACTGCACTGTAAGTAAGTATAAGAAGTCACCGAGTGCGCAAGATGTAGAAAAAAATCAAAACAATGAATGAATAGGTTATGAATATTATACTCGATGTGTACGGCAGAAATATCTTGCGAGCATGGATAGGAAAATGATTTCATTTACGATTTTTCGTAATGATAAACGACTTACAAACTTGTAAAGTTTTTATTGGGCACCGTCTTCTGGTTACTAATTACCCTTCACCACCATAAAAAGAAGGAGGACAGATGACTTTTCATCAAATGTATAATTGAACTTCTTTCACAAAATTCGGTACGACGGTATATTTCTCTTTTGTTCTTTAATCAAACGTTGGGTGTCTTCTATTAAAAAACAAAACCGTGTAACCCGTCCGACGAACGGTTTGTAGTCTTGAACAATCAATTTCACATTTACTCGAATAATAGTCAATGGGTGCTATTCAAGTATATTATAAAGGCAATAATAATTTTGAAAAATGAGTTTATGAAACAATCTTGGAAGAAAAATCGTGCTTAAAAGAAATGCGAGCATTCACCTGTTCTACAGAAATTTCGTGATCTCAACTTCAAATTTACTCAATTTTTTAAATTATTGATCATAATTTGATCAAAGTTGTAAGAATCTTAGTTCTTCTTATTCTGTAATATCAATTTTGAGACATATTTCTCCGCTAATTTTAAGAGTCATAAGGGACTCATCAACCTGATTCTGTAAAATGATATATTTTATTGTTCGTCAATTCTCTATCTAATACATAAAATACATATATATATATATCTGTATGTACGTCCATAACTTTCAAACGCCTCCACCTATCAACTTGGAATTTTTTTCGAAAAATTTCGTTTTATTTGGGTCAGGTTTTTGAATAAATTTCGACGTTCTGACTCCCTCAAGGTGGAGTAGGGGGCGAAAAAATTAGAAAAAGAACGGAAATTATCGTGTACTGAAACGTACCTTAGACGTACGCGCGTTGTTCCAACCGTTCAAAAGCGTTGAGCGGTGCAGTTTTGAAAATTAAATTATTGTGATAACTCGAGTTTTACTCATTTTTATAAAAAATTGAAAAGAACAAAAATTGTAGCCCCTGTAATTTCCTTTCGAATAAGCCCAATCCCAGATTTTTAGAAGAAAATTTGGAAACTATTGGTATCTTGACTGATGCGTATTCAATATCATCGTGTTTACACAGAGAGAGCATTTAAATCGGTTGCTTGCTCTGGATGAATCTATAGAGACTACTCAAGTTTTACGTATCTAAATACAGACTAATGTAATGCTTCAGGGGTATGGCAGGCTTTTTACCTCCTGTCCATACATTTCCTTAATCATCGCGACTGGTAAAATATTGATGAATTAGTCCGTTTTTTGCTGCAATACAGTCCTTTCCTGTCAAGTTAGTTTTGACCATTAAAATCGAAATATTTACAAAACACAGATATCTACTCAACACACAGCAGGCGGCGCCGCCAACCGCTAGTACATTAATATGATAAAACAGAAATTCATTTTTGTAAACAGTACGAGTATAGACGCAGGAAAGCAGCGGCCAATATTCGTTCAACTTGAAAGCTTTATTAGAACTTTTAGGAAGGTTATTTTCAATTCTAAACCTCCCTACACCACAACGATTAAGAAAGTTTCTGCCAAGTCTCATCAAAGTTGGTGTGTTAGGAGTGAAGCTCATTTGTTAATAAGTAACGAGCTTTTTCTTTCACAATGTAGATAATAGGTATTACAAAGTCGATAATTTATTCCATTTTGAGAAAATTCAACAAAGTCGTTTTTGAGAAATATTTGATTCAAGATTGGAAAAATCTAGCGACACAATTCACATGACTTTGTGTTGTTTGGTATACAATGCCGAGCTATTTTTTATACTTTCAAGTCTTTCATTATCAACTTCTCCAACAAGGGGGAAAAAGGAGAGAGCGAGAGAGATTTGTTACTCCAAATGTATTTTAGAACGAGAGATGTGTTTAATGTGAACAAATAAAACGCCAAAAATTGACGAATTTATTTCTTCATACATTTACATGCTCGGCGTAATTGTAAGTACCTAACTGGCATAATGAAAATCGTACTTGCGTGAACAAAGAACGGCAAAAATGGTCGTCTTTGAGAGGAATAAATAGCATATATATATTTAAGGAGGATTAGAACACTCACATTAATTTATCCACCTTTGGCTGTGATTTTGTCTAATTTTGCACCTTTAAAATATAAGTCAGGAGGACATTGAACGGATGATTCGATGTCCAACGTTTTAAGAGCATTGCGCTATTAGTTCTTTTTCTTTTAGGCGAGGGGTTGAATGAAGAAGGAAATTTTATGGAAATTGAGTGTATGCGTCCAACAGGTGCGATATACCTTTCTACAACATTTTAAAACATGAGTATTTTAGAATCACGACATTAAAAGTTGATTTCTGCTACATTTGCTACGATTGTCTTCCTTTTTTTCTTTTTGTAGAACCATTCTTTCTTTTCATTTTTGGTTGTTTCTTGCAATAATTTTTTGCTCCTTGTATTTGAATAGGTTCACTTTGTGATTCTGATAGAATTATTAATGATTATTGTAGGAGCCATTACATTAGGGGATTTGTATACAATGACTCCGTTCCAAAATCAGATATACGAAGTGAATTTGCTAGGATCCACACTGTTGAAAGCGCTTGAACATACAGTGATGAAAAATAACTCTGATAATTACTCTATCCTCGATTTTTCTGGTAAGTACAAATAATATACATAAATTAATCTGGTGAGAGTTTGATACGAGTATAAAATCTTATTTATTTTCTATCATAATTTCTTAATGAAAAGCAATAAAAATGATAAGATGATAAACGGGTAGCAGATCAAAAAATGATGGGCCAGGGATGAGGGGTAGCCCAACAAAAATTTTTGCCTAATAAGAGGAGGGGGTGTTGAGAAATATTGAGGGTTTACCCAAATTTCAAAGTCAATCTCAGGCCAATGAGTGAAAGATATAGGTTTCATATTATGTGAGGAATTGCTAAAATGTCATATCGTAATCATTGAAGAAAGCGTTGTAAAAGGGGGGAAATGGGTCCAAGAAAGGAAAGTTTATACTTAGTGGAAATAACTAAACTAAAAACTGTTCCCATTCACTCATGAGCATCTAATTCATGATTCTACAGGTTTGAAGGCGCAATACAATCTTGAACAACCAGTTGGAAGTCGCATCTCGTCTGTATTTGTAGTGTGTAAAAAATGCTCTGTACCTCGATATGAAATGTTGAAACCTTCTGAAACCTATTCAGTCCTCATGACAAATTTTCTCTTGCAAGGTAAAGGTAATTTTGGAATGTTTCGAGACGAATCTTTCAACGTCACCAAATTAAGTGAGTTCTCCTAGACTAAACTCAACTCTAGCCTATATTCTTATTTATATTTCCGTTTACAATTTTTTAATTCCACGTAGATAAAACTGATACGGACGCTCTCATTGAGTACTTCGAACAACTACAATATATATATCCTAAACTAGAAGGACGACTAACTATCGCCCAATTTCAAAACAATGGTGCGGAAAGAGATATTTTTCACCTTGTGATCATTTTTATAGTCTGCGGGATTCTAATTATGGTTTTTTGGTACATTTATCAATTTTATTGGAAACTCAATTATCAATATCAACGCCTTGATACGTAAACTTGATGATTATATTATTTAAACAAAATATTACTAGTCCAGTCATATTAGATGAATAAAATTGTGTAAGTCGGGGACTGATAGAAATCAGCTGAAATTTTTGGTATACACCTATATGTTATTTACCCCCTATACAACATTCTAAAAGTTACATTCATGACGTGCGTGTCGTCCCCAGGGCCTGGGGCAAAAATTAGTGGTCCTGATTGGTGTAACGTTATCTTCAGGGTGAATATCAGCTTTCCGAAAAAAAGTCATGAGACAGAAATTGTAGAACGTCAAAAAATACCTAAAAAATGTTACCTTCAAAATTTCCATACGATACTACATTTTTGAATAAATGAAGGGTGAAAGTTGGATAGTTGTAGAACTAACGCATGAAAACACCTTACTGTAATAGAATACAAAATTAAAAATATAAAATTACGTGATTATCAAAGGTTTAGAAACAGGGTGTTGTCCATGAGAGCAATCTAATCTTTGCTGAGTAAATTTTATCTTCGTCCTCTAAAACATAGGAATAGAGTGTTTAAAATGAGGCATTCAAAGTTTTTTGGGGATGCACGTACAATTGAAACATTATATCTGCTACTGGTTAGGTCAATCTTGGACTTTGCAGACCTAGTATGGGCGCCATTAGAAATAGGAAATTTGAAAACCTTGGAGCAAACTTAGAAACATTTTCTGAGATTTTTGTACATCAAAAACTTTGACTATTAAGAGTCAGGAATAACATAGTGAACCTTTTATAGGATAAGATCGACCTCCAAGCTATATATGGTGGAAGCAGGACGTCAAATTTCAAATATTGAGCTGTATCTGATAGGGCAAGTTTAATCTTTATTTAGAAAAAATGAAAACAAACAAACCCCCATAAAACAGGTTCCGCACTGGCCTTGATTAACACAGTTAATGAAGGCAATATTCCGAGCAGTTAACGAAATAAGCTGCGAGTTTGAAACTACCTACACATAAGAAAAGGTACTGGGTTCGAGAAAGAATTGTGAAAATTACATCCGGTTTCACATATAGGAAATGACTGAGTGCGTCTCATGTCTTGTGTATACAGACTAATGTAATGTTTCAGGGGTATGGCAGGCTTTTTACCTACTGTCCACCCATTTCCTTAATCATTGCGACCGGAAAAATATTGATGAATTAGTCCTTTTTTTGCTGCAATACAGTCCTTTTCTGTCAATTGAAAAACCCTTTTTCAATATTAGTGCTCTACTTACACCTCACTCACTCATTATGAGTTCCGACTTTCCTGTCAAGAATTAGCTCTGACCGTTAAAATCGAAATATTTACAAAACACAGATATCTACTCAACACACGGTTGGCTGTCAGGCCCGTCGCCAACCGCTAGTTGTCTACTGTAGGCTAAAAGTAAAGTAGTCTCATTCCCTTGATCGTTATTTTGCAGATATACGTCGATTTAATTTTGTATGGTAGGAAGGAGTATGTCAGACTAACCTCCATTGTTACATTCATTCTAGTTTTTGGCAAAAGGCAGGTGACGCGCTCAGAAAATACATGAAAGACAACAAAAATAAATGTGTGTTGCAGCTTTCCATCATTGCGTCGCCATCGAATCGAAAATAAATGGTTTTCCGACTTAAAACAGGAAGGTATACGTAATAGTAAATGGCGTTTTTGTTATACAAAAAAAAAAAAAAAAAAAAACATTGGCAATCTTCCAATACAGTTGATTATAATTATTCAAGAAAGAGGATACCTAATCGACTCGATTCATCAAAATTCCTAGGAACCTAAGCACAATTGATCGACATAAGAAATAACACGTAGGCCTAGATACGCCGACATAAAAAATTTTCTCGTGTCTTTTTATACGTATAGGGATGAAACATCAAAATCAACGACTTCAAAATATTTTTGTATGTTTTCAGGTTAACTTTGAAATTTTTTAGAGCAGGTTTTGTGGTATTTTTCCATAAACGTCGGTATACTTAGTTTTACTAGAAAATATAATTTCACGAGATTACGTATCACAAACGGAACTGGACGTATACGTACAGAAAAGATATCTTTCATGTTTGTTGAAAATGTTACGCATTCACGCTAGTAAACAAAATTGAATTTTAGTAACCGTCCCCGCACCTCGAAAAGACTCGTTCTCTCTAAATGTTTTCCAACCATTGTCAACACCACTTGTGAAATTACGTTATAGACTGCGCGATATTCATCATAATTCAAGATTTCCGCCGTTCCTCTTTGTACATTCGCATTCTTTTGCATTATAATGCTGTGTAAAAGCTCTATATTTTCTGCATTTTCATTTTTCTCCTTTCATACACGCGACTCGTTTGAGTGAGTTTCTGTTGGCAGAAATTATGGAGCGCATAGAATAGATATTTTCTTTCTTCATAAAACTTTTTAACTATAGATGTATACACAAGACTTTCATTTAGGTAGAGCTTTCCTTGCACGCTTCGCTGTTAGCAAATTGGAACACATTCATTTTGAAGAATGATCGTACCTAAAACGAGGAAAATAAACAACGATAAGCCTTTCGTAAGACACGCGAGAATAGAAGAAATAACTCGTCACTCTCGTCATCAGTTGTCGTTCCCAACGGTACAGCACAACGCGACGCGATGTCCATGCGACATCCTTTGAAACTACGAATATGCACTGGCACTGCGCACCATCATAATGGTACTCGTTTCTCCTACTTATAGTCTTAAATTAGGTACCTATAATTATGTAATATTTAGTACGTCGGTAAGACACTCGAAAATTTTAAACCATTTGATGAGATATAAAAATCAAACTCAATGGAGACAGCGATGGTAATGACGTGGTGTATCGTCGTAGTTTGTCTCTCTTTTACGTACTGTCAGTACAACTATAGTGTGATCGCGACTTCATGGTAGATAGTGCAGTTTTCGAAAACTTTTGATAAGAACATTTATACCGCAGCGCGTTGTATCGTCGAAAGAAAATTAAACTTTCGAAGTCAACACATTACTTGAATGGTAAATGCGCCTTTCCGTACTCTACACCCCGCACGTTCACCCAATTCTAGAGGTGGCTCGCTCTTATACACTTCAGTGCTGCGTCTGCGTGCACATGGTTTAGGGTGAAAGGTATACACGGAATCAACTGACATCGCGTCGCGCCTGTGGCGTCCGTTTCGGCCAAACCAGTATTGAAATTCTCTCGATGAAACCTACAAGAATTTCTGCGCCGTAAGTTTTAAAAAGGACTCTCAAGAAGAATCCTCGACGTCGAACGTCTGAATAATTTTTGGTCAACTTTGCAATGGAAAAGGTGGTGGATAAAAATTTCAATACATAAGTAATTTAAGCAGGGAAGGGAACAAAAAGATAAGGCCGCACACCATAAAAAATGGTGATTAATAAGCAACTGAATTTGCTCGGTTTTCCAAATTTTCGTAAGTCTCCGTGGGATTTTTGTATCGTAAAGTATACGGGGAACGAGATAAAACATGAATGATGAAGAATCGAAAAATTGTAGGAGCAGATAGCATTTCAGAACTTGAGGGAGCAGTATAGAAATTTATAACCGAAACAGCTACAACCAATCTGACGTTACAAGGAGCATGTTTGACCCCATAGTAGGCTACATATAACACAGGGCGACCCTCCAAAAAGTAACTCAGCATTCAGAGAACACCTCTCCGTATTGTAGTTTATATAGTTTTGAGGATTGGTCTCCGGAATGACCGGAACACACACTTTAACCAAAACTTGAGCTACAGAGTCTAGTCTAAAGCAGAATGAGTTTCAACACTGAACGATACGGAGGGAAGGGTCACGCTTGACCGTATCTCAAGAACTTCGATTCTCATCTGAAGTGGATAATTTAGACTAAGTAGGAGAGATGAAGGAATAAATAAGGCCCGATTAGACTTATACAGTCGGAAAGGAGAGCAGAGAGATACTCGTAGATTACCTCAAGGAATGTGTGTTCGAATTAGCATTGCAGAAACAGCGAGTGTCTAAGTCTTGTAGGCTTATCTAAAATAATAGAAATCAAGGGGGGAGTCGACAATCGAATACCGGATCACGTAGTATAGTTGAGATTATAGAAATCAATCCGAAGCCGGAACGAAATAAGAGAAGAGGTTCGAGATTTAAGACATACCCATACGCCACTCACCCCCCCCGCCATGGGTGTTCACGCTAACACCATCTTTTTTCAAATCGATCAAGCCAAAGATTCAGCGCAGCGTATGTTTTCATCCCATAATTGATGGTATCGCATACGAGAGAATAAAATTGTAGTAAATTGCGACGGGATATTACGTAGTTTAATGAAAGAAAAAGAGAGAAAAAAAAATAATGATAATAAATGAGCAAAAGAAAAGAAAAGAAAATAAAAGAGAGAAAAAGGGGAAAAAGTGGTTGAAAACGAATAAATGATATCAGACGGAAGAAAACGAAAATAAATAAGTGAAGTATAAAATCAAACAAGAATAAATGTTCTACAAATCATATGAAATGGTAAAAAAAAAAAATAACAAAAATAAAACCTGATTACGCCGGCAGAGAATTCAGCAAGATATCTCGTATATAAATTTTAGACTAAGTTCGCGATCTGCGAGAGGCTTTTCTCGACAAATCTTCCAGAATCGAAGGTGTTAATAAAACCGCATTGGGGTCGGCGGAAGAAAAACACGAGGATACCCAGCGTCGCAAATAGATTGATGGAAAAAAAAATCAACATCTACCATAAATGCGAAGGACGCGCAATAAAAATTTTCGATAGGTTTTTCTTTTTTTTTGTTCAATAGAGACGTCGCAGGTGCGTATCATATAACGATTAGAACGGAAGTGATCGGCAGCGGCAAATTATCACTGACACCAATTACGAAGTAGGAAAGAGAAAAGGAAAGAGAGGAAAGGAAAAAGAAAGGGAAGAAGTAGGATACGCACCGTACGAACGCCGAGCAAGCGAAGCACGGCCGCCTTCACACATCCTCGATGCAATCGAGAGTTCGTAACGCCACACCATGGCAAAAATAAAACTACACCGCAACACCAACAAAACCGAGGTGCTTTTCCACAATGGCCGCACTGAAGAAACTATGGATGACAGCAACACCAACTGCCTGGAACCTGGAAAGGCAGGACAACGAATTTGGAAAAGGACCCGTAAACTGTACCCAATTGTGAAGTCCTGAATGCAGATGAAACACAAACCCAAATTCTGGATCAGCCAGGGCATCAGCGACCGTGAAGTATTCCACCATTACCTCTTCCAAAAGAGTGGAGTTCTCGCCAAAAACTGCCTATGTGGGCTCCAACTGGTCACAGACAACCGCTCCTACAAACAATGATGAATATCTCTAGTCAATAGGGCAGGTAATTGAAAGAGTGGGACACCATCATCATCTCCATCACGACCTCCACCATCATCACCAAAGAGAGAGAACATTATTCCATGTCATCAACATATACATAAATATTTTGTAAATATCTCCTCTTGTTTCTGTTATCTAGTTTTAAGATGTTTATCCTACCAACCATCCAGACATAAAAGCAATCCAAGTGGGTGGAGAAGGTCACTATTATATGTACCTATGCGTAACTAAATGAAGGTATCCAAGAAATCACTAGTATACTTTTTGCCTACCTCAGTAGCGACAAAAATCCGATAATTCTTACGGACTTTATAATTATAACTATCAGACGACTACTGCTGGAGGATATGCCCTGGAAGACCTCAAAAGTGCTAACTTAAATCTAGCCAACAGTACGCAACCCACTTGGAGGCCCAGTATTAACGATTATGTCTGCTATCAAGATGTTGACGTTTCTAGCTTCCAAGTTCTAGATGATGACTCACACTCTGACCACTTTACAATCAGCATCCTTGCAAAAATACTAACAACCAGGAAAGATAAGATCTATAGATCAGACGTGACAAGTTGTCTATGGCAATTAGAAACCTGACCATTGGTCCTTTAACTCTCAACTCTACCACTGAAATTGATGGCTTCATAGGCAATCTAACCTCCATGCTGAACAAATGCATTAAGACCACTTCAAATGAAATTGAGATTTGGAGAAAGAGACCTCCATTTGAGAAACCGGAAAAAGGCGTTAAAAATCATTGCACATAGAATTCAAATGAAGAACAACTCCATATCTTACTCCTTTTGTAGAAACTAATCCAAGCAGCAAACCTTCAGAGAACTTTGTACCCAATCTAAACCGTAGAGTACCCCTATACAAGATGGCTAAATACGCTTCAAACCTTTGCTAAAGAGCCCTACAGGACACTTATGCTCCAGCAAAGAGAAAAGTATCAAATTCCTACTAAAAGAAAAATTCCCAACCTCGACCCATACGCTCAACTGGGATAGACACATTGGAGCACTTGCATCCTATCCAGAAATCACAAAAGAAGAAGTGAAAGATATAATCAAGATACTTAAAAATCATAGAGCTCCTGGTCGAGATAGTCTCAACATTTTTGCCATTAAAGCTTTGAATTGGCATCACCCTGATGTTTTTTCTCTGTTATTCACAACTTCCCCTCTGGTTGGAAAGATGGTCAAGCAGCATAAGGAAACGTCGGTTAAATATCGAAGTCAATCACAAATAAATTAATCGAACATAGACGACGCGTTTCGGTAACTATATAGCATCTTCAGGTCGTTTTGAAAAGTACTGACACGGACAAGTGCAAATTTAAAACCAGGGCTGGGCATGGATCGAATCGCAGATCACGGATCACGGATCGAAAATTGGCGATCCGTGATCCGTAATCAGATCATTTTTTCCCGCGCTTTACGGTCCGCGATTGATGCGGATCATTTTTACCGACTTTTTACTTGTAAAAAGTGAGGTATTACACCCGACGCAAAGTATTCAGGGGGAGGGGGCAATAAACTTTCTCGACGTTTTGGAGGTCCTAGATCACTTCTACCCTAATAAGAAAATTTCAGGTTTCCTTATATATATAAGATTTTTTTTGTCCTCGCAACTCCTCAAAAACTACTGGTTGGATTCTCTTGAAATTTGGCCAAGTTGTAGTGGATTATCTGAAGTTGGGAATGTGAATTTTTTTCTTAGATTTCTCGAGTAGTTGAGTAACTCTCAATTTTCCTCGAATTTCTTAGTGTTGTTTCTCAAAAAAATATCAATCTTATTATCTTCATATCACTACATTAGGTCATAGTGTATTCAATCTTATTGCTCTGTAATTTTTGTATCGGTTGGACTAGTGGTTCTTGAGTAAATCTCAAAATGTAAGTGGTCCACGTATAGAGGCGTAAGAGCTAAATCTCGCTTATTCAATTTATATTTGAGTTCGTTTGCCACGTGATTAAAGCATCATACACCTATTGGCTGCAAAAACTTCTCATTACCAGTCATATATGATTGAAAAAATTCGACGTTTATTGGATACGTTAAACAAACGTTGCACGTAAGCGATCGATTGAATATTGGCCGTGTATTTTATAATTACTGCGTTATGGAGGTATACATAGCATTTTTTTTTTTTTTTTTTTTTTTTTCTTCTACATTATCGCAATAGGCTCGTAGCCTGAACACTGGGGATTAATGTTGAAATTCAGGTAAAGACAAAGTGGAAGTTTCATTGCCCATTTCAATTTTCTTGATCTATGTTTTGATTTTACCGACTTTTTACTTGTAAAAAGTGAGGTATTACACCCGACGCAAAGTATTCAGGGGGAGGGGGCAATGAATTTTCTCGACGTTTTGGAGGTCCTAGATCACTTCTACCCTAATAAGAAAATTTCAGGTTTCCTTATATATATATATATATATATATATATATAAGATTTTTTTGTCCACGCAACTCCTCAAAAACTACTGGTTGGATTCTCATGAAATTTGGCCAAGTTGTAGTGGATTATCTGAAGTTGGGAATGTGAATTTTTTTCTTAGATTTCTCGAGTAGTTGAGTAACTCTCAATTTTCCTCGAATTTCTTAGTGTTGTTTCTCAAAAAATATCAATCTTATTATCTTCATATCACTACATTACGTCATAGTTTATTCAATCTTATTGCTCTGTAATTTTTGTATCGGTTGGACTAGTGGTTCTTGAGTAAATCTCAAAATATACGTGGTCCACGTATAGAGCCGTACGAGCTAAATCTCGCTTATTCAATTTATTTGAGTTCGTTTGCCACGTGATTAAAGCATCATACACCTATTGGCTGCAAAAACTTCTCATTACCAGTCATATATGATTGAAAAAATTCGACGTTTATTGGATACGTTAAACAAACGTTGCACGTAAGCGATGGATTGAATATTGGCCGTGTATTTTATAATTACTGCGTTATGCAGGTATACATATCATTTTTTTTTTTTTTTTTTCTTCTTCTACATTATCGCAATAGGCTCGTAGCCTGAACACTGGGGAGTAATGTTGAAATTCAGGTAAAGACAAAGTGGAAGTTTCATTGCCCATTTCAATTTTCCTCATCTATGTTTTGATTTTTGTCATTATCGACTTTATAATATCTTACTGTACCTATTTTTGGAAATGGACAGTCAGGTTAATACTTTAAGATTCTTCTAAATCACCTAAGTTTTATATTTTAATTTTAATAGAACCCATTAAAAAGATTAGAAATGAATTGAACAATAGAAGAGGAAGTGGAATACCTTAAATCATTATTATCACAATCAGCTTATAAGTGAGAAACAATGAAGTTTAGGTATGGGGAGCATGTGTAAATGATTTTATAGCAAATTATTGAAAAGTCGGTGATGCTTACGCTTCTGCGTGAGCTTTTTTGTCATTATCGACTTTATAATATCTTACTGTACCTATTTTTGGAAATGGACAGTCAGGTTAATACTTTGAGATTCTTCTAAATCACCTACGTTTTATATTTTAATTTTAATAGAACCCATTAAAAAGATTAGAAATGAATTGAACAGTAGAAGAGAAAGTGGATTACCTTAAACCATTATTATCACAATCAGCTTATAACTGAGAAACAATGAAGTTTAGGTATGGGGAGCATGTGTAAATGATTTTATAGCAAATTATTGAAAAGTCGGTGATGCTTACGCTACTGCGTGAGCTTTTTTTTGTTTACGGTTGATTTGATCCGCGCGGATCGCGTTTTTTTTTCTCGCTCCAGGTTGAAGGGGAAAGCTCTAGAGCTTGGCTGGGCACGGATTGGATCGCGGATCATATGTTCTGATCCACAGTCGATTGATCCGTCGGATCGTTTCCAATGAACGATGATTGATCCGCGATCCGATCCGCCGTGAGACCGATGATCCACGATTCGAATCAAATTTTCGCGATTTGTGCCCAGCCCTGTTAAAAATTAACACAAAAAAATGGGGGTCATTAATGATAGGCACCGACGCCAGTGGAATAAAACAGGTCAGCGAGCGTTGACTCTGGTATAATTTTATTAGCGAGAGGAGAGAGGGAGGAATCGTTGCAGTGTTTAATAATCTCAATTTCCTCAAGAGCGGTGAGCTTTGAGCCTTTATCTGCGAAATGTAGGAGATGAACTCCAGTATTGATAAAGAAAGTGTGATTTTTTCCATCAGATGACCAGGCAAAGTTGGAGCGCTTGGGGTACAATTTTTGAAGGCCTTTTCATGCTCCGCGACCCGATCTTTAAGTTTCGGCCAGTTTGTCCAACGTACATTGTGGGACAGTCTGTGCACACAAGTTTGTACACAGCTTTTTTCGAGGGGGGGGGGCGATAGGATCCTTAGAAATGGGGAAGATATCGTGGATTCTGTTAATCGAGTAATACGTAGGACGTAGACTGAATTTCTTTAAGAAAGAAGAGATTCTACCGGAAAGGTGGCCCAAGAGGGGAGACCGGATCCACTTTCGATTGGGAGCATCTCTCTCATGAACGGTGGTGTGATTGAGGAATAAAGCGGTGCGTTTTTAAAATCTCTGAAGACGAGTATTCAGATTCTGGAGCAACTTATTTGGCCGTTACATCAACTTCAAAATCAAAGAGAAAGTTGGTTTGGTATGGAACTACTACAGATGCTACTGGGATTGGTAGTATTGTCTTTGTGATCTCTATCAATGGCGAAAAAGTGGAAATGAAGCTTGACTAAATCCCAGACTTGGAATGAACTTGTTTTCACGGAGACAATCCTGCAGTAATGAAATGTTGTTATTGAGAAGAAATCCAAGAAGGAAGTTCTAAAAAGAAGATTGGATGAGGACTTCTGAGTATTAAAATAAAAGATCAAAACAAGCTGATGGAACGATTATAACTAAGAAGATTTCTAGAGAATCCAATATGGTGGACGTGTTTACCAACTACCAAGAGAGAAGTTATGGAAGCTGACCAAAGGTATGAGGCTTTCCAGTAGTCTATATTGCATACGTATTCTGCTACATTTTATCAATCTGGTAGTATTTCTAACATTGCTGTCATGGCAAACCCTTTGAAATGAACATAACTATGCAACCACCAATACCCATAAGATCGAAGTAAAGAAACACTATACCAGATTGATAGGTAACAAGTAGGAGAATATATATGCAATAGAGAATGCTGAAAAAAGCGTTATTGAAGTTCAGACTTGCTAAAGGTATGAAGTTTTAACAGGGATCCTGTTTTATGGGCGATTTTTCGAGAAGTTTGCCGTGCGCCGTACGGCAAAAAACATGGAAAAATTTCGAACCTCTAGCTCGGAGGTCGGAATTTTTTTAAGTCACCCTCTCATCATATACGTATAGCTCGGAGGTTGAAATTTTTCCAGGTCCCTCTACTATCATATAGACCTCGAGAGTTGAAATGTTTCTAAGTCCCTCTCCTATATCATATATAGCTCGAGAGTGAAGAAAAATGGGTAGGATTTTTTCGCACGAAATAAAAAGTCAGAAATAACGAAAAAAATGCTTACGCAGCCGCGTAAGCAATACACGACTTTTCACCTGTATCTACAATCAAGTTTTTTGCTTAAACTTTAACTCTAGTACTCCAATTTATTCAATGAATCGTTTTCTCAATAAGATACACACATCCTCAACATATCTCTTGCCACTCTAATTCATTCTTGATCATCTCCGATTCTCAAGCATCTTTTAATGTTGGTTGTTGTAGACTCACACATAACATTCATTCATGAGAAACTCAACACAAACGAGCAAATCTTTCACACATATAAAACTATTTCATCACTCAAAAAAATGACAAAATTATACGCAAAGGATTGTTGCACTAATACTATACTAACACAACATTCATTCATGACTGACTCAACACGAACGAACACATCTTTAAAAATTCATTCATAAAGAGCGTATCCTTACGTGTGTGAACAGGTAACCCAAAAAATGAATAAAACTAGCTACAACTACACTGACAATCTACGTAATCAAAGGTTACCCTTCGCTTTTGATGACGAAAGCGACTACCTGAAGTTTAGTACTACAAAATATTAGTAGCTCGAATATTTGCAAATTTCATCAAATTAGTTCACGCTTCAATTTGAGATTTCTCACGAACCAAACATCGTATCAACACCAAAAGTTCACAATTACATTTTTAGACATGTAAATTACAATATATCAACATTTGAAAAAAATTGAACAAACCATATCAGAGTTATAGGAGTGGGGAATTTTTTTTAAAATTGGGTATATCTGGAGAACTACTGATCCGATCGTCAAAAAAAATGCAGGTGCACAACTTCAGATATAACACTACAACTTGACTAAGTTTCAAGAAAATCCATCCAGTAGTCTCGGAGGAGAAGTCCGGACAAATTTTGATCCATATATATATATATAAGGAAACCTGAATTTTTTTTAATGACGTAGCGATGATCTATGACCTCTAAAACGTCGAGAAAGTTCATTTCCCCCCCTTTCTGCCACAATTGTGACGGGTGTAATACTCGCTTTTCTACGAAAAGTCGGTAAAAAACACTCACGCAGTCGCGTGAGTAGTACACGACTTTTCTTCCCACAATGCAGAAAACATTGAGAGAGTCACTCCCTCTCTTTAAATTAAATACCAATGACCTGTCAATCATGTCAAACATTTGTAGAATAAACAATAAAACTCAGTTTATAAATTCTATCACTACGATGTCACATCAACAGATAACAGAGTAAAAATACCTATAATCCAATAAGGAAACCTGAATTTTGTTATAATTTAGGCTAAGAGTCATCTAAAACCTACAAAACGTCTCCAGAAAAACCACTCCCCCTCCCCCTGTCCAAACTGCTACGAGGCTATAACAGTTGTTTCTAATAAAAAAGAGCTCTACAATCATTTTTTTCCATACCTTATTCTTAGCATATTATTAGTCTAGTATCTAATATATAAAGCAGAAAGTTTGTCTGTCCGTCCTCCTGTCCGTTTATAACTCGAGAACTACTGGGCCGATCGCTTTCAAACTTTCAGGATATATTGTCCTCATCCCAGAGCAGCACATAGACTCATAAAAATAAACATTTGACGGGGAGGTGCTGAGTAATTTCAAAAAAGGGCGAAAACAATGACTTTTTTCAATATAAAGGAAAAACGGGCATTATGGAGTACTGAAACTGCTTTGCGCTGTACGTTAGACCTACGCGCGTTGAGTGGCGCCGTTTCGAAAATTGAATTATTGTGATAACTCGAGTATAACTCATTTTTATGAAAAATTGAAGAGAACAAAAATTGTAGCCCCTGTAATTTCCTTTCGAATGAGCCCGGTTCCACATTTTTAGGAGGAAATTTTGTGACTACAGTATTCGCTGTACTTCCATACCAAGTAAGTTATTTTATTCACAGTTTTAAAAACACCTACATAAAGGATTTTACTTCCGGTATCTCATACAAGAACCAATGTCTAGACACGGTGCGCACTGCGTATGGGCTAGCGAAAATGACCCTTTTTTTTACCTGTTGTCCGTGTGTTTTCTTAGGGACTGGCAAAATGTCGATGGATTTGTCTGTATTCTGCTGCGATACAGGCTTCACGCGTTAAGTCAGCTCTCAAGTGAATTAGTGTGCAAAAAATTTAATTTGGTGATTTTATTTTTGTGCGACTTGGAACTTTGATATTTTATAAGTACAGTCGCAGTTTTTGGTGTCTATTTTCTTATTTTTGAACTGAATAGTTGTGAATTTTGCAAAACTCTTTTCACTGTTTCTTTTTTAAAAATTCATCTGAATTCCAAGATACCTACAAAACACACATACCTATAAGATACAGATACCTATAAAACACAGATATCTACTCAACACACAGCTAGCGGTCAGGCGCGCCGGAGGCGCGTCGCCAACCGCTAGTCTATCTAATATATAAAGCAGAAAGTTTGTCTGTCCGTCCTCCTGTCCGTTTATAACTCGAGAACTACTGGGCCGATCACTTTCAAACTTTCAGGATATATTGTCCTCATCCCAGAGCAGCACATAGACTCATAAAAATAAACATTTGACGGGGAGGTGCTGAGTAATTTCAAAAAAGGGCGAAAACAATGACTTTTTTCAATATAAAAAAACGTGGTGGTGTAGCTTGCCATCGAACGCGTTGTTCCAACGTTACCGTCCGTTCAAACGCGTTGAGCGGCGCAGTTATAAGAATTAAGTTATGGTGATAACTCGAGTTTTACTCATTTTTATGAAAAATTGAAGAGAACAAAAATTGTTGCCCCTTTAATTTCCTTTCGAACGAGCCCAATTCCAGATTTTTAGGAGGAAATTTTGGAGCTATTGGTATTTTGACTGATGCGTATTTAAGATCATTGTGTTTACAGAGAGAGAGCATTTAAACCGGTTGCTCTGGATGAATCTACAGAGACTATTCGAGTTTTACGTATCCAATTTTCGATTTTGAAAGGAGACGTTTATGTAAAATAATTTCTTGAAAATTCGCTCTTCTTTTGTGACGAGTAACTATACATTAGGTAAATATCGTCGTCAGAGTTTGAAACTACCCAAGAAAAGGTACTGGGTTCGAGAAAGAATTAAGAAAATTACATCCGGTTTCTCATATAGGAAACGACTGAGTTCGTCTCATGCCTCTACACAGACTGATGTAATGCTTCGGGGATATGGCAGGCTTTTTACCTACTGTCCATCTATTTCCTTAATCATTGCGACGGTTCATGAATTAGTCTGTTTTTTGCTGCAATACAGCCCTTACCTGTCAACTCAGCTCTTACCGTTAAAATCGAAATATTTACAAAACACTGATATCTACTCAACACACAGCTGGCGGTCAGGCGCGCTGCCAACCGCTAGTACTGTATATTAGGATGAGTGGTTCAATTCTTTATCACTTCCGATTCCTGGCATCTCTTAATGCTATCTCGAGCTGCTATTCCTCTCGTGCACTCATAAATTGCCTTCACGCTATCATATCACCATTTTCTATGCACACTCTACCCCAAAATTCTTCATCTGGGAATCCAGCTACAACGAGATCCCGAAAAACTAAAAAAATCGATGTCGAAACGAAAGAAGCAACCAATCACCTAATAGTCAACCCCTCATTCCTTCCCTCACGCTTCAACCATTCCAAACGTATTGACAAAATACCTCACTTTTCTAGCTAGAAAATTCGGTAAAAATATATAGCCCCGAAGCCCGGTTTACTCTTTAGTCTAATCTCAAATCTCACTCAAAAAAGCCAGTCCAAATTGAAAATAATCTTTCCATCTCTTTTGACACCTCAAATCAACTATGAACCACTATTAATTATATACCCATACATGAAAAAATGACAAATAAATCAATTATTAATTAAGAGTGAAATCACCCAGGTAGTTTCGCATCAGCACACTTGATGAAGATTAAAAAATTGTACTTAATCATTCAAACTCAAGGTTTTCACTAAAATCAGTCGAATAACAAATTAGGAAAAATAAAACGTGAACCCACATTTTGGTCCTCATCCCAACGAAATTCAAGGCAAGAGGAGGTCATTTTAGCTCGACTGCGAATAGGCCACACTCGTCTTACTCATACTTATCTTCTCACTAATCTCGCTCCTCCATCATGCCCTCACTGTCTCCAAGAAAATTTATCAGTTGATCATTTTACCGACTTTTCTAACTAGAAAAGTGAGGTATTACACCCATAGCAAGGTCAACAGGGGGAGTGGGCAATGAACTTTCTCGACGTTTTAGGGGTCTTAGATCACAACTAACATAAAAAAAAATTTCAGGTTTCCTTATATATATATATAAGATTTTTTTGTCCGCGGAACTCCTCCGAAACTACCCGATGGATTTTTTTTGTAACTTAGCCATATTGTAGTAGTATATCTGAAGATGTGCACCTGCAATTTTTTTGAAAATCGGATGAGAGTTCCCGAGAAATTTTCAATTTGTTGAGAAATTTTGCAGTATTTCGAGTACCTTTTTGTCCGCGGAACTCCTCCGAAACTACCCGATGGATTTTTTTGTAACTCGGCCATATTGTAGTATTATATTTGAAGATGTGCACCTGCATTTTTTTTGAGGATCGGATGAGTAGTTCTCGAGAAATTTTTACTTTTGTTGAAAAATTTTTCACTATTACGAGTAGCTTCTTACGAATAGCTGCGAGTACCTAGCTGCTTACGTTAGGAGAAGCGGATTTTCCTATACGTTTACCACTTTCGTTATCAGTACCTACGTGTATTGTGATGAAGAACCTTTCATCATTCGACAGGTTCATTCTTTGTTCATTCTTTACCAAGGGTTCATTGGATTTTATTTCCGATGAAACCTTTTCGTTCAAATTTAGTACACTTGTATCTCGCTTCCCACAGCCCCTAGAGCGTTGAATTTTGTTTTGTCAAATTTTATTTGTTTTGTTAAATTTATTTTTTAACGGATAGTGGCAATGGCGAGTTGTTCATTTTTCTAGCTATTTTTCATTATTATTAGTCATACTCGATAGTTTTTTTTTTTTTATTATTATTATTTTACGAGCATTATAAACTGCACGAGGGTTATTTGCTCGGCGTTACAATCTTATTTTAGAACATTACTTACTTGAATTAGGTTAAATTAGGTACGTATTGGTGGAATTGAGTGGCGATCGAACGGAATTTGTTGGTGAATTATATGAAGTTGTAGAATTGAGTGGTGCGTAAATAAGTTAGGGTTGAGTCGATGGTTTCCGAGTTGTTGTTTAGTGCTGCATTGATATTGGAAGATATATTTAGGGAGGTTCGAGTGGGTTGCAGGACGGGGCATGAGAAAAAATGATCAACTGATAAATTTTCTTGGAGACAGTGAGGGCATGATGGAGGAGCGAGATTAGTGAGAAGATAAGTATGAGTAAGACGAGTGTGGCCTATTCGCAGCCGAGCTAAAATGACCTCCTCTTGCCTTGAATTTCGTTGGGATGAGGACCAAAATATGGGTTCACGTTTTATTTTTCTTAATTTGTTATTCGACTGATTTTAGTGAAAACCTTGAGTTTGAATGATTAAGTACAATTTTTTAATCTTCATCAAGTGTGCTGATGCGAGACTACCTGGGTGATTTCACTCTTAATTAATAATTGATTTATTTGTCATTTTTTCATGTATGGGTACATAATTAATAGTGGTTCATAGTTGATTTGAGGTGTCAAAAGACATGGAAAGATTATTTTCAATTTGGACTGGCTTTTTTGAGTGAGATTTGAGATTAGACTAAAGAGTAAACCGGGCTTGGGTGCTATATATTTTTACCGAATTTTCTAGCTAGAAAAGTGAGGTATTTTGTTAATACGTTTGGAATCGTTGAAGCGTGAGGGAAGGAATGAGGGGTTGACTATTGGGTGATGGGTTGCTTCTTTCGTTTCGACATCGATTTTTTTAGTTTTTCGGGATCTCGTTGTAGCTGGATTCCCAGATGAAGAATTTTGGGGTAGAGTGTGCATAGAAAATGGTGATATGATAGCGTGAAGGCAATTTATGAGTGCACGAGAGGAATAGCAGCTGGAGATAGCTTTAAGAGATGCCAGGAATCGGAAATGAGAAATAAAAATGATTGTAGAGCTCTTTTATTTTATTAGAAACAACTGTTATAGCCTCGTAGCAGTTTGGACAGGGGGAGGGGGAGTGGTTTTCCTGGAGACGTTTTGTAGGTTTTAGATGACTCTTAGCCTAAATTATAACAAAATTCAGGTTTCCTTATTGGATTATAGGTATTTTTACTCTTTTATGTGTTGATGTGACATCGTAGTGATAGAATTTATAAACTGAGTTTTATTGTTTATTCTACAAATGTTTGACATGATTGACAGGTCATTGGTATTTAATTTAAAGAGAGGGAGTGACTCTCCCAATGTTTTTTGTATTGTGGGAAGAAAAGTCGTGTACTACTCACGCGACTGCGTGAGTGTTTTTTTCTCATACCCCGTCCTGCAACCCACTCGAACCTCCCTAAATATATCTTCCATATCAATGTAGCACTAAACAACAACTCCGAAACCATCGACTCAACCCTAACTTATTTACGCACCACTCAATTCTACAACTTCATATAATTCACCAACAAATTCCGTTCGATCGCCACTCAATTCCACCAATACGTACCTAATTTAACCTAATTCAAGTAATGTTCTAAAATAAGATTGTAACGCCGAGCAAATAACCCTCGTGCAGTTTATAATGCTCGTAAAATAATAATAAAAAAAAAAAAAAAAAAAAAAAAACTATCGAGTATGACTAATAATAATGAAAAATAGCTAGAAAAATGAACAACTCGCCATTGCCACTATCCGTTAAAAAATAAATTTAACAAAACAAATAAAATTTGACAAAACAAAATTCAACGCTCTAGGGGCTGTGGGAAGCGAGATACAAGTGTACTAAATTTGAACGAAAAGGTTTCATCGGAAATAAAATCCAATGAACCCTTGGTAAAGAATGAACAAAGAATGAACCTGTCGAATGATGAAAGGTTCTTCATCACAATACACGTAGGTACTGATAACGAAAGTGGTAAACGTATAGGAAAATCCGCTTCTCCTAACGTAAGCAGCTACTCGCAGCTATTCGTAAGAAGCTACTCGTAATAGTGAAAAATTTTTCAACAAAAGTAAAAATTTCTCGAGAACTACTCATCCGATCCTCAAAAAAAATGCAGGTGCACATCTTCAAATATAATACTACAATATGGCCGAGTTACAAAAAAATCCATCGGGTAGTTTCGGAGGAGTTCCGCGGACAAAAAGGTACTCGAAATACTGCAAAATTTCCCAACAAATTGAACATTTCTCGAGAACTCCTCATCCGATTTTCAAAAAAATTGCAGGTGCACATCTTCAGATATACTACTACAATATGGCTAAGTTACAAAAAAATCCATCGGGTAGTTTCGGAGGAGTTCCGCGGACAAAAAAATCTTATATATATATATATATATAAGGAAACCTGAAATTTTATTTTTTTTTATGCTAGTTGTGATCTAGGACCCCTAAAACGTCGAGAAAGTTCATTACCCAATCCCCCTGTTGACCTTGCTACGGGTGTAATACCTCACTTTTCTAGTTAGAAAAGTCGGTAAAAAATACTTTAAGCGGTTAAGAATAATTTCACGAAAAAAAAAAAAATGAACATAATAAATGGTACATGAACATAAAATAAGTGCATTGAACGAAAAAACAAAAAAATCACGAATAATTTAAATGTTTTCCCGAAAAATTAAAACATTCAAAAGAAACAATGAATAATTATTTTAAAAAAAGATGAATTTCATTATTATTACTATTATCATCATTACAAAAAATTGAAAAAAATAAAATTTTACTCCGCAATTATTATGAGCTTCATAGTATAAAATAAGTTGAAAAATAAAAATTCTGGGCCTACTGCGTGATGAGGGCTCTTTTCGCTTTACTAGGTCTGCCACGTTTTCTTTTCTGGCCGAGAGGTATCTGTTTGGCCTCAGGCGGCGCTGCGAGCAATTTCAATCGAATGCACTCCCCCACCGTATGCTTACACAGCAAACTTTTCAGGAAAGGGGGGCATGTGCATGTCGATTTGTGCACATTTCCTGCATCAATAACGATGGTCCAGATAGCGAATTTTTGGGCTGTAAATTCGTCGAACGTTCGCCACTTACCGTCCCCTTTCAAAAACTTCTTTAAATCCTGCTCAGAAATGTGTTTCGTGGCACTTTCGTCAAGTCGAGGTCAATGATTTATTTTGTCAACACTCTCATAATGTAAGCAAAGGAAATGGAATCATATTCGTACCAGTACAGAGTATCTGGACAAGAGTTAACGCGTACGTAATAAACGATAAGCTCAAAGCAGCGTCGATTACGCGTTAGGACTGCATCAAATAGATTCATTTTTTTTTCGCGAGAACGTTGCAAAAATTTCGTGTATTTTCTTTCTTTTTTGGGGAAAAGGTTGAAAATTTCGTTCTTCGTGCAGTTTAATATTCCCCAAGAAAAATGTAGACTCTCGAACTATATTATACTGCTTATAGTAGGTCTAGGCCTTCTTTATACTAGCTTTATACCACGTCTAGGCTTCTTGAATTCTCAATACCACATCCCATATGACTCATAAAACAGGTTTCCTGCGTTCCTCGTTTAACTGCTAGATGGTTCTAGAGCAAAGGCATTTTAGTGTTTTTCTGTGAGCATCTATTCACTGGATATTTCACATTAGCTGCGCATTAACTTGCCAACAAGTCTCCTCTCTACTGTATTTTTTAAAAGTTCTTCAAGTTCATGTAATCTTCGGCATACACGGCTTACTATCGCCTGTTATTTAAATCGAAACATCTTTGTCGTCTCCATCCCACACAGCAGCTACTTTAATCACTCGCATTTTGTTCTATACACGTCCGTACTCCAAGCTATCAAGTTCACGCATTACAAAAAACGTTTAGCGCACTTTGCTGATATAACCAAATCTCTGATCTACTCTAGAGACTTGAAGGGATTCCATTTGAAGACTTTGAAATATTTCGACCATCGCTACTTTATAATCTGGCTTATATCATGGCTGCCTTAAAGGAGGGCCAGAACTTGCCAATATGGCAACCATAAAGTAAGCTGTTATCAGTAGTTTGGTTTTCTACATACGCACTAACACTATATCAACTCATACAAAGGTATAACGGCGTTCAACGGGTATTCTTTTGAGAAAAAGATATTTAAAACTTTAGTAAAAGATAAGTACCTACACAAACCTAAAAATCTTAAGCTCACAAGGATAATACGTAGTTTAAATTTGAGCCACGTTTGAAGATGATGGATGAATTTCCAAAATGATTTTTCAAAATAACCCAATTTTTTCACGCTCCCTCATAGAACCTTCGAAAAAATCGGCCCTGCGTATGTTAAGGTCTTTATTTAAGACGGCCACTCCTCTGGTGTAACCTGGGCTAAAAGCGTAGAGCCCGTCATCCAATTAGCCTAACATACTCCTAAGAAAGGAAAGAAGGCTAAAATAAGTTGGAAGCCTAGTCCAGCAACGTGTACTAGGCTAAAAAATACCGGAGGAAGGGCAAACAAGCAAAGCGAGTGAGCGTACACTCCAACTGAGAAGTAATCATACCAGACACTAGACAGAGATTTTATCTGTCATATTATGCGTCATAAAGTGGTCATCATTCTTTTAAAGTCCGGTTCTAAGTCAGGTCAGGCACAACTACGGAGCAACCTCCTCGCCCTTTTTTCATTTTTTTGCAAATACCCAAAGACATGATCCAATGTTTTTCCATGACGCTGCGAAATTATTTACATAGCATAGTTTTCTAACATTGTGAGTTTTTTACAATTTTTGTGACCCGAGCGGGTGATATCTCTTTTATGGTGAGTTGTTTGAAGAACATCATCTTCCGTTTGCCGTCTGCCGTCCTTCTGGCAAGTTGTAGTTTCAAAAAAAGTGAGAGCTCTAACTCATATTGAAAACTATAACAATTTTTCATATGACCTTTGGCGTTTGAGAAAGAGCGGATTCCAGACTTGTTCAGAGATTTGCAAAATGTCGAGTTTCGATTAATTGGAAAAAAACCTGACTGATTGGCCAAATAAGTTTTTCGGTTCACATGAATAAAAACGCGTTCCTTCGGTGCTTCGTTGTAAGACGCAAAGACGCGTTTTTTTACTTTAAGGCTCGAAGAGTTAGGTTGCGCGCATGCGCGCATTTTGCATGCGTGTTCTTGGTCTATCTGATCTTTTAATAGTTTTAAATATAACACTCGAATTTTTCCTTGTGTTCATTAATTGTAAGAAAATTACAATTTCGTTATTCTATGTGTGTTTCCATCAACAATGTTATGATGCTCTAATAAAAAAGTGAAAATTTTAGTTATAGATCATCTCGCATTTGCGTTTTTATTCGTGTGAACCGAAAAATAGCGTACGCCACACGTGAACGGAGGAAAGCGATATACTCGCGCTGCATGGCGGCCCTCGCCGCGGCTCGGGTCGCCAAAGCGCTCGTATAGAAATCGCTCTCCTCCATCCCTTATAGCGTAATATACTATTTCAGACAGACCTACTTCAAGCACGATATTCAACAGCGTCTTGGTATACAAGGCTGAGGATAAGCAGCTGGCCTTTTCAACACTGAGAAAAATTTTGGTGGTATTTCTACCAAAAAAATATAGTAAAGCCGGTCCAGTTGAAGATTATAGTTATAACGACTGAAAAATATAGTTATACTTACGAGAAAAAGTAGTGAATAAAACTAAATAATACTGAAATTGCTCAGTTATTTTAATTAAAGAATCGTGACTGGACCGGCTTTAACTATGTTCTTACGTAGTTAAATTTACTATAGTTTTTTCACCGTAAATTATCGTTGCGATTTTTCATATTTCAATACACGTGTTTGCAAAATAAAATTCAAACTTCTGACTACAATGGCTCTTTTTTTCGAAGAAACTTTTGAATTGCAACAAAATTATATTATTTGTTTAGCCGGATGCCTCTCCAAGCGAACGCGCACTTCAAAATGAGTTCCCTTTTCAAATATAATACGTAAAAAGAGTCAACATTTCTCTAAGCTTCTTTAGCTAGGGAATGGGGAAGTCAAGGATAAAGAATAAAAAGGCTTTTCTTAATCGGACTCTGACGGTGTTTGTGAGTGCCCCCTGAAAAAGTGAAAACGGAGTCCTCGATTATTAATTATAACTTGAGCCTTACTTTCCTCTTGACTTTAATCTTAGGCTAATTTTATGTTTGGGCGTGGTTTATGTTACTTATAGCCTAAATTAATCGGTAAGTCAATCTCCTTATTTGTAAACTAAACTCATTCGCCTATTGTTTCGAATTTTATAAATTTAGGTGTCATTTGTGTCGCTTGAACGTTTGGATGGTCCTGAGCTTAATGATTTGACAAAATACTTGCCCTGGTTTGGAAAAGTTTCGAAGTTGGCTTGAAATTTCATACTGGCAACACTATAAAGTTGATTTTTGAAAGTTTCGGTGGTAAGAATGTGTAGTAAACGTTAATAACTTAAATATCTCTGTCAAAGAATGTGGCGTTCATCCTGTAGTCCGGAGCAAAGCGGGAAACTCTGAGCAAACAGCGAAATGTAATTAATATTTCGTGCTTGTATTGTGGCTCGTGTTTATCCACGATGTTTATTCGAACCAAAAGAAAATTTTAATATCGATACCACCGAATATCTCTATCACTACCGTACCTAAACTCTCACTTCTTTTTGAAATTCTCTTCTTCGTTCAGTTAGTTATAAGAGGAAAAAGTAAGTTCTCCAAAGTTGCAATCAGTTTCGCCGCTTTTGTATAGACAGAAGTCGGGTTTACTGCAATCTACGAGTATCTTCTTCTTTTTATCTTTCATTCATTTTGAATAGTTTCTGCTTGTGGAGAAACAACGTGAGAAGAAGATGGAACGCTTAAAGCATTAGTAAGCAAAAGTACGCTACAACGTTTCAAAGAGTGGATACCATCTCTTTTAGTTTTGTTCTTTTTTCTTTTCTCAAATGTTATATTCCGCACACACTTTAGCCTTTTATTTTCAATGATTATACGAAGTGAACTCAGATCGGGCAGTCACACAATCGCGTTCCGATTGTGTCTCTTTTTCGTCGCGTAAACAATCTATTACTTCACGCAATCTCGGACATGCGGTGATACGTGCGCTCTTTGCGCTCTTGTACGCAACAAAAAAAGACACGATCGCAGCGCGCCGCTGGCCGCATGATCTAACTTCTTTTCTTTTTTCTCAACTTCGTTAACCTTTAGATACCTATGTTTATCTAACAAGAATTCATGCAAAAATTAATTAAGTAATTTGAAATATAAAATTTATCATTTATATTCGCTATTTAGAAGTGTGAAGAAAGCTCCAAACCCACAATTAACGGAAGGTGATTAGAAAAATTCCGAACTTCATACGTACCTTCATAATTGAGGGGTAGGGTGGCAAGAAGTAACAAAGCCAATCATGGATTGCAGAAGTTCATACTGTACTAAAAGGGAGCAAATTTCGTAGTTCTTGGAAAAAAGCTCAAATATTTGTAAGATGGCAGATCTATTACCGGTCATTTATCAAACATCTTCTTTCGATCTCCCACACCTTGCGAGTGTTATAGCACCTCTGCAGGAATCAAAGCTTTCGACAAAAGGAACGTCATTGAACATTACATATTCAACGTCAACTCGTATCACCCGGCAGGACTCGCTGATAAAGCATTCGAGTGACGAAGCTCTTATGTACGGTCACGCAAAAATAACTTTATTTATACTCGTACATGATCATAATCTCATCAGGAGGAAAAGTCTTTCACATGCTTTTGATGCTGCAACTACTCATCCTAGAGAAACGTCGCGTCGTTCCAAAGAAATAATAATATGTAAAGTCAAATGAATGAGTCTGCCTTTCCTCGGCCGTCTCTCATCCCAAATATCTTGTTTACCGAAACCCCTTAATTTCAAACCCGCTTTCTACTCTGTAAACATCATGGAGAGTCACCTTTCTCGTCTTATAGACCCCATTGCTGCCGGTGGGAAGTGTCGTGTTTACATACTGTAATGTGATGATTGTCCCCTTACTTACACATATATTGAAATTGAAATTGAAATTGAAATATATTTTATTTCCCTCCACTGAGATATAGATCTCGTGTTGGACGGACTTCTTATTACATAATATGTACAAATTTTCGTAATATTAATAATATTTGTTTTCAGCTTTACGATATCGGTTAGTTGGTTTTCGTTCTTTTGGTGTGCGTTAGTCTTTTCGTTTTTTTTCTATTATGTTTCGTATCGTTTTTTTGTAATTAGTTATTTTTGCGTTCACTATTTCTTCTTTATCGTCCATGTTTAGTTTGTTAAAGTATTGTAGTCCTTTGTATATTCCTGTTCGTTTTCCTGCGTCAGTTTTTACTTTCGGTAGTGTAATTGTGAGTTCGTTGTTCCTAGTTTTTCTACTTTTCTCCCGTATATTTCTTAGATGGCCGTTTTTTTTTACATATTTTATGGTACTAATTTCGTGTAGTTCTTCTATTGTCGGCACCTTTGTTTCTTTGAATAGGTCTTTTGTGTGATATCTTTTCGGTTTGTTATACAAAATTTTCAGGAATTTCTTTTGACTACGAATTACTGTTTTCAGATTTACTTTATACGTTGCCCCCGATGCCGCGATTCCATATTGAATTTTGGATTGGATCATTGCCATGTAAATTAATCTTTTTGTCTTTTTCGGTGTCATATTTTTTATTTGCAAAGCCAGATGTATTGTTTTCAGAAGTTTTCCTGCTACGGTTTTCACATGCTCCTTCCAATTAAGATTCTTATCAATTGTGACCCCTAAGTATTTCGTATGTGTAACTTTCATTAATGTTTGGCATTCACCTTTTTCTTCATGACTCTTTTCGCTACATTTTGTGTTATGGACAAATATTTTCACATCTTCTTCGTTTTTTTTATTCTGTAGGCTAAACTGTATAATGTTCGTTTTTTTTAGGTTTAATATAAAGTTATTGTTATTGAGCCAGCTTATTATCATCCCTAGATCTTCCTCAGTGTGTTGTTTCACCTCCCCCCACGTGTCGTCTTTTTCTATCATTACTGTATCGTCAGCATACGAGATTATTTTCCCCTTGATTTCCACCCTTCCCAATTCATTCATATATATTAGAAATAATATGGGCGACAAGGCCGACCCCTGTGGTGTACCCACCCTCAGTTGGAGATAGTTACTTTCTGTTCCTCCCATTCTCACTTTTTGCCTTCTACATTCCAAATATGATTGGAACCAATTGAGCACCTTTCCTCCACATCCTGCTTCCTTGATTCTTTCAATTAATTTCTCGTGCTCAACTAAATCAAAGGCTTTAGATAGGTCTTGGAACACGGCTAGACATTTTTTTCCCTTATCTATTTCGTTTATAAGTGTATTATGAAGTTTGCTGATTGCGTCTTCCGTTCCCATGTTTCTCCTAAATCCCAACTGACTTTCTACAAAATATTCCCTCCCTTCTAGATAAGATACTAGTTGTTCCTTCACCGCTTTTTCTATTATTTTTGATACATTCGAAAGTAAAGAAACCGGCCTATAGTTATTTATATCTTCTACATTGCCTCCCTTATATATTGGCCTAATGACTGCTATTTTGTAAAATTCCGGGAAGATCCCAGAGCTTATGCTAAGATTTATCAAATGGGTTATTGGAGTTGCCAGTCTGTCTCTATTTTCCTTTATTATTTTCGCTGGGATTTGATCCACTCCTGCAGCTGCGTACAATTTTAAACTGTTAATTATCTTTTTTGTCGTATATTCAGTTACAGGATTAAATTTTTCCCAGGTCGTATTTTCCTCAATTTTTTCGTTTATCTCCGTCCTTATCGTAATTTTTGATTCCCCCCTGTCCTTCCTTATTTTTTCGATTTCTTTCTTTATAGTATCCGTTATATTCGTGTAGTGTTGATTAAATGTTTCAACTATTTCTTGCATATTAGTTGTGACAGTTCCTTTGACCATTAAGCTTTTAGGGTCCTTATCCTCTCTTTTTCCCTTTCCATTGTTTACAACCTTATGAAGAGTTTTCCACATTTCTTTACTATTGAAAGGGGTGTTGTTTATTTGCTTTGCGTAATGTTCCGTTTTTCTTTTCTTTATCATGGCTGTTACTTCATTCCTATAGGCTTTATATTTCCTATTTAGTTCATCTTGTGGTTTTTTCCTAACTTCTAAGTGTAGTCTATCTCTATATCTTATCTTCTGAATCAGCATTTTCGTTATCCATGGTTTTAATTTAGTATATTTATTCTTTTCGTAGTAAGTGTACTCATTTTTCCCTATTATTCTTTTCAATATACTTGTAAAATTCTCGGTCACTGTGTTTATACATTTTTCTTTCACTACTTCCTTCCAATCTTGTATATTTATATCTTTAGTTACTCCCTCATAACCTATACCCTTCTTAATGATTTTTTTTCTTTCCTTTCTTTCTATCTTACTGCTTTCTCGCTTTATTGACATTAAGGTGGGGTAATGGTCGGTTATGTTTGTGAGTAGTACTATTGTTTTACTGATTTCGTTTTTGTTATTCATGGGAAAAAATATGTGGTCTAGGCAAGTCTTAGTTTCATTTGTTACTCTTGTGTATTCGTTTATACAGGGGATTAACCCCATTTCCGCCATTGTTGTTAGGTATAAGTTGCTAAGGTCATTTTCTGTTCTTATGTCTAGGTTGGTATCTGCAACTATCATTAATCTTTTTTCATTCGTTTTCTCATTGCTACTTATGGTTCCCTTCAGTTCTTTAATAAAATATTTTGTGTTCAGATTTGGGGGTCGGTATATGGCGAACATTATAATTTTCTCCTTTTCAAATTCTACAATAAGCCCAGTCATTGTTTCCGTTACTTTGTGTTTTTTAATATTATTTTTCACGTAAACAACTACTCCGTCGTTTTTATTTTTATTTCTTTTAGTGTAGAACACTGTGTACTCTTTTATGTAAAAATGTTCTTCTATGTCTAGATTTTCGTTTAACCAGCATTCTCCTAGGATTATTACATCAGGGTTTATTTTAGTGTCTTCTAGTGTTACTTGAAGTTCATCAAAATTTTTGGTAATACTTCGAATGTTCGCGGCTAACAGTGTGAAGTCGTTGTTGTGTATTATGTTATAGGCAGTAAGTTGTGTTGGTGTCATCATCTTGTTCGTTACGTACGTATATTGTTATAGTTTGTTTGGGTTACTGTTCTGTGAATTTGTTATCATGTTACAGTTATGTGGGTTTTTACGTTTTGTATTGACGATATCGTAAGCTAAAAACTACGGTTACCTGCATTACACTATTTTATCTAAGTCTTCTTCCTTATTCACGTGGATGGTGGCACTATTCTCCGTTTTTCTGCATTTTATTTTCCCCTTTGACTGCCAGAATCTTTCGTAGTTCGCCGCCTTGCACCTCGCTTTTGTCTGGATGAATAGGTCGCGATTATTTTTTGTAAGATTGGCGTTAATGTAGATTTCTTTTTCGGGGGTGGTCGCGTCCTTGTCGATGTGCTTCATTTTCAGCTCTCTCTTCTTCTTGCTGTGTATGAATCCGTCTGCTGTTCGAGAACTATTAAATGCAGCTATTATTATTGGCGGTGGTCTCCCAGCTTCCACTTTCCCATCCAGACGATGACTATTAAGTAGATCACCTTCCTTCAACTGGAGTCCCAGGGCTTCAGCTACTTTCTTGACGATTGTGTCAGTTGATTCATCCTTCGATATTGGGTAGTTGTGTATTTCTATATTCTTGTTTCGGTCATGTTGCTCATTGTCGTTTATTGTTTTCCTTAATTGGGTGTTTTCTCTCTTCAGTACTTCTACTTGTTCTTCGACAGTCCCAATCTTCCTTCGTGGTTTTCAATTTTTCCTAAAACCTCCTCGTGCCGTTCTTCCATTTTCTTAACGGCGGCTTCGATGGTGTCAAGTTTTTCAAGCTTTTTTGTAATGTTTGTCAGCATGTCCATCGCTTCTTCGTTTTTCATTTTATCGGTGCAATTTTTACACGACCAGTTGGGGAAATTGCCTCTGATACAGGTACGATGTGCGGAAGAGGGGCAGGTTGCGCAGATAACCAATGTCTTATTGTGTGATACGAAGTTTCCACATATGGCACACCGTGCTACCATATCTCAGTACATGTTTGAAAGCAAAGTTTCACGCACAAACACGAGCACTAAACTCTTATCTTTCAGATACTATAGAATACGTTTAAATGAAAATTGAAAAGAACGCACGTTACCGGAATTTCAACGCTACGAGAAGCGTCTTTTACCTTCCGATATCGAGCATTGATCAAACAGTTTGGCCCTTGAATACCCGATTCAAAGAGCATATTGATGCCTTTGAAAAGAATCAGCCGCTAAAGTCTAATTTTGCCGCTCATCTTTCAGCGTCACGACATTCACTTCGAAGGCCTGAAAATGTCCGCCTCTTACAGGAGGAGAGTAATGTGAGTACACATATCGCATTGGAAACTGTAGAAACCACTAAAGCTCTAAAAAATTGCCTACCCACAGTAAACGAGATGGTTTCCTCTTCGAGTCTCGCTGATGCCTTTGATGTACGGGACTTACGCAGAGATATAGGTCTCTGGTCACGACAAGTAGACGCCACGAAAATAGCGCAATTCAAACGTCGGATCGCCGTTGAAAAAATATCAACAAGCAAAGTCAATAAGATGGAGTAAATCGACGGCGATCGAGGTGCAATGAGATCATCCGACATACAACGAGACGTTGGCCAGGGCGTATAGCTGACCGTATGTAAGGGGTACCATCGAGGCGGGCGGCAGGTCGTCAATCGAGCCACAGCCGAAGAAAAGTAACGTCATCCGCGTAATTAATTCGTAAACCTTTTTAATGTAACGTCCGTACACCACATTACGAGTAATCTATTCTTTTACTAATCATTTCGACTGAAAAGTCAGGTGGTATTGCTCCCGATACACGTTTGGCGGGTAAGCCCAGGGATGAATTTTTTCGACGTTTTATATGCCCTAGATCACTGCGAGACTAATGAAAAATTTCAGGTTTCCTCATAATGGGTTTTTTTGTCTGCTCAACTCTTCCGAAACTAATGCGTCAATTTTCTTCAAACTCGGTCAAATTGTAATCATGCATGTGAAGTTGTGCATGTGATTTCTTCTAGTGGATTGGTCGATTTTTTGAACATCCCTCAATTTTCTCTCAAATGTGATAATGCTCATTTTCTGAAATTATCAAACGAGCTGTCTTTATACAACTGCATGGTGTTGCAGAGTGAGTGTTCAACGTTGTTAACGAGAAATTTCGGGTTCATTTGGATGAATGGTTTTCGAGTAATTCTCAAGATAAATATGTGTAGATCTCATCGATGTATTTGAGTCCTCTCAATTGTTACTGTATTTGTACGCGCGCGTAGCATTTACTGGCTTGAAGAATTTTTAATGAACAACCGTACAAGATAAAAAAATGATAAATTTTAAAATGTACGTTCAAAGTGATTGATGGATCTAAAATATAGCCACGTATATTTCTGATTACTACGAGTACATACGTGAATTTAGATGGGAGGTTAAATTTATTACGCTGCAGCGTAAGCATTTTTCATATTAGAGAGTTTTCGCAGAACCACGATAAACTTACCGTAAACCATTTACCGTATAATTTAGGGTACCGTAAAACGTTAAACTCGCGCATGCGCAAACATAAAGGATGAATTACCGTATGCAGATAACAATTTGGCGCGAGTGCATGTTATAACCAGAGGATACTACAGATTACAAGAAAAGCTATATAAGAATTTGTGATTCATTTTATTAGTTTTCAATTATTTCGAATAATTCAATCAATATGGTAAAATCTCGCGTACGGTTTGCAATCGAAGATGATATCATCCTGATGAAATATGTTCTGCAAAATAACCCTTACGAGGACCTGTCAAATTACGAAATAATTTTGAAGAAGTTAAAAGATGAAACAGAGAAAAACTTCACACTCCGAAGTGTGAAGGATCATTTTCAGTTGCTGACTAAGACGTTCGTTTCGAATGATGGACGATATCAACCAAAAAAGTAAGTGAAAACATATCATGTGAAATGGCTATAATTGTAATTTCTGACGAAGACAGATAAATTTAGGTCTACCTACTAGTTTAGTCAGAATGAATGCTCAAAGAAATTCCCAATATTTGGTTTTTAGATCTGGAACGAAAACACAGCATGCCTTACTTCAGGAGCTTCTAACAAATGCAGCCAATCTGCCTAAAAATCATAACAGGCCTTCACAATTGAAATCATTTTCTAGAAAAGATGATGATGCTGAGAGTGGAATCGAGGCGAGAAATTTATCGTTGAATCATCTCAGTCCCGTGTATGAACCTGAGTATGAGATGAATTATGACTTCGAACGGCCAAATTCGAATACCGGTAATGATGATGATTACTCGCGATCATTCTTGGTAGACCTATCACTTGAAGGTAAAACTTCTATTTTTTTCCCTTCTTCTATATGAAGGTAGGTATGTAGTTAATCATCGCCCTCGTATAACGAAAAAATGTTTATCTATAGATTATGCTGGTGATGTTGACGATGAAATTGAGATAGTGCAGTGCTCTCAAATATCCTCGAATTCTTTGGGTCGCGAACCAGACGATACTTGCGTGAATACTGAATCACCTGCTGTGACAATCAATGTTTCCAATAATAATACGAACGAATCCACCATCAACGAATCAAGGTCTACAGCTCACGAAGGTCAAAACAGCAAATCTCTGCCTGACGATCAAGAAAGCATCGGAGCACCGCCCCAATTCCTAGATTCCAGCAGACTAATAAGCGAGGGCATAAGAAATCGACTTACACTATCGATTTTCTCAAAGAAAAAAACGTACTCGAAAAAGAGGTCGAAAAAAAGAGGATGAAGCTAGAAGAAGACAAATTAATCTTTGAAAAGGAAAAGTTAGACTTTGAGAAGAAAAAATTTGAGCTCGACGAGAAAGAATGAGAAGCGAGACTGAAATTAGAAATTGAAGAGAGAAAAGAGAGGATGAAAGGGGAGGCAGAGCAGCGAAGAATATTTGCTGAATTATTAATGAAAACTGTATTTGAATCTAAAATAAGTGGCTAGCTTGACGTATAGTCATATTGATGAACCATCGAAATTATTTCTTCATCCTTCTCGTGTTTTAAATTTTTTGTTTTTCGCTCTCAGTCATCTCAACTCCAATTTGTCGATAAGTTATTTTGTTTCTCATTTTCGTTCAGTCTATTTGACCAATTTATTTGTAGGTAGCCTATAATCTTAATCTCTCTTTTATCACCTATAAGTGTATTTGATTTTTTGTCCTCGTGATTTGAATAAGTTATTTCAATCAACGATCGATGCGTTTCATTATCTTTTCTTCAGCTCGTAAATTTATCAATTGTTTTTTGTTCTCGTGTGATATATGGTTGAATAAGTTCAGTGTAATTTCAATCATAATTGTCCCTGGCACGTGAAACTTATTTATTTTTGCTTCAATATTTGTGGAAGATGATCGAATAATTGATTTTTGTATGATATGCGGTTTCCTGCTTTCAACGTTTTCATACACATCCACTGCTAGATTAATAAATTCTCTTATTCTAATAGTTATTATAAAAATAAAAAATAATCTCTGACTTTTTCTCAAAAGGGGGCGTCCATAAATTACGTGAGGCATTTTTGGGGGGCGGGGGGTCCAGCCAAGTCTCACCAAAACTCACGTGAGGGAGGTGGCCGACAAATCTCACGTAATTTTTTTCTCACACAAATACATTCTAAAATATTGCTAAACTGGCTTAAATTTAATAAAAACCATTTTTTTTTGAATAGGTATGAAATGTGATCGAGAAAATTACGTTTTTTTAATAGATAAACGCGATTAAGTACAGATAAACGTATTTAAAGCAAAAATACACATTTCAGAAAATCTCACGCGAGATAAGAGGGGGAGGGAGGGGGTCAAGGCAAATCTCACAATATCTCAACAAGGGGGGAGGAGGGGTCGAAAAATCACAAAAATCGCCTCACGTAATTTATGGACGCCCCCAAAGTAAGAACAAAATTAGATAAATAAAAATCAACAGATCACTGACACAAATATTCTTGCAAAAGAGGGGGTTCTAACCCAAAATAAGAGCCTGTCTGACTACCATAAAGACAAGTATGAAAATTAGTTAGTATAGTTGCGACTTTGTACATTCAAGGTACATCTTGCAGCAGAATTTTTTGATTTTTCTTATGGTCGACAAATGCAAAGTTGATAGCGATCTTTCCAAACGCCCATTCCACTGATTGCCTTACTGAACTCATTCTCTTGTTAAATTTGCCTTGAATAGGTGATATATTATTCCTCCTGAGAAAAGGTTTTAATAATAACTCTCTCATGGGGTACACTGAGTCGGCATAGAGTACAAATTTTCTTTCAGCTGAGAACCTAACAGCGGCCTCTAATTGCTCGTAAATATTCGAATCATGAATTTCTTGAACCAACATAAGGTCCTAACAAACTTACTATTATCCCATCTGGGCAAACTATGCCTTGGTATTTTAAACAATGAAATTCTTTGTGTCCAGAATAATAAATTCGTTGATCGACGGAAGGTCGGCTTATTGGTCGTGCTGTTCCGTCAAGAAAACCCCAGCAGTTGACAACTGGAGCTCCTTTCTCTGATATCGCATCGGCATATGATTGCAGTTTATCCTCGTTCAACCATTCTAAATTTCTTAAATCGTTCGAAAAATTTTCGTGATTGGCAACAATATTTTCCAACACTGCATTCGACGACAGATATGGGGTTGAGAGCCCAAACAACCGCTCCAAATCGTAAAACCGATTCGGGTAGGCCAATCTTCTTAAGAGAATACACAGGCCGTTCAGTCCTAGAATGAATAGTATTCTTCGATAAAATACTCGATTAGAACTTTACAGAAGGATCAGGGGCATAAACTTACCACTTATTGAATGTCGATCAATAAGTTCGATTTCCTCGGGAATGTTTAATAAATTGACAAGTCGTTCAATATCTCGTTTGATAAATCGAAATGATTTGAAACATTCTTCATACGTCCATTCATCTATTTCAAATCGACCATATCTCTCAGCCCTGATTGTAGGAGTATTGGTTGGAAATAAAACATGTGCCAAAACAGCATCCTCAAGCTCATCGGAAGATATCAGATCTAGCGAAGCAAACTCGAACAGATCATCCATGATAATATCTTTATTTCAAAAATCTATCTTTATGAAAAATTTCCATCATTACAATATGATTACAGATTTCATGGAGAGAAGAGTAAAATTTAAAATTTACGGAATAACCGAAACTGCTAGGCCTATGCGCCAGTGCGCATACGCGTGTTTTGCGTTTTACAGTACCGTAAATGGTTTACGGTAAGTTTACCGCGGTTCTGCGAAAACTAGAGAGTTTTTGCATTCGAACGTTATTGAAATAACGTAACGCTAACTTTAAATTTTCCCATTGCTCACAATGAGAAAATTTAGTGTTAACGTTACCGTAACATGATAACGTCCCAGTGCAAAAACTCTCTACTCTCTATTTATCTATTCTCTTGCGTACTTTTCAGAAACTTCCGCCAAAACATAGCGTAAACTCAAATAGCCGTTTAGTAGTAGGGTTGGCAAAGGACTAATATTGAAATTAATGGTGGTCTCTGGCCAAAATGCCTATGTAGTAACAATATCATTATATTTGCGCGAGGAAAATTCTATTTTAAATGCGAATATTATCATTTGTACGAGTTTGAACGTTTGAAATGGCACATATGAATGCAACAGTGCAGTGCTTATTTTTTAACGGCACGACGCGCCAATTGTCGCTGATCTTTACGTTCTTGTTTTCACTAAATTGAAATCAGCGGGGGTTCCACTTGTTCATTTATTAAAAAAAGCGAGATGGAAAACTGCAATACTTTCAATTATACTAGCATCCATTTGAACTACTTTGAAGAAAATCTACTCACTAGTTTTGAAAGAGTTTAAGCTGACCAAAAAAGCATTCTTTATAATTATACTCGTATAGAGGCCGGATTTTTCGGCATTTATGATGAAGATTTTCGGGGCTAAAAATTCAGTTTTCGGCCTTATTTAACATTAACGAAAAAATGATAATTTAAAAAAAAAATTCATGTATTTACATTGGGGAATATTAAAAACTGCACGACAAAAAATAGAAAATTGACTACTGCAAATGAAAGGTAACAAAATGGGTATAAGCGACTAATTAAAATGAAACGCACTACTACAATCTTTATGACATTTAAATGGAAAAGAACGATTTCCAAACATGAATGTACCTACAAAAAAGAAAGTGTCACTATGTAAAAAAATATGCCCGACATATATTTCGTTTTTTTTTTTTCATTTTTTTCCCTTTTTTTTTGGAAATAAAGTTTATAAATTTTCGGTACATTATTAAAAAGTAACAACTAAGATATCAAATCAATGGTGTAAAGATTTGAAGATTCAAGATTGACAAGTCATAACGCGAGCTGGTATTCACAGTGCGCTAGAGGTTATATCTCAATGTCTTCGAGAGTTAATCTTTTTCTCTGGCACAACGAGTTACTGAAAGTTACTCTCCGATGATAAGAATTTGCACATATGTAAAAGCGAGTCATCCGACGACTTCGCGTTTGTATTCAAAGCAGTACACGAATTTGATCTGGAATGGCATCCACCCATTCTTCTGGGTGATGGTAGTGATGCCATTACCCCGGGGTTCACTCAAGTTTTCGGCCCCCCTGAAGTACGCTTGATGTGCTTCTACCATGTTCTCACAAATTGTGAGAAGTATTTCAAAGGCCTCACAAAGAAGGGAATATGTGGAGCACTCAAAAATGACATTGAAGCGTTGCGAGGTTGTCGGTCTTCAGAAACATTTCAAAAGGCGTCTGAGTTATTCTTGAGTAAGTGGAGAGGCAAGAAGGATGGGAAAGTTGACGAATTCTTGAATTATTTCGATGAACAATGGTTCCAGAAATATAACCAGTGGTACTATGGAGCTGCGATGGGTGTACCGACGACAAACAATGGAATTGAGGCAACAAACAGCGCAATTAAAAGCGGGCACACTCTCAGAGAGCGCCTTCCGGTCGGTCAATTCCTACACAGCGCCGAGGAATTGATCAGGAAGTGGTCCGAACAAAAGAAGCCTGAATCTGTGAACTGTATACACTTTGCCTCGGTTCCAAGTGTACCCTTGAAGGAGTGGGTCACAGCATTCCAGTGGGCTGCGGAGAATAGGATGCGGAGAATAGGAAAGTTATGCAATTACCAAATGAACCTGACATGTACTATACCAATTCAAGTTCATATGTAAGGAGGTAGTAAACGCTCGTAAACTTAAGCAAATGAAGAAGAAGGCTGGTAAATGGTCCACTTTCGACGAATTCGTGCAGGAGTACTACAGTACTTGGATTATCGTCTCACCTAGAACTATCGACGTGCTCCTGTCCTAAATTTTTGAAAGAGTATATATGTAAACATGTTTTAGGCCTAAAAATTAGACTAAACCTAGTAGATGTCCCAATTGAAGCAAAATGTATTCCCATGGGTAGGAAGCGGAAACGTGGACGATCCCTGTCTCAGCCGTAAGGCATTCATTGTACAATAGAATATGGTACGCCTCTGATGATTGTACAAATATATACAAGTATTCACATTTTTTGACTTCGCATGTCCCGTCAAATTTTTTGAGAGTGTATTTACTTTTATTTTCATGTTAGCAGTCATCGTGAGGAGTAATTTTTTTGTAGCGTTTATAACTTGCCTGTCGTGATCTCCCTTTTTTGCAGGGTAACTCTTTTATTTACATTCAAATTTATTTTATTGTAGTGCATTTCATACTTTTGTCGGGTAAATAGTAAATTACAGTTGAAATCTTTTTTTGGTAGTTCTCTTTCTTCTTTTTGTCGTGATTATCATTCTCGTTGTCGGGCTATTAATTGGCACCCATTTACATTCATACCAAAAGTCATGCGATTATCTTTGAAAGAAATGAATAGTCAAGCTGAAATTTGGCAAAAACAACTATTTTGGCATTGATTCTTCGCTTTTTTGGCATCTTGCCGAAAAAACCGGGCTATATATATGTAAAGTTGTACGATGTACAACTCCCGTTATTCCTAATTTTCATGTTTTTTCGCGTTCCGTTCTGAACAATGGAGGAGCTAATTGAGCTGCGATCATGCCAGAGAAGTTATCTACTTGTATTAGCCGATTGAAGCCTACTTTACAAAACGTACCTATAGATGTACGGATTTTTATTTAAATCATTTTATTTCTGTGAGTTATTGAATCATCCGAAACGAAAACTTTGTTTTTCGATTTCTACAGTTGAAGTGTTTAAATTGAAAGGGGACATCATTATTGAGAATCTCAAGTGTTGTACCGGAGTTACAAATCGAAAAAAGTTTTAAGGACTCGTTATCGGATGTGAAATGAAAGAATTGTGTCAAGAGTGAATGACATTGGTGATAATATGAGTTCGGTAATCGTAAAAGTATTCCTCGTTATCGAAGCGGCGGTCGATTGTATGAAAACGAGAGTCGTCCTCAACATGAAAAGAATTGAACGCGTCGAGGAACTCGAATCATACGTCTTTCCGCCAGAGTTAAAAAGAAATAATCCACATTTATTCGCTATTAGTTCGACCAAGAATGCGAAAGATTCAATGAAACAACGTCATGTGAGGAAAATAAGCAGAGCTACCTTATCCGGAGATGGCCTAAAAGTATACTGCAACGAAGATATTTCTGTTTCAAAAAAAAGTACTTCGAGGAGGGAAGGATTGAATACATCAACGAAACGAAAATCGACGAAGAAAACATCGCTGAGGCAATCATATCGTAAAGAAAGAAATTTCCAACATATACAGAAGGAAATCGTGCTGGAGAAATATAATGGCCCAGAAGAATTACAACGCCATGACTTGGATAGATCTGTTTGAGCAAGAATGCTGTCGAGTGGATGTCTAGACCGTCAATCAACACGCGGACGTGCTGCGCCTTGTCCTTGAGGGACACCCAGCAGACTGGTATGCGGTAACGAAGAAGACAATTGGGTCTAATCCACGGGCAACATGGAAGAGAATTCAAAGTGACATTTGGCACGAAGGAAGGGAATGAAGTCTCCGTAGCTTATAATTATATTGTATACCTGTGGTTCTCAAGTAGAATATATGTTTAAAAAGCATAATCTTTTATTAGACGTAGATCCGGCTCTGCCAGAGATTTCGCGTGTAAACATGATCGTGGTGGGTTGCCAGGCTTTGCCCAGTCTAGAATTAACAGAGCGAGCACAGATACGATAAAAAAATCTACCGTCGAATTGAAACAGTTAAAATCAGGAAGAAGTAATTATAAAAAATCATGGGGAAAAAACCTAGCGGAGCGCTGGCGCTGAAAGACAGAAAAGGAAAGGATGATAGGAATGGTTTTCCCAAGTACGAACCGTGCAAATTTTGCAAGAATCCGAAAAAATTCTGCTGGAACAATCCGACGGGCAAAAATTATGTATGAAAAATGAAAACAGAAAGACAGGTCCGGTAAAAATTTCAAATAATATGCAGTTGAAAAGGCAAATGAACGAGGAACTCGACTTAAAAAACTAATTTTGCCCGCACTCATCATGATTGAAACGGTATTCGAAGGTACGAGGGCTGAGGGATCATATGATCCAGGAGCCAATGTAGCAATAATTTCGTACAACTTCATTGAAAAATTAAATATAAAAATGTTCGAGCGCGATCTACGTTTCAACACTATGTCGTGAGGGGTGGGATAAGTTCTTAGGTACAGTGTCTCTGAAGGCGAGAATTTTTAATATCGAGAAGAAGAAAATAATGTTTGTTATAGATACCTAGAAAAGATCTCACGTACGATATCGTAATTGGTTTCGATTCGATATACGAATTCAGATTGGAACAAACCTATTGCGGGGAAATTTCCCAAGTGACGAGGGAGGAAATGAATATGAGGGGAAATTTAAATGAAATGAAAAAAAGTCAGGAAGACGACAAGGTCGTAAAAGAAAAAAGTACAAAAGAAGCCGAAAGAATAGAAATACAAATGATGGAATACTCGTGAATTGGAATGAATTCATTCCTATAGAAGAATTCAATGTAAAAATGAATCACCTTGATGAAAGAAAATGGAATAAAATTATTTACGCTCTTATAGACGAGTATGGGTCGGCATTCGCGAAGCATCAATTTGATATAGAAACTGTCAGAGACCATGAGGCGTGCATTAAACTTTCGGAGGATAGATAGATCGCGAAAAAATCTTATCGCTACTCGATAAAGGACCAAAATGAAATTGAGAGACAAGTTGCAGAATTACTAAAGTATGGCCTCATCGAAGAATCATGCTCCCCTTTTGCCACGCCGGTAACAATGGCATATAAAAATACGGAATAAGGCGGCCTAAAAGAGAAGACACGCTATGTGTATAGATTTTAGGGACCTCAATAAATTGATAACACCCGAATCAACACCATTCCCAATCATTGGTGATATCATCACCAAAACGGGAGAGTGTAGTTGGTTTTCAGCGTTAGATATCAATTTTGCGTTTTGGACGATTCTCATCAGACCAGAAGATAGATACAAGACCGGGTTTGTGACCCAGCAGAGTCATTACCAATGGAGTTTGCTTCCCTTTGGTCTTTGTACCTCTCCCGCAATTTTTCAAAGAATGGTGTCCAGGGTTATAAGGAGAAATGATTTAGGAGGATTTTGCTGTAACTATATCGATGACATTTTAATAAAAGTATATAAATATAATTTTTGAAGAAATATCTAATTTGGGTACCCTCATTTATCGGTTATTATGAAGAGAAATAGAGAGGGAGGAATCACTGAGGTTAATTTTTTACAGCACATAGCAATAAAATAAAAGTACACTTTGTCAGTCTCATTAGTCAAGCTTTGTTTACATCGAAGGAAGCCTTTTATCTTTGTGTATACCATCATCATTCATCATAGGCAGTATCTGATACTAGTGTTTTATCTTCAAGCTTCAAAATAATCAACACGAGGGGTAACAAACATTTCAACTTTCAGAGATCATTTAGGCGAGTAAAATCGAAATACGAATCTGACCAAATTTCATACAACACAAACAAACACTAATCAAAGAATGTAGAGCATGAAATAAGGGCCGGACCAAACAATCTTTACATTCATATCTGATGTGCGCATCAGACTTTTATATTCTTCCCACCTGTCACTAAATCCTCTCTCGTGAATCTTCGATGAATCATTTTCCATTAAATGAGACGGCATCCGCGGTATTGAATACAATAGCTGTACCACACGACGAAACACAATTCTCGAGAAAATATTACTCCGCGGCGCAATTCTGTATTTTCCCTCGTCAATGTTTAACGGATTAGATATAGAATTTCAATAAAAGAGAAAAAGAGAGCATAAGCTAGGGAAGCAATTTGGATAGTAATAAAAAAAGTTATTATAATAAAAATTTGAGTCCTGTTGAACTAAATTTACTAAACCAAGATTTGTTAACACGCGCAACGAAAACTCAGAAGTGGAAACCAAACAGCTGATTATAATGAAAGAAAAGGCAACGCGCTCTCGAGTAAACTTCGTGTTATGCAACGAAGCTGATACTGATGAAAAAATATTTTTGTAATCCAGAATATAGAAAAGCTTTACCAGGATGAACGTCGCGTCGTTGCAAATCTTTGCGGCAAAAGGAAAACGGCGCGACGAATCAGAAATAAAGTAGCTATGGGTACAAAACCGTATTACAAGTACGTATACTTACATAATAGCGTATGTACTACCTATGTATTAAAGAAACGCATTTAAGCGTAATATTTTCATGAAAAAAAGGAGTGCCGTACTTCTTCAAATTTAACTCTTTGATTACTAAACTGGAAAATGGGTCATGTCGCAACGGGCCGGACCATTTTTTTATTCTTATTAAAAGAACATCCTAAAAACACTTTTCCATAATTTTTTCAAAGTTGTTGACCCTGGTAATTACACAAAAAATTTTGGCCGGGCCGTGTTCATAAATGAACACAAAGCCTTCTCATATAGAAAAGAGATAGGGACATTTGAGCATCTTGAAAAATATTTAGGTATTAAAAATAATGAAACAGAACGAACATTCAATAGAAAAAAAATGGTTAGAACAATTTGAAAATATTCAGTAAAGATAAAACGTCAAGTCTTATAAGTTTGTACTTCAGTTTATACTTTTTAGCAACTTCTTTTCGGTCAAGTTTACCAAACTGCTCTCGGCTGCTGGTGGCTAATCTTCAATTGAAACCAATAAAACACGATTCCCGTGTTAAAACTTACCTATTGTAGAAGGTGTGTTTTTATGTACACAACTATTAGAATATAGACGTATCGCGTATTTAATAATGAACACCTTGCCCACTCGAAAAAACCAGTGGGTGCAGTATTAATACCTATCCCCGGCTGTCTAATATATTTATTTATTTTTATCTATTCTTTCAAATAATGCAGTGAAAAATATATTTAGACTCTTCAATATCGAGTAGGCTCATTTGATTGGGCTGATTGAAAGAATGATTTCTTGAGGATATAAGCGTAACTTATTTTCCTTTTGATCATTAAATTTACGCTTTTGCAACTTTTGTTTTCCAAGTAGGTGCTGATTTCTTTTTCCGTCTCGCTTACACGAAAGGAAATTATTTTCATTTTTGCGATGTTATGACAACACTTCATATGAAAATAAATTATATATATATATCCGTATAATATGTATACCAGCGGATGACGATCGCCATCCATGTAATAAATAGATAGGCGATGAGAAAAGGATGCGAGGGACTCACTCGCGTTCTTCGTTTAGTGTAAGTCTAGTTTAGAAAATCTAGTTTGGAACATTTAAAACTAATAGCTCGTGGGTATAAGTCTAGTTTAGAATATTGAAGCCAGAGCGAAGAAATGAAACATGAATAGCCTAGTATAAAACTCTGAATATACGTATACCACATCAAACGCCGATCCTATACTTGTAGAGAAGTATCTGGATTTGGTAACAAAATTTACCATACTCATGAGAAGTTTAAAATCGAGCGGGGCAAGTTCAAAAAGTTCTACATTACCTTATATTTAAGGAATGCTAATTATTATTTTGATTCCGCGTCAAAAAGAATCGATGTTACACTCACCTTTAGAGTTTTCCTTCTTTTGGCTTCAAGTCATTTCTTCATTTGATCATTCTGCGGCCGCGACATTTTTTTTTTCTTTTTTTTCACTGCAAGAAAATGAATAAACACATAACTTTTATTGAGGGGAAGATATCCTTTCAATCTATAGTTCAATACAGACAAGATGGATGGTATCCTCATAGGTACGAGCCATACTGATTTGAATGAAGAAGGTACTGAGGCACGTAACAATCATTCAATGAAACAAGTTCATACGCGACCGGTTTCGAACACGCGAAGGTGTTCATCGACAGGCGTCGGACAGAAAACTAAGCAAAGAAACCGGTATAAAGGTGAAACATGAGACAACAAAGCCGAATTAATTGAAGTTGAAATGAAAAATGAAAATGGGGGGGGGGGTTCAAGGTGAATCACGACATTCAAACAAACTCGGATTTCACGATAAATCATTAAATAAAGTATAAATTGAAACCAAAAACGAAAAAGGAGGGGAAAAAACAAAGGAACAAAAGGTAGAATTAGTCGAATAATAAAACGAAACAGCATAGTTATAAACAAAAACTGAAATAAAATAAACAGAGGTAAGATATGGAGGTCTAAAAATCGAAATAATAAATAAATAAAATAACTGAATGTGTCAATTGTTAGTGAAAATGTAAAAATAACGAACAATTGGAGACACAAAAGTAGCGGAGAGATCGTTCAGTAGCGAGTCCGATTGGCGAGTGGAGGAAACGGTTTCTACTTCTTCAAGCTTATTCATGAGAGCCCCTTTTGAGCATTTTCTAATGATTTTGGTCGTGACGGATGAGAAAGGGTGGTTGCTTTCCAAACAGTGGATCTCTCCGCTACTTTTGTGTCTCCAATTGTTCGTTATTTTTACAACTTCACTAACAATTGACACATTCAGTTACTTTATTTATTTATTACTTCGATTTTAGACCTTCATATTTTACCTCTGTTTATTTTATTTCAGTTTTTGTTTATAACTATGCTGTTTCGTTTTATTATTCGACTAATTCTACCTTTTGTTCCTTTGTTTTTTCCCCTCCTTTTTCGTTTTTGGTTTCAGTTTATACTTCATTTAATGATTTATCGTGAAATCCGAGTTTGTTTGAATGTCGTGATTCACCTTTAACCCCCCCCCCCCCCATTTTCATTTTTCATTTCAACTTCAATTAATTCGGCTTTGTTGTCTCATGTTTCACCTTTATACCGGTTTCTTTGCTTAGTTTTCTGTACGACGTCTGTCGATGAACACCTTCGCGTGTTAGAAACCGGTCGCGTATGAACTTGTTTCATTAAATGATTGTTACGTGCCTCAGTATCTTCTTCATTCAAATCAATACAGACAAACTACATAATATATCATATCATTCAATAGACTGATTTCCCATGACGTCATATCTGTGAATGAACGACAATGATTTTGTTTAATGCAGAGCTACATGCTGTCACCGATCTTCTGAAAAAATATGTGAACAAACTTTTTACGTATATATCTCCATAAGAATGAAAACACTCATGCCGTCGCGTGAGTAGTGCACGACTTTTCTTCTCACAATGCAAAAATCATTGAGAGAGTCACTCCTTCTCTTTAGATTAAATACCAATGACCTGTCAATCGTGCCAAATATTTGTAGAATGAACAAATAAAACTCAGTTTGTAAATTCCATCACTATGACGTCACATCAACTGATAACAGAGTATAAATACCTACGAGTATAATCTAATGAAGAAACCTGCATTTTGTTTCAATTTAGGTTAGGAGTCATCTAAAACCTACGAAACGTCTCCGGAAAATTCACTTCCCCTCCCCCTGCCCTTATTGCTACGAGACTATAACAGTTGTTTCTGCGATCTTTGCAAATTGATATTTCGTTGACTCCCAATAATTGATTAACCGTAACCTACGGAATCGTATCAACTCAATTTAAATGCGTCGAGGATTTACTATCAATGAATCATCGAAAGAATTGTCGGTACCCATCTTCAGATATGAGACTATAACTTATCTAAGTCTAGAAAAAATCTATCCAGCAACTTTGGAGCAGATCCGCGGACAAGAAAAAAATTATTTAAGCCTAAATATAGGCCTTTATAAGGAAACCTGATTTTTGTCAGGCTGAAAGTAATGTAAGACCTCCAAAGCGTCGAGAAAGATCACTGCTTCGTGCCCCTGTCAACCTTGCTACAGATGTAATACCTCACTTTTCTAGCTAGAAAAGTCGGCAATTTTTCCTATACGTTATCTTAGCCTAGTATTAGTCTAGTATACTGTATATTAGACTGAGTGGTTCAATTCTTTATCACTTCCGATTCCTGGCATCTCTTAAAGCCATCTCTAGCTGATATTCCTTTCATGCACTCATAAATTGTATTCACGCTCTCATCTCCATTTTCTATGAAAACTCCATCCCAAGATTCTTCATCTCGGAATCCAGCAACAAGGAAATCCCGAAAAACTAAAAAAATCGATGTCGAAGCCAAAGAAGCAACCAATCACCCATCAGTCAACCCCTCATTCCTTCCCTCACACTTCAACATTTCCAAACGTATTAACAAAAATACCTCACTTATCTGGCTAGAAAAGTCGGTAAAAATATATTACACCCGAGCCTGGTTTACTCGTTAGTCCAACTTCACATCTCACTCAAAAAAGCCAGTCCAAATTGAAAGTACTATTTCCATCTCCTGAGACACCTCAAATCAACTATGAACCAGTATAAATCAATAATTAATTAAGAACGAAGTCACCAAGGCAGTCTCGCATCAGCACACTTGATGAAGATTAAAAAATTGTAAATCCACCATTGCCACTATTCGTTCAAAAACAAATTTACAAAACAAAAATTTAACAAAACAAAATTCAAGACTCCATAGGGGCTGTGGGAAGCGAAATACAAGGGTATTAAATTTGGATGAAATATCATCGAAAATAAAATTCAATGAACCCTCGGTCAAGAATGAACCTGTTAAATAATAAAAGGTTCTTTATCACATACTGATAACAAAATCGGTAAAAGGATAGGAAAATCTGCTTCTCGTAACATAAGCAGCTACTCGTAATAGTGAGATATTTTTCGAAAAAATGAAAATTTCTCGAGAACTACTCATCCGATCCTTGAAAACATTGCAGGTGTACATCTTCAGATATAATACTACAATATGGCCAAGTTACAAAAAAATCTATCGGGTAGTTTTGGAGGAGTTCCTCGAACAAAAAAATCTTATATACACAGTAATATGGAAACCGGAATTTTTTTTATGCTAGTCGTGATCTAGGACCTCTAAAAGGTCGAGAGAGTTCACTGCCCCTCACCCCCATTCACCTCGCTATGGGTGTAATACCTCATTTCTAACTAGAAAAGTTGGTAAAATACCTTTCCTGAAACAAGGGCGTTTCTAAATTGAATGGTCAGTTTTAGGAGTTACATATATGGTTTGAGTAATATCTGAAAGTCTCTACTTTCATATTTTGAACCACCAGTACCTAAGATATTGTTTATTCCAGTGAAATTCATATTTTTCTTAGGGGAATTTTTAGGGCTTCAAGTTTTACATAATGCACCCCTGACACCGGCGGCCAAATTATTCATTTTCCGTTTTCTCAAAAACTAAGGGTTCAAATGAGAATTGAAAGAGAGATAATTTGAAGGCATTGTAATTTGTTTTCAGGTGGACCTAATGTTTTATTAAAATACTAGCCGCAAGCGGCTAGGCCTGCGGCGCCCGGCAGCCTCGCGCTTCACGCGAGCTGACTCACGCTACGCGCTTGTAGTGACGGGCTCGCGCTTCGCACTCGTTATTCTAGACCACGGTATAAGATGAAGAGGTAATGACACAACGCTAAAATCGTGTCCGCAGTTTTGAAGTTGTACGTACAAACTTCCGCTAGGTTTGCAGCGAACACTCGGGCTGTTTCCCTGTTCCTTCCAGACCCCACCTGCGCCGAGACGTTACCGTTGGTACCCTAGTATTGATGAAATTTCCAAGGATTATAAAAAATCCAAGAATTTACTTAGAAGGATGATTCTTTCAACATTTTATAGAGTAGATTAAATGGTATTTTTATGCCAAATATGAAATGCATCGGCTGATTCCTAATCCTGCAATAAATTTTTGAAAGTAGCGGCGTTCCCATAAGACTCTGTACATTACCCATCACTTTCATCACGAGCGCTGCGCTCGGAATGTTCAGAACTACTTCAAAATCACGGACAGCGTTTACCACAGTCGGAATACGTTCGTGTCACTACCTCTTCATCTTATACCGTGTTCTATACTCTGTCCGCAAATAGAATGGGTCACGTCAACAAACCCGCGACCCGCTTTCATGCATAAAAAATTGATTACGATGCGAGGAAGCGGTTCGCGGGTTTGTTTACGCGACCCATTCTATTTGCGGACAGAGCATAGACTTACAGCGCGCCCTTCGATCAATATATGGTCGAAGAGCGCGCCTGAAAGCCTCGCTCTACGCGCTCGCGGTTTTATAGTGATGGGCTCGCACTTTGCGCTCGCTGATTTGGGACAACGGTCTACATAACAGAGTGAATTTTCATTCCCACTTTTCATAGTTTTCACAGTACTAAGGTCGTATACACAATACACACACAGTTCAGAACTAAGCCATCACAGCGCCAGGCGCTGGCATATCATTCTGTCCTACTCCTACATCTGTCTCAGTCCTTAATTCAGGCCCAACAGCGCTAGCTTCGCTGATAACGCAACCGGGTACATAATAGACATTGCGGGTATCGAGGTGAGCGGGTAGTAACTGTTTTCATAAAATTTCAATGTATTTCAAAACTGATAATTTCATTTGAAAGGAAATTTTATGATCTGCAAATTTAGTTCTTTCAATTTTTTCAAAAAATTGCTTCTTTCCAAAGATATTTCAAATTGAAATTACATTGAGACAAATGCAATTTTTTCCTTCACCCCGATTCCATTTTCGCGACTACAGTGAACCTAGCGGTTGTAGGGCCCGAAAAACAGCAAGACTTGGGTTTCTCCTATTCAATAACAATAATATATTATTCTTTTTCAGAAATTTTCTAAAACCCCACCAAATCTCATTACGGCCATATTTTAATACCAATGAAATTTTCTTCATTAGATATCTACCGGTATCAAATAATTTGATTGATGAATACCTAGAATAGAGCAGATAGATATCATTTCAAGCGGTTCTGTATTCATAATTTAAACCACAATTCTATCTAACTGCGTATATTTGCCATGGGTGTTCCTTGAAATCTTGAATCCAGTGAAGTCGAGAATTGATGCTAACTTATTTTATTTTTCATCTATCAGTATTGCATAATTCGAATTGATAAATAAATTAGATCAGATATCATGGCAAGCCAGATATCATTTCTTGCGATCGAAGATCACATTCTGTATTTGAGGAGTTATCTGTCAAAAGGGCACCCGTGAGCGATAGTTGATTTTCAAAATATGTCTTTGAAGTTTCATGTTCAGATTACTCATTCCACATTCATTTTATCAAAAAAAAAAATCTATAATAACAGAAAATATTTTGCGTGTTTTCATCTTTACAGATCACTAATTATTTTTCAAATTGATCGACAAATGAATCTGGGACAATTCCATAAAGATGTGTACCTCGGGTGCCCTTTTTATGGAGATGGGGTTGAGTGACCATAAGCGTACATGTAATTTTTTGTTTTTTCAAAATTTTGTATATTGATAGGAAACGGTTCAGTGAATTCAAAAATGTGGATATCCACAAAAAGGGCACCCCTTTGACGGATGCCCTATTGACAGATAACTCCTCATTTATAATTCGAACCACAATTCTATTTATGCAATGGATCAAAAACACATCGAACTGCTCGCTACCTCTTTTTAAACTCTTTCTCCGGTTAATGAGTAATGGTCCACTCGTGCTTGTCAGTCTTTTCATACGATCGACTTCACTCACAGAAGAAAACAGAAAACCAGGGAAATATTTTGTATTGGTGTTCTCATGAAATCTCGAGTTCAACTTTTGGCTACCTAGGCCTAATTCTACTTCGTTCCAAATTTCATAATTCACAAAAAACCGAAGCTAGATGCCATCAAGCGAATCAATAATACCCAATAAAATATCTACGTCTTCCGATATTATGGAACAATTTTCAGTTGCGTTTCGTTATTACCTACTTCTGAAATAAACCTCGTATCGTTTCTTAATTCAGTTCTCTTTCGATTTCGAACAGTATCGCACTGAAACAGCAGAGTGATAATACGAAACAGAGGATGATGATATAATAGATCACGTTCTGTATTCATAATTCGAACCACGATTCTATTTATGCAATCGATCAAAAACACACCGAACTACTTTCTATTTCTCCGATCGACTTTCCTCACAAAACGAAACAGAAAACCTGGGCATTTATTTCGTATAATTATATGGGTATTCTCAGGAAATCTTGAGTTGAACTTTTGGCTACCTAGTTCTACTTTGTTCCGAATTTCATGATTCACGAAAAGCCGAAGCTAGATACGATCGTGAATAAATAATACGCACTAAAATATCTACGTCGTCCGATATTATCGAACAATTTGGAATTTCGTTTCGTTATTAATTTTTTCTGAAATAAATCTCATCGTTTGGTTTCTCAGTTCAGTCGCGTGTTCTCTCCCAACTACCGATTTCGAACGCCGAGTGATAATAATGACAGAATGATGATGATAATAAAACTTTTCTAGACCAATAAGAATAATGCATCAACTACGGCGATGGCTGGCTGATAGCACCCCTTATGTTCCCACGTTGAAGAATACTGATTACACCGACCGACCGACGTATACGCAATGTTTACAAAGCGTGCTTTATTATATAGGATGGTATTGGGCTTATGTGAAAGGAAATTACAGGGCCTTCAAATTATCTCCTCTTCAATTTTTTTATCAAAACCCATAGTTTTTGAGAAAATTGACTTTCTATTGACTTTCTAGGAATTTGTCCCATGAGCGCAATGTAAATTTTGCCGTTAGGGGTAGGGTACGCATTATGCAATACTGCACAAAACTAAAAGCTCAATACAAAGAAAAGTTTGTTTACATGTTGCAATTCGACCTGTTTTAAACTTATTAGTTTGCAACAAATTTGTGCATAAATGACTCTTTCATGTCATTGGCGAGTTGGTCTATTAATACAGAAATGATGAAAAAAAAAATTAAAACTAGAATATGAGGTGTATTTAACCTATGACTCCTGGTAAACATTGTTCTCAGTTGAAGCCCTTTAAGCCCGGGAATTCAAAGGGCTTTAACTGGGGAAAAAACGGGAACGCGGGAATCAGCAGGGCTTCAAAAGGGTGTCCATTTTTCCAAGCCTTGGGAAAGGAAGGCGAGTGTGCGATACAAATTGAATGAGTGGGATAAAGAATGAATGAAGAGACTCGGTTTTGGTGTCATAGACTGGGCTGACCCGCTGGGCTGTGTATCACCAGGATCCAGAGGCTTGGGTTGGTGGACCAGGCTGACCACATGGGCTGCCACCTGAACCCTATCTCGCGCATAGTTGTGGTACGGATGTGCTGACTGGGTTTATCCTCAGGGATACGCTGCCGGCCCTACAAACTAGGATGGCGTCTTGTGCGAGGTGAGTGCACATTGGGTTTGTCACCAGTGGGCACCTCCCCATAGTGCTTGACTGAAATGGGTTGTCTGGTATCAATGTGGATGCTGGGGTACTGGACTTGAGCGTCAAATGTGTAGGTAGTGTGGTGCTGACTGCGACTGTTTCACTTTCTCTGATTGGCGATTGGTGGGGTTTGGTTTCATTGTAGGTTGCTGTTGGAGCGCAGGTGGGGCGCTGCAACAAAGATTACTAGGAGAGGAATACTCCAAGGCTAATTAAACTGTAGGGAAGGAAACCGTATAGTTTTATAGAAAACTATCTGTCTCCTTGCAGGATAGAGTATGGGTTCAGAGGATAAGGGGAGGATAACCTCGACAGAAAACCGTCGACTGACGTAGGCAGCCACACCTGCATCAGGAACATATCCATGTATGGGGTTACGTACTGTCTGGTGGCCCTCACGTTCTGTATGAAGGGTTATATACTGCTTTCATAGCCTTCACGTCCCATACCACTTTATTTTCCTGGCCCGATGGAGTTTCTGCCAGTGACTAGGCAGGAGAAGGAAAACTCTGATAATGAAAACTTGGTCATATAGCCGTAGGGCGTGTGCCTTTCCTGATGAGGACCGAGCAGCTTGCGGGAAAAGTATGGTTCTGCAAGATGATCTGCAAAGGCAGAAGACGCTTCCTCAATGACGCCTCACGCTGCAACTTTATTTACTGATGACTATGACAAAAGACGAGGAATCTGGTAGGTACCGTTTCAGATGCAGCAAGCTGGCTGTCATGCTGATGTGCTCAGGCGGCGAGGGGTCAGGGTTGTTGCCCCCGAATCCTATGGTGAGATAACAACTACAAAAGAGAACAGAAGATCCAAGCAGTCCCAAGAGGTACCATGCCATGAGGGCTAATACCAGGTACTCCTGAGGGTGGGGATGAAGTGTTCATGACCCCTCTTATGCAGATGAAGAAGTCAGGCCACAGAAGGAAGAGGCTGCGAACTGACTCCCGATAAGGTATCTATTATAGCTAGAGAAGAGAACCGTAAGAGGAGAAAAATACGCGAAGTAGTTGAAATTATGAAAAAAAAAAGAATTTGATCAACTTTAGAGTGATAGTGGTGAATTACAAACTTTACTCTCATCTCTTTGATGAGTAATTTGCTTGTTTCTTCAGGACGTCAGCTTTTTGTATCCTCTTTTCATTTGATTGTAGTGTTTAGTTTTGTTTACCCGAAGAAGAACGCTAACGCGTTGTAAATATTTACTTGTACTTATGTGGAAGTTAAGCGAAAAAACCTTCCTAACGCAAAGATGAAGACAGCAATAAAGAATTGCGGTAAGAGAATTGTAAGCTGCTGATACAGAGTGATGTAGCACGTGAAACCGAGGTCCAGGCAGAGTGGGGAAGCAAGACTGCAATGCAGAAAAAGGTGGGGGACTTCCAGAGCCTGGTGGGTACCTACCTCTCTGCAAATGACCTGCAAGCTGACATGCAACTTCTTCAGGAAATAGGATCTCTAAAGGCGGCAAATGTGAAGCTGGAGGACTAGGTAAAGAAGCTTCTGGTCCACCACAAGCAGGTGGAGGAGGAACAAATAAGGAACCTTCAAGAGGTGAAGGATATCAAGGCTGAGGTGTACTGCTGAAAGAGAATATGACGCATGCGCACAGAACTATGGGCCAGCATCATCACCACCACTACCACCACCTACGTCACAGAGTGGCAATGGCTCACAGGAATCTGAGAAGACCAAACTGGTGAGACCATAGAAACCATTTTGCTAAACCGCTGAGGACAGCCCAGCAGAAGAGTGCGCAACTGCAACAACCGCAACAGCAACTGCAACAACGGAAACAGCAACAGCAAGACTAGCAGCGATATTCCCGTCAAAACCTGTACCTTCCTGGAGACAGGTGGTTTCCCGGCTCACCCGACGCCCAGCCACCTACTGCCCCTGAGAGTAGGTCCTCTGATATGGCTTTTCAGTCTGCTAATAAGTACCACGGGAAGATGCAACAACAGTTCCACTTATTGAAGAAGAGGAACCCTCGCAGAGCCGCAGTGGTACTAAAGAGAAGGAATGAAGGAGATGGCTCTCCAACCTACGCAGCCATTGTACAAGAGGCAAGAGCAAAACACTTGGTCGCTAGTCTTGAAATCAAGGTAGTTTCCACTACGTTCACCAAGGCGGGTGAGATGGTTATGGAACACCAACATACTTCAGAGGAAGTTGTTGATACCTTCCCAGACAAGCACAGGGCCATTATTGGTGAGAAGGCAGAGGTTAGCACACCAATCAAGAAAACAAGTACATTGATCCTCAAGGGAGTTAGTAAACTGCGTACACACCACATCCGTATCAACCATACAAATTGCCATTCTTGAATAAGTACTTAAAGCAGCATGCATGGCATGCGCAAACATTCGACGGTCAGTTCTTTGTGATTACAAGGTTGCAAACTACTCAGGTCTCTTTCACCATCAGAGTTATCAAGGACATTTTGATCTCCAGTCGCATATAATTCAATTTTTTTGTAACTAATACTTGCTATAATATTTTCACTTAGCATCTCAAACAATCGGATTTTGCTATCCGAGTTTCTCAGAAAAGTTTTCCAGTTATGTGGAAGACTTAGATGAGGGAGAACAAAAGTTTCACTCTCGTACACACATACGTAGTCCACAAATAAATTGTCCACGACTTTTTCAATGTCTGAAAGAGGAAGAATACCGCGTATGGAAGTGGATACTTTTCAAGACGTTGACAAACCATATTCATTCAATACTTACACGACAAATACTATTTTATTTGTATTCAGAAAGTTCATTTTATGCTGAAACACCCCAAAATTGCCAGTATGACAGTTTCCGAATTCTGTAGGAGAAGGTATGGGTGTATTTACGCAAAGATAAGAGGATGAATTTGAATACCTTCTAGTATCCCAAAGAAATACGAGGGTCGAAATTTAAGAAAAAGACGTCAGTCAACAGAAAAGTCAAGTTTTTTCTCAATAACAAAAAGTCAAATTTTCGCCCCTGAAATTCTTTCCTAAATCGCCCTCCGGAGACTGGTGAATGAAATTTTGCTGCATTTCACTACTAAATTTTCACAATAGGTCATCTTGGTTAGAAGAATGATATTATACTAAATATATTTAAATCTACCTCAATAACACAGATGTACCGAATAAGTACCGAAAAACCTATAAATTCAACGAAATTGTGGCTCTCTAAATGCTCATTGAGGGAGAGGAGAGGATTCAATCACTTATACCTTCTTTCGTACAGGTCTGAAGTCCCCATATCTGCAGTTCTACATGCTTCAAAATTCCTCTCAGCCCATACAAAGATCGAAATATTCAAAAAACGTGAAAATTTCTTAAAATTTAGCACTTCTCGGCATCTCCTAATCCTCACTATGGGCACGCACGAAGCTCGAGTACACGTTCATATAATATCATATTTGATCTGTACTACTCGAATATCATGTTGAAAATTTAATCCCGAACGATCCTTCCGAACTACAGACAGAAAACCACATTTTTTACGTATTTTTCACAAAAATTGGGAACCACAGTATGTAATTGAAAATATAGTGATGAAGCGGCAGAATATTTGCAAAATGAGATTGTCAAAGTTATTTTGGAAACAGTTCCTGAAAATAAAAGTCGTAGAAAGAATAAATATCCAGTATAGTTCACGAAAGAGTTAATAACCGCAATTAAAGACAAAGAGGAAATTAGGAGGCGTCTAAAATTAAATGAAACCCCTGATTTACGGCTGAGATACTGCACCCTTCGAACAAAAACTAAAAGAATGAATAAAAGAGCTTATAAGCAGCACGTGATGGACGTCGAATGTCAAATAAAAACTAACTCTCAAAGCTTTTGGGATCACGTGAACACGAAAAGGAAAATGCAAAATGACCCCAGTATTATGACATACAGACGTTATATGTACACAGATCCGGCTGGCATAGTGGGAGTGTTTGCGAGGTACTTTTCATCGGTACATATAATGGTGATAAGAAAGAGTACGAAGGAGACATCCTGCGTCATCTCGAGAAGCAGAATAATGAAATACCGAATGTACAAATGATTACAGTGTGGAATTTCACTCATGAGGATATCAGCTCCGCATTCAAAGGGCTTAAGCCAAAGCGAGGACTAGGACCGGATGGGGTACCACCTTACATTTATAAGGGGTGTGGGGAGGTCCTGACTGCCCCCTTGGTGTACATTTGTAATTCAATACTGAAAACAGGTTCATACCCTCACTCCTGGGTGGTGTCGAAAATCACACCCGTCCCCAAAACAGCTGATGTTCAAGAAATACCAAACCGTCGCATCGGCCTATAGCCATTCCCTCAGTACCAGCTAAAATATTTGAGTCAGCCCTGTTTTGTAAACTGTATCAGCAAACAAGGTAAATAGTACCGCAGCAGCAGCACGGGTTCGTGAGGGCTAAATCTGTAATAACAAATGTAATGAAGTTGACTCATTTCATCGAACAAGCGTTTAATCAGAGAGTATTTTCTCAGGTAGACATTATACATAGAGATTTTGAAAAGGCTTTGATGAAGTAAACGATAATAAGCTACTGTTAAAGCTGAATCGTCTGGGTTCCTCTAAGTCTCTTCTGAAGTTATTTGAACAGGACAGAAAGCAGTACGTGGCGTTCAGGGGAACATGCTCGGAGGTTTTCAAAACTCCCTCGGGGGTGCCTCAGGGATCCAACTTGGGACTGTACTCGTTCCTGTTGTATGTTTTGGATGCTCATGCGGGGATGAACTCGGGGTGCCTGCTGTATGCGGATGACGTAAAAATCTACAGAGAGGTACGGAACTTGCATGATGCCAGCTTGCTGCAGCGAGATCTCAATTGGCTAGTAAATTGAAGTGAGGAAAATCTCTTACCATTGAGTATCAAAAAATGTGTACATATCACCATCACAAATTAAAAAAAACCGGTAGATACAAACTATGCCGTTAAGGGAGAGGTCTTGAAGCGGGCCGATGAAGTTAGAGACTTGGGGGTGCTCCTTAGTCATGATCCAAGTTTTGGAAAACAGTTCCAAAAATCGCTGAACAGCGCCAGTCGTAATCTCGGACTCATAATGCGGCACTCGAGGATGTTCACTAATACTGCGCCATTGAAAATTCTGTATTTTGCACTGGTAAGATCTCAGCTGGACTTCGCGTGTGTAGTATGGGGGCCCACAGGGAAAGAGAGTGCGAAAAAATTAGAACGAGTTCAAAAAAGATTCCTAAAATATCTATATTTCAAAGACTACAGGGAATTAGTGTTGGGCTATGAACTCACCAGCCTATCGGTAAGGAGGGAAGTTGATCTTTTATTGTTCGTCTGGGACTTATTACAGTCCAAAATTGAATCACCGACTTTACTGAGCGAAGTGGGTTTCCTACCACCTGCTAGGTCCACACGAGACTGAAACTTATTTAGGATTCCAAAATGCAGGACAGCTCAGTTTGAACGTGCCCTTCTGAATCGAGCCTTGTCGCTACACAACAAAATAGTAAAGCATGACGGTACAATCGATATAATTATATTTTTCGATGGAAGGAATACTTTTGCACGCAAAATCAACGAAGCCTTAATAAAGATGCACGACGGAGGGGACTAGCTTTGCTGCTTGCGCACGCAGGATCTCTTGTATAAGTCACTCGTAAAAGCAATGCGACCTTGGAAGGGTGGGGGGTTATTTTCATCATTTGTCAATGCCATCGCTACCAATCTTTTTTTTTCTTTTTTTTTTTCATATATTATTATTATTATTATTATTATTATTATTATTATTATTATTATTATTATTATTATCATTGTAAATAGTGTCCGTCCCATAATTGGCCTCATTGGCTGTCAGACGACACTTTAAATCAATTAATAAATAAATAAATAAATAAATATAAATTTAAGGATGAAGTCACCAAGAGTCTCGCAGAATACTTGGTGAAGACCAAAAAATTATCTTCAATCATTCAAACTTAAGGTTTTCACTGTCGAATATGACTAATAAGAATGAAAAAAAATATGAGCTTGACAAAGATGTAACGAGTCGACACCAAGTCATCACCATGTACATAAATCATTCTTGTAAACTAATTCAATGAACCCTCCTTCATGAACGAACCTTTTAAATAAAAGGTTCTTCATCAAAATATACGCACTGAAAACAAATGAAAGGATAGGAGAATCCGCTTCTCGTAAGGTAAGCAGCTACTCGTAATAGTGAGAAATTTCTCAAAAAAGTCGGTAAAAATCAAAATTTCTCGAGAACTACTCAGCCACTCCTTGAAAAAAATGCAGGTGCATATCTTCGGATATAATACAGTCGAAGCTCAATAAGTCGTACTCAGATAAGTCGAAAAAATAGCTAAGTCGAACCAAAAATCATTCACTTTTACCTCTAAAAGTCGAATGTTGTGGTAGGTAACTCGAACTTCCCCTCAGGAACTAGAACATTCAAAATGTAACTCGAACGTTTCGCCTTCTCAATCAATTCTTCCTGTAAAAACTTGCAGTAGTTCCTGACCCTACCAAACACTATTTTTATTGAGTTTTAGTCTTGACTCGATTAAAGTGCGCTAAAAATATGGCTCCGCGTACACTGAAATCGTTAACGCTTTATTCTTTCTAAGCAGAGATGAGTAAGTCGAATTCTTTCTTTCAGTAAGTCGAATTTTTCCCAAGTCAAATTATTCATTGCTCCAAGTCGAACTTCAAGAACTCGAAAAATCGCTAACTCGAACAATTTTTTCGGTCCCTTTTGAATTCGACTTACCGAGGTTCGACACTATAATATAGCCAAGTTACAAAAAAATATATGGAGTATTTTCGGAGGAGTTCCGCAGACAAAAAAATGTTATAATAAATAAATAATAAGCCTATGAGGAAACCTGAACGGATGGGTGTAATACCTCACTTTTCCGATAAGAAAAGTCAGCAACTTAATATAGATAGTGTTATGGAATTAATGAAAACGCAATGTACGTGTTGAAGACGTAGAGTGTATTGAATGTTGGATATAGAATAATAGTACAGAGTAATCTCATTGACAGTATACAGTATAGATAAGAATTGATAAGAGTAAGGAGTAGATTAGACCGCACTCCTGTTGTGACACTACAATTCTCCCCTGCTAAAAAAAAAACATATTAAAAGAAAACAGGGTTTGAAAAAAAAAAAAAAAGGAAAATCACATGTATATGTTATTGGGAACGCCTTTTTAATTGCTTGGTTTTTCTTTCATTTCAATAGCCAATTGCAATTTTAAACATTGTCATTGAAACGAAGGAAAGTAGGCGAAAACATCAAAAAAAGAAAAAAAATAATTTTTGAAAAAGCATGGGGCTTGATCTTATATGATGCCTTTCTGTTACAAATGAATTGAAACAAAGAAATCGAATGAGAAAATTATTGCAAATTCTTATATTTTATTTATTTGATTTTTCCCTCATATCAATTCGTTTATCATGCGTGTCTGTTACAAATGAATTAAAATGAAGGAATGAATTCGAAGGAGAAAATTATTGGGAATACCTTTTTAATTTCTTGGTTTTTCTTTAATTTCAATATCCAATTGCAAAAACATTGTCATTGAAATGAAGGAAAGTAGGCAAAAACAACAAAAAAAGAAAAAAAGAAAAAAAAATTTTTGAAAAAGCATGGGGCTTGAACCGTCATTCTTGTTTATCATACGAATGTTTTACCTACGGGTAACCGGTTTTATGTGACGCGTAAGGGAGGATTCTGGTTCTGTTTCACGCGCTTCGCTTGTTCCTATGTTAACTGGGCGTGAGTTTCACTAAAGTACGAGTTTCAATAAAAATCGTGACATATACACTTAGTATTGACGGTAAAAGATGTCTTGAATTTCTTGAATATGTTGAAAAAAAAATAATAATAAAACAAAAGTCTTGAAAATATTGAATGAGTTTTGAAGAGAGAAAAAAAAAATAAATAATAGTAATAATAATTATGATTACAACCTATTTTGATACAATAAAATCACGTAAATGAGCTGGCTGTTTTTGACTACGCTGCGAAGGGAGCCGCGATGAACTTCCTCCTACCTGTCGAACAGGTTGAGCAACTTGAGGTTGGGAGGCAGATGATGTTGACATCGCCATGTCACCATTTGACGCAGCTTGGTTTGACTGAGGTCCAAGTTTTGGTGCTGTTGTAGCTGGAACTCTTTGATCTATAGTAAATTTCACTTTTTTCTTCATCTGTTTGGGTTCCGCTGATTCTTGCTCAGCGCGTTGAGGTGGGGGCGGAATTACAGTTGGGCGAAGCTGGTCGATGTGTCTCTTGAAAATGAATCCGGAATCCAACTTTACGCTATAGTGTAAATGACCATATTTTTCGATTCTTGTGCCAAATGCCCATTCTTGATTGTCGCGGATTCGAGCCTGGACTCGCTGACCTACTACCAATCGTCGGGTCCCCGGCAACATAGATGTCCTCACTTTTTGGTGTTCTTGCGGTTTTATTGCATCCAAACAAATTCGAATAGGTCTGTGTAAATACTTTTCGGCTGGGCTTTTTCCATCTGCTAACGGAGTTGCTCGTAGTTTCAAAAGGAGACCTTGAACAACTTCAATATACTGGGTTGCAGAGGCGTGTGATTCTAACATTTTATTCAATTTTGATTTTACAGTTTGTACTAGACGTTCTGCAAAACAGTTCGATGCTGGGTGACTTGACGCTGTAAATATTTGCTGTATATTCCGCTCTCGACAAAATTGTTGAAATAGTTCGCTGTTGAACACAGTAGCGTTGTCTGAGACTATCTTTCTTGGAAAACCGTGAAATGAGAATATATCCTTTAACGCCGTGAGTGTCGAATCTGAGGTAGGCGCGTTACGGAAAATTCGAATTTTCGGCCAGCGTGACAGGCTATCAATTAGAACAAGAAAATGGAGACCATCTTTTGGTCCAGCAAAATCTATGTGCACTCTATCAAAATTCTGCTTTTTGATCTCCCATAAGTGAAGCGGCTGTTTTGGTGGTGATTTTTGATGTAAAACACACTGTTGACAACTTTTCACGACCTTTTCTATATCTCGGTCAATATTAACCCAATAACAATATTTCCTGGCTAGTTGTTTCATTCTGGTAGAGCCAATATGCCCCTCGTGTAATTCTGCAAGAATAGCTGACTGTAAAGGTTTTGGAATCACGACGCGAGTACCTCTGAATAACAGTCCTTTGTTATAAAAAAATTTGTCGCTATTCTCTGCCAACTTCAAAATCTCTCCATCTTTTTTTGTCTCGTCTTGAATTTCAGTCGCTGTGATGTATTCAGTTGAAATTGTAAAGACTGTTTCCGCACAAAATTGATGTACTTTGTCGTTTTCAATTTTATCAATTGATCAAATATCTTCGCTCTGCCTGACTGGTGCACGAGATAAGCAGTCTGCTGCAATATTTTCCTCCTTTGGTCGGTGACAAATTGAATAATTGTATCCTGAGAGGAAAACATTGTATCGGCAGAGTTGTGCGGCAGTCATTGAAGGCGTGGCTGCTTGTGGGTGAAAAATTCGAGAAAGCGGCTTGTTATCCGTAGCAAGCGAAAAATGACGTCCAAATAAATATCGATGGAAGTGCTGGATTGAAAAAACAATGGCTAACGCCTCACGGTCTAATTGTGAGTAGTTTTGTTCCGCTGACAATAATGCGCGGGAGGCAAATGCGATAGGTCTCTCTTCCCCATCAATCACGTGCATGATTACCCCCGCAACCCCTACTGGGCTGGCGTCTGTGGTCACTAACACAGGTAGGAGGGGGTTATACGGAACAAGAACTCGGTCGCTTGCAATTTCAGCGCGGAGTTTAAGGAACGCTGATTCGCATTTGGCAGTCCATTTGAACGCTCTATCTTTCTTCAAGAGCTGACGTAAGGGGTGCGTTATGTGTGAAGCGTTTGGTATGGGTCTAAAATAATACGTGAGCATTCCCAGAAATCTATGGGTTTCTTCTGCGTTTATTGGACGGGGCATTTCAAGGATAGCTTTTACCTTCTTCGGCGACTTTTCAATGCTATTATATTGAATGAGATGACCTAGAAATTCGACTTTCTCAGAGAAGAAGACACACTTATCTACATTAAGGTGCAGGTCATTCTCCTGCAATCTCTTAAGACATTCAACCAGGTTTCTTGGGCATTCTTCTTTTGATGCACCATGAACAATTATATCATCGAAATAATTAATTGTTTTCAACAACCCACGCAGTATTGTGTCCATGATTTTATTAAACTCTGCTGGTGCTACTTTCACTTCAAAAGACAATCTATTCATTTTGAACGTACCTTTGTGAGTTGTTATTGTTTGGATTCTGGCACTCGTGTCGTCCACGGGAATGTGTAGATACGCCTTGTATAGATCTAGTCGACAAAAATAATGTGAATCTCGGGGGCTGTTGAATATTTCGTCAATACGATGAATAGGGTAATTTGCTTCGACAAGGCATTTATTTACTCCTATTTTATAATCGACACATAATTGTACAGTGCCATCTGACTTAGGCACAACGACGAGCGGTGATCCCCAATCACTTGTATTAACTGGAGAGAAGATTCCCATTTCTTGTAAGGCGTCAATCTCTGTTGCTACTTGATCGCGTAACGCATACGGAAGGTCTCTTTCGTGAATATACGTAGGTTTTACGTTATCACGCAATTGTAATTTCACTGTAAATTCTGATGGAACACAACCGATTTTCTTTTCAAAAATATTTGCAAATTGTCTACAAATATCGAAAATTTTTACAGTAGAACCCGAATTCTGAAAACACTCTTTTGAATCGGCCACACGCGCATTGTCAAGTTCCTGTAAGTTTATTTTGAATTTACGGATCCACGTACGGCCCAGTATCGGATCATATTTATCGGGAACAATAAATAAAGTTTCAACCTCACTTTGATTTTGATACGAGACACGCACTTTTATTTCGCCTAGATAGGGGCAAAAACGTTCTTATTGTAATCGCGAAACAACCACGACGATTTTTGGAATCGAGCATCTTGAAAAGGTAATTTTTTAAAATCGCGAAGAGCGGGTAACAGTGTAAATGGTGCACCGGAGTCAACTTCCAAGGATTGTGGTTTTCCTTCAATGCATAACATGAAATTTTTTGATATTGGTAGAAGACTTACCGAGCGCACGCACATCCAGAATTTCTACCTGATTGAGCCCGCTTGTGCATTGAAAAGATTGATCATCGCCAAGATCTGATACATCGACGTAATTTGTATTCATTGAATTCTCATGGGATCTCTGTTTTGATTTCATTAGCGAAGAAATACATACTCTGGATACATGGCCTTGTTTGGAACACTTGGTACAATAAAGAGTACTGCGGTCAACTGAACAATTTTTTACCAGGTGCGAGTTGCTTTTGCAACGCAAACATAGGTTCTCAATTCCTAAATGCTTGTAGTTTAGGCGCGATTTAGAACGATGACGCTGTGACCTTTGACTTGATTTATTTCGAAACTGTGACTGTGAATTTGACGTAGGTCTACCGTAATTTCTTGACTGTCGACGTTGGTCTGTTGGTCTGCCTGCAAGTTTATGAATGTTCGAGGTAACCTGACTTGTGCTGGGTGTTGAGAGTTTCTGGCTATCAATTTTTGAAGCTTCACTCGCGAGAGCTTTGTCGAAAATTGTCTTAAATGACAAATCTGTCGATTGTAGAATTCTTTCTCTGATGTTCACATCTCAAATGCCGCGGATTAGTTGGACTTGTAAGAATACATCAGCAATCAATTTATTGCAGTGGTTGCATTCGAATCCAGCATCTGGTATTCTTCTCCTTAGTTTGGCAACATATTCTGCAATCAATTCTTTCTCTTGCTGATATTCGGACAAGAATTTGTGTTGTTCTGTCAGAATATTTGTTTTGGGACAATAGTAATCATCCAATAAGTTAACACATTCCTCATAGGAAAGTTCGTCAATATTTTTTGGGGCGTCTAGCGTTGATAGCATGGTATGTGCTTTAGGTCCAACATATTCGAGTAAGAGTCTCGCTTTCATCTTCTTGTCGGTGATATTTTTGACCACAAAATGATTCCGAAGTCTAGCAATATAATTCTTGAACGTCTCCAAGGTGGCGTCAAACTGATCGTAGTTTTGAATGAAATTGATTCGGGTAGCTGTACCTTGGGAAGACGATTGTGAAGCATCTTGATTTTTAGCGGTAAGAGCAGTGGCTAACAGGCCTATGCTGGAAATCAATTGTTGTAATTGTGCTTCCAAAGCCATCGAGCACACGCGATAGACAATAAAAAAAACGAAAACGGACCACGTTCACGTAACTACCTTTAAAAGTTTATCCTCGTCGCCAATTTGTTATGGATTTAATGAAAACGCAATGTACGTGTTGAAGACGTAGAGTGTATTGAATGTTGGATATAGAATAATAGTACAGAGTAATCTCATTGACAGTATACAGTATAGATAAGAATTGATAAGAGTAAGGAGTAGATTAGACCCCACTCCTGTTGTGACACTACAGATAGGTAGTTTTCTTTTTTCAGTAAGAGTATTTTCCTCTAAAATAAGTACCATCAGGTCATCCTGACTCACTCTGTCCTACTCTCGATATGTGTTATCAATAAATGTTCAGGCGTTGTTATCGTAACCAATACTGATATTTCGGATTCTTGTGTAACTACAGTCTTTGATTTATCTACCGATCCTTTTTTTTTTTCTGTTTTCTTCGGATGTTGCATATGAAAGTGTTTGCCTAATTTTTAATGGTGATTCAGAAAGCTGCAGTAACGTCGATACGTATGATTACTTTGCATAGAGAAATGGCGCGAATATTCTTAATTACAGAATCATTATTTACATTGTGTTGCATCGCAGCAGTCAGTGTAAATAGAAACACAGAAGAAGAAGAAGAAATTGAAAGTCTAACAGAAAAGAGAGAGTACCTACCCACATACTAATTTATAAATTGATCAATGAATAAAGATCGTGGTTACTTCATCAGATACATATAGTACTCATATGTACGCTCATGAATTTCAGATATATCCCTTCAGAGGCTGAACTCATAATAATGGACCAAAAACACGCTGAATATCGTTTAATGACGAAACCCCGACCCAGTAAGTGTTCTTCAGCCATACTAAACAAAAGGTGTATCCATTTTTTACTTGTAAAACATTAGGTATCATAGGTCAGTTCAAAATAAGAAGTGAATTGGGATTCATCTTCCATCAACTCTTCTAAGTCAGATCAAGAGTATACTCTATTAGAAAGAGAAATTGAGACTTGAAATACTAATATTGATTTTGAGGTGCCATTCCGGTGTTCGCGAAGGGATTCACTGAATTTACTAATTGTTATGCAATTTTTAATCACCTAAATGTATTTTATTATTGTAGCATTCAAAAATGGGAATTTACCAAATCAGTGCGAGATTTTACGACGGGAGATGCATGAGTAAACTCATGAACTGCTAATCATCTCTTCAATACCTTTTATCAAGATTTTTATCTTCTTCTTAGAAAATAATAGTACAGATTTTGATGGACCGCGATACAAAATGAAGTGCATGTGTATAGCTCACTCGTGTACCTGAGTATACAATATGTTGCGTTAAAGAAACCTCTTTCTCCTTTTTTGTACTCGTACTCGTGTGACGCGTAGGCTTATGCGCAGAGATAGGCAAGAAGCTAAACAATAAAAGAGTAGCAAGAATCATAATAATATGATTCAAAAGATAGCCAAATGTAAGACGCGGACGAGAAATAGAAAGCATTGCCAGCAAAAGTATCATCGCGATGGTAAGAATTAGTGTCACTTCACCATTACGGATGGAGGAAATTCTTTTCGGGAGCATTTAAATGTAAGCCAAAAAGGGCAACTCCGTTCTGATTCTGAAATTTATATCCGTACGACGTTTTGAGATTTAACCCGTTCTCCACCCACCTAGTTCCGAGATTAAGGTCTGTAAGATATCCCAAAACACGAGTCCCTTCTTTAAAAATCCAAGCCCTTTATTTGCTTTTCAGGAGCTGATTGATGGGAAAGACTTTGACCTCTGATTAGATGTGAGGGAGGTAAAAGTAGAAAGTGGGATCGTTACTTGGGTGTAGCCTTTTCAACAGAAAAAAATCAAAAAAGAAAAGTGAAGAGTTATATCAATATTTCCCTTTGTCAAGAAAAAAAAATAAACAAAACAAATGAATAAATAAAAGATAGATAAAATAAAATTCAAGATAAAAAATTGAGGACTCAAGTTGAATAAAAAAATAAGAATTAATTCGGTTCTCCAAATTATGACCAAAGACATCAAACGACGACATACTCAAAGGAGTAAAACAGACGGAGTAATTTAATTAAAGCCACAGAAATACAAATACACCGGAGCGCTTTCGATTAAAGAACCATTGTCAACGGGTGACATGAAAGCAACTGAACCAACACCGGCCGGCAACAAATACTGCCGAGGAAATCATGACTGAACCAGCACGTCATCACAATGTGAATCATACTCATAAACTAGTTCTATCAATCCCTCATTAGGTATGTACCTGTTGAGCACATTTAGGTTGTCGTTATTCAGATGGCGAATAATTTCAATACGTTCTAACGCGGTACGTTTGAAAACCGAGGACTCTCTATGGAGGAGGGACTCGGATCCCTCTTTGAAACTATGGCCAGTGGTAATAAGATGGTCCGCAAATGCCGCTGGCGAGACTGGACGTCAGCTCAAAATTAGAATAGATGAGCATTGGAAGGCATGGGAAAAGAAGAAATTGGGTGATTCGGTATTTGCGGACCATCTTATTACCACTGGCAATAGTTTCAAAGAGGGATCCGAGTCTCTCCTCCATAGAGAGTCCTCGGTTTTCAAACGTACCGCGTTAGAACGTATTGAAATTATTCGCCATCTGAATAACGACAACTTAAATGTGCTCAACAGGTACATACCTGATGAGGGATTGATTGAACTAGTTTATGAGTATGATTCACATTGTGATGACGCGCTGGTTCAGTCATGATTTCCTCGGCAGTATTTGTTGCCGGCCGGTGTTGGTTCAGTCGCTTTCATGTCACCCGTTGACAATGGTTCTTTAATCGAAAGCGCTCCGGTGTATTTGTATTTCTGTGGCTTTAATTAAATTACTCCGTCTGTTTTACTCCTTTGAGTATGTCGTCGTTTGAAGAAAAAAATACGAGTTCCCCTCCCAAGATTATTTCTTCAATCTTACGGCCATAGATGGATTTTTTTGTAACTTGGCCATATTGTAGTATTATATCCGAAGATATGCACCTGCATTTTTTTCGGGGAGTGGATGAGTAGTTCTCGAGAAATTTTGATTTTTACCGACTTTTTTGAGAAATTTCTCAGTATTACGAGTAGCTGCTTACCTTACGAGAAGCGGATTCTCCTATCCTTTTATTTGTTTTCAGTGCGTATCGTTCTTGAAGGAGGGTTCATTAAATTAGTTTACAAGAATGATTTATGTACACGGTGATGACTTGGTGTCGACTCGTTACATCTTTGTCAAGCTCATTCTTTTTTCATTCTCATTAGTCATATTCGACAGTGAAAACCTTGAGTTTGAATGATTGAGGATAATTTTTTGGTCTTCATCAAGTATGCTGCGAGACTCTTGGTGACTTCATCCTTAAATTTATATTATTGATTTATTCATCATTTCTTGTGATATGTATGCGTATTTGATAATAGTTGACACATAGTTGATTTAAGGTGTCTCAGTGGATGGGAATATTATTTTCAATTGCCGTTTTTTATTCTTCTATATTTTTATTTTTTTTATTTTATCATATTTTTTTAAATTACGAAGTTTGCTGTGTGCCGTCCGACCAAAAACTTGGACCGATTTCAACTCCGGAGCACATACTCGTCTCGTATGATAGGAGAGAAACTTAAAATTTCGACTCTCGAACTGTATAATGTATATGATGGGAGGGCGCTTGGAAAATTTTTACTCTCGAGCTATACTGGGTGAACCAGAAAGATGTTACCTGTTGAATGGGAGTTTGCGCTAAATCAACTTCAGCGCAAATACTCGGAACGTTAGATGTATACTTTAAATTTACGAAATTGGTATCTCAATTTTCTTTTTTATTTGCGCCCCTACTCAACTTTCTACAGTTCTTTGGAGCCGAGTTATGAACAAAAACGAGTCAAAAATTGACCAAATTTGCCAAAAATATCAAAAATCAACAATTGTTCAAACTTCCCTATTTTAATTGAGTTGAAAGTGAAATTTAACGCTGATTTCGAAAAAAATACCGGAATAACCCTATGAAGCTTGGAAGTTAAGAATTTTCAATATCTTATTTCAGAGATCCTGGCAAATTGGTCAATTTTTGGCACATTTTGGTACACAACTCCACTCAAAAAAGTCATAAAAGGTTGAGTGGGGCCGCAAATCGAAGATAAAATTGAGATACAAATTTTGTAGATTTAAAGTATACATCTAACATTTTGCGTTTTTATGCTGAAACAGATTTAGTGCAAACTCCCAATTAACTGGTAACATATTTCCAGTCCATCCGGTATATGACTCACTTTATTAACAAATACCTCATCCTATTTAAAATCAGAAAGGTTGCAGTCAGAAATTTTTCTCAATAACTCCTCAATAATTCCAGATAAACAAATTTTATTTGTTGCATTAGATTAAAAGTTTAACCATGGAACAGGTTCCTTGCGTTCCTTGTTTAACATCGTTAAGGAAGCCGTTGTTTTTTTGTAACCTATACTGCATCACGTGTACCTATAACATACCTAAATTTATTTATCGCTTTCATATAACCCAACAGAATCGGCCACGGAAGATATTAGCGATGTAGAAACTGTGACGGATCACGTCTGTGAAATTAAGCCGCACGTAGCCTTGGACGTATGTGATGAAATCATCTACATAATGAATTGGCGAGAAAAGTCTTTTCGCTGTCGCCTCATACCAAAGCAATTACCTGAAGATTGTCGTCAATACAAAGTCAACATTCGTTGGTTTCGAGGCTGCCCAAATCATACTTACGTGAATGCCCGCAAATGTCCTACAATACCCGAGTTGTGGATATCCCAAGGAGTAGAAAAAGGCACCGCGTACGCGTACACACGCGACAAACACGTGAGCGATGATCTTCGAGCACAACACTATCTGCTGTTCATCGATACCCTGCACGCAGCCAGTTATTTTTTCACTACTCCTCTCTACTCGCTATATTAAGCGTGATAATAAACCTCAGTAGAAAATTGGAAAGAAAAAAAAAAATGAATTAGAGTAAAAATAAAAAATGTTAGAATACCTTCTTCAACCTAATTTTAATATCAAATAAATAAATAAATAAATAGTAGGTAGGATTGCTACAGAAAAGCAAGAAGTAAAAATATTCGTATAGATCCGCTTGTGTAAAAATAGAAAAATCGGTATTTTTACAAAGAACAATTAAAAAAAAGAGCTCTCGCAGTGCGATAGCGTAACCGAACACTTTTCGCTTTTTTCTTCATTTTTTTTTTTTTTTTTTTTTTCCTAATTAATGATTCATTGTACATATTCCGTATCAACAGTAACAAAAATTAAATAAGTACAAACAAAATAATAGTCAAGTCAAATTAGACTTCCAAAATAGAATTTATTAAGTTACAACCACCGTATAAAATAAAATGGTTCGTGAACCGAAAGTACTCAGCGAGTCAAATTTATTTCATTTTTTTTTTTTTTTTTACCTCAAATTAGACATCTAGCTGGACATAATTGTGACAGTACATTCTTTTTTCATGAAAGTGATCAGGAAGACCACCTAATGAAAATACTAAAGAGTCCCAAGCGCTTCCCCTTCTCGTAAACTACGCCCTTTAGAGAAAAAAGTTTCAAACAAAAGTTGCTCTTTATCGAATTTTCTATAAGATACACTACTCATTTGTTACTGGACGTTTGTTATTTGTCTTGAAAATTGCTGACTACGCAACATATTTTGTCTTGCTACTATTTTGTCATTTTCTCAAAAACTATACAAAATTTAGAGAAAAGAATTTCGAACAAAAGTTGTTCCTCATAAAATTTATTATAAGATATATTACTCACTCACTTATTACTCTAAGCCTATTGGCTAGTTCAAAAAATTGTTGATTCATAGGAAAATTCTCCATGTAATATTTCAGTCATAGTGCGAAGGTTTATTCCTGAGATAGTTTTCTTCAGGTAATGCGGGCGAAAATGACCAACGTAAGTATAGTCTAAACATCTCCTTCGGATCGATCGCATTTTATTCCAATTGGTACATTTAATCCACTCAGTCGCTGCTCTCTTTTCTTTTCACAATGGTTACCACATGCTCAGTTCCTCGGCTGTACCTATCTTGTTATTGTTTCATGAAACTTTTCTTCAATAATCTACCACCGACCGAGGATTTCTGTATTTGCAAATTTAACCCGTTATCCAATTCTCTGTAAATGTTACAAAGCTCTTTTGACAGAATCGTCTCGACAAAGCCTTTGACGCAGCATCTCAGAATTCCATATAAGTTTTCAGGCGAACGGTCACGGAGCAGTTGCCATTAAGCTGCTCCCACTCAAATGGGCTCTGCGCGACTGCTTTTTCAACTGCACGAATATTGTACTTGGATCTACAACTCTACTTTATGACCACGACTTCAGCTTTAAACTTTGATTCAGTAGGATGATATCAAGATTCCTTACTTCTCATTTCGATTAAGCATAATTTATGAATTTCAAACATCTGTACCACAATCTAACTATACCTTCAAGTTCTCCATTACTTCATTTACTCGCCAGTTTGTTTTTTCTTGTCATCATCCTCACAGAGTTTGCTCAACACTGTTAAAGGATTGTGCGACGAATTATTACTTCAATAAGGTACAAGTACAATACATGTAAGACCTAGAGTTCAACAAGCAAACTTGTTATTCTACCGCCATATAGTAATTCAGCGGTGACCTATAGTCCCAATACAACACATTCAAAACTTGACGAACTCAACTTCTTCAGACCTCAGATAGAGCAGCCTTTGTAGTAACCGTAGGGGTTGATTAGACCCTGTATTGAATTTGTGGGACAAACTGTGCTGGCACTCCCAGACCAGTAAATTTCTACCTGAATGGGTCTGTCAACCACAAAGACCTTGGCCGTCAGGTGGATCCGCCATAGCTTAGCTCATCCTGCCTTCCCACTTGAGTTGTATTGATTCTACGGTCTCAGTCTTGTTAATCGGTTGAAAAATAGAACTCTTCATGCTGTGTTACAAGGTGGCCCTTATGAGCCCATTTTTGCATCCACCGGAAGAATTGTTCTTATAAGAAGACAGCACTACCTAAATAAATTTGGTCGAGGTTCAACAGCGAGGAGATTTGCTAGTGAAAAAGCTTCAAAAGAAATGGGACGATCACAAAATGGCCAGGACAAAGAAGAAGCTGAAAATATTGACTCTGAGCTCGATAAAAATGGACAAGAAGAAGAGAATTGGAGCGTTTGATGGAATCACAGAAAGAAAAGAGGGAAACCATACTGAAAAGAAGATAAGATGCGCGTATCTGTTTGAAGAAACAAGCAAAGAGGATGAAGCGAGATTCCAATGCAAAATTCCTGGAACCTAACATAGGTTTAGCAACTGCGTCAGAATACCTATTGCAATGTTGATTGAGATAAAACGGACGCAAGGTAATGTTTTTGTCATATAATGAATTACACTTCATTTCTCTCGCCTCAATTTCCAGACCAGTATTAGTTCACAATATGGCAATGCGAACTTGCAATGACATGAACAAGGATTTAAAAGGTGCAATTAACTCCGCAAAATGTACCACAAACCGGTGTCTGTAACATTGAAAGAAGTACCGGGTACGTCCAAGTGTCACTCAAGAACTTCCTTTGGTAATAAGTAGAATCTCTTGAGTTCATTTTCCACTATACGTTATAATTTACACGACATACATTTTAAACACACTCACAAATAACCTAGTCTATTTACAATTACAAATTGCCGGAACTCACCAAGTACCTATAACATATATATGTTACAGTGAATGTTGATAATTTCATCAAATATTTACTGATTTATCATCCATAAATTTCCTCTTTATGAATCAAATGACTTCAAATTTGCAATGTTTCTTGAAGATACTCATTTCCAGCATACCTCCAAGTTCAACAGAGGTCATGGAGAAGGTCAACTGTGCTATAATGTGGTCTATCGCTAGTTACTATCCTCTCCACAACCTCATATCAGGTCGATCGAGTTGAAACTTGGAAATATTATGCTGGAAATGAGTATTTTCAAGAAACCTTGCAAATTTGAAGTCATTCAATCCATAAGGAGAGAAATTATGGATGAGAAATCGGTAAGTATTTGATGAAATTATCAACATTCACTGTAACATCTATCTATATTATAAGAGAGTCATTGTCGCCTTTTCACGTTGAAACTACAGAACCAAACGACATGAAAGTCAGTACCTATGATGAAAGTTGATACCTAGCTCCTAGAGTGTTTATATTGAAGTGAAATTGTGAAAAGTGTTTTCGGTAAGCTGTAATTGAGCTTTAAAAGACGTTTTGCGTTTGTGTGTATGTGTGAGTACGTATATATTCACTTCGCTTATTGGTTACCCTAGCGCAACACATTGCATCGTCATCAGTGCCAAAGCAACCTCATTTAGGAGCGTCTGTTGACAGAAAGTGTTGAAACTCGCACCTTGATAAAAGTGCAACTAGCGCTCTAAGTTTTCCCCTCTTACTTCTTTTATCGTTCGTTACGTACCATACGTCCTTTTTTACTCTCGTATCTCGTTCATGTTTCTACCTATTCGCTACTGTTGTTTGTACCATGTATGTCGACATGTTGCTTTACGTCAAATAAAACTTGTGATCGTACATTTTATATAATTTTATAATTTAATTCTTGTTTTGTTCTTCGCTAATCGTTCTTTAACTGATCCACGCCTCAAGATGGTAGCAGAGCTGTAAAAGTGTTACCTAGTTCATTTACCTCACGATATTCGTCTTGTTTTCTTTTCACCTTTTTTCTTTACTGGTTTTTTGGTGCCGGTGAATGACGAAATCGGAGCATCACACACGGTCCAAAGGTAGTTTGGGACTTTTGTTGATCGACCAACTAGAAAAGATCGAAAATACTGGAAGGAGGACGCGTCGTAGGAGATCATTGGAGCCTGAACTAACGAAGGCTGGAATTTTGGACGGTGGCTGTCTTAGTGCTCCTCGTTCCAGGTCAGTGGAACCGGATCGTTCGCCATCGTGGCTAGACAAGAGTTTTGAAATTTTTTGGTTCGACGACGATTTCTGGGTGCCGAACGAAGGCTTTGTCACAGCAAGGCAAAGCGTAGACCAAGGAGTAATACATCATCAGGAAGATAAGTGCAAGTCATTCTACATTGGTAACGAGCACGTGCAAGATTCTACCGGTAAGACTTACATTGCGATGGAAGGTAGTAGAGAATTAGTAAAGCATAGCATTATTTTAGACGGCAAGAGCTTTCCTGAATGGGCTAATTATATCAAATGGCTTTTTATTTTGAATGACCTGTCCGTGTATATTCGTGATCGAGACAAATTTATTGACTTCCGAGATGCGGAAGACAGGGCATCTCAAAGTTATCTTAATTACGAGAAATATAATGCGAAAGCGATTGGGATGTTAACCTATGTTTGGTAGCGCTAGAATCGCCTTCCTCTCTCGCCGCACTCGCTTAAATTTCTGGGTGACGATTTTACGTTCAATGTATTTGGCCATGAGAATCGAGATTTTCAATTAGTCGTAGGTGACTCAATACTTCATTATTAGAATTACTTCTTTCAGTTATCGATTCTCTTGAAGTGTTTAAACAAATTATAGGACATAATTTTTAGATAATACAAATTGTAATCATTTAAATCGTGTTTGAAAATCGCAAAGTCCGCATCACGAAGCATGGTACGTTAAAATTATCCCCCACATCTTCGAACACCGGCTACCAACTTACGCAACTTAGGTTAACATCCCAATAGTGATGCTTCTAGAGAGAATGACCTCTCCAATTATGAGTCGGGTTATCAAATACCAAACTGCGTTTGAAATATGGGAAGGACTTCATTGTATGTATATGGTAAAAACAGATACTGGAGAAGACGCGGCGTTACGTGAGCTAACATCATTATATTTTAGTCTCGATGGTGACGTAGAAAAGTACATCAACAAATTCGAAAACTGTGTGCAGAAATATCAGCAATGTGGAGGTCAGATAAACTCGGCGTTGGAACTAAAATTATTTAAAGCGAGTCTTCCGTCCTATTTTCAGTCATCTAAGGACTGGTTTAGTACTTTACCTGTAGATCAGAAAAATATTGAAATATTCAAGTCGAAAATTATAGACGCTCATAAAGCGTATAAACGTGATTTTCGTAACGTATCTTATATTGGAATGGTTCAAGCCAATGCTCCAGATGCGAATAATAATTTAAATCGTAATAATTTTAGGAATTTTTCAAACAGAAGGGGAGGTAATATGAATATAAATAATCGTTATGGTGGAACTAATGGTTCTCCTAGGAATTTTGCACCTCATAGTACCTAGCTTTGGTCGATCAAATTTTAACGGTAGTCGATCAAATTTTAATGGTAATCGATCTAATTTTAATGGTGTTCGATCAAATTTTAACTGTAATCGATCGAATTTTAATAATAGCCGAACGAATTTTAATAATAATAGTGGCATTGGAAATTATTGTAACGTAACTAGCCGCGGCAATGACGGCGGTAATAATAGTAGTACCTTGGGTAATAGCAATAATACGGGCGGAAATTTTAACCGCAGTGATAATGGTGGAAATAGTAATTCAGAGCAAAGAGCTCGAGGTGGTTGTAATACCAATATTAGTAATAATAATTGGAAAAGTAATGTACGGGGTAGATCGAATGTAGCTACCTGTGATAATCTTAGTAGCAATAATCCTTTTGTTCAAAATAATGTTGATACTTCAGCTAATGCTAGTGATCTTGGTATAGGTTTGGAGGATTTCTTGCGCCAGGCGGCGTAGTTTGTCACAGTATGTCGGGTCCGGATAATCACAATGTTAATCAGTTGTCAGCTTTCGATTTGGTTTCTGATCCTGTTATCAGGCGTATATCGACCTTGAATCGGTTAAGTACGTTTTGTTTTGTAAAAATGGAAAATGATTTACCCGTTCGTCGAGGAATGTATGACTCGGGCGCGAACTATCATATGTCAGGCGATCGTGGTGCCTTTGTTGATCTTGTTCCAATTGCCAATCCTACGTTGTATCGAGGTTTTTGTGACGACTTCTTGGCTGCACCAAAGATGATGGGCGATATTCATCTCGTTACGTTGAATCTGCGGAATGAGCCGCAATATTTTGTCCTTAAGGATGTTAGGTTTTGCGAAAATATGAGTTTGACGTTGGTCTCAGAGCATTGCCTTATTTTAGCTGGTTTTAAAGCTCACGTAGAAGAGGAATATACGAATATTTATCGTAAATGTGATGGTAAATCGGTGATGGTAGGTCGACAAGTCAACAGAGCAGTCTGGATTTCGCAGATTTTGATAAATTCACTCTGGATCGTATTCTCAATTCTTCATTGTTCATACCTTTCGCGAATTCTGTTTCAAGTAGCGCTGGAAATCGGGATAGCGTCTTGACTGTCCTTTATCATCGACGCTTTGGACATTTGTCGGCAAAGTATTTGGCCAAATTACCGTTGGTTACCAAGGGTGTGAAACCTTTCAAGGTCGTTGCTGAGGCTTTGTACGATTGTGAGGTTTGCCTTAAAGCTAAGAGCACCCGTACTCCACACATTCAAGTGCGAACTCGTGCTATACGTATTCTTGAGATAATAAAATGGCTCCGGCTCGTACTGGCGAGAAATATGTTATCGTATTTGTGGATGATTATTCCAGGTACTCAGTATCATTCCCTATATTTCGAAAAGATGACGCTGTAAAATGTTTCACCCTTTATACCAAATTTGTGCATGCTAAATTTCCGAACCAGAGGATTTCCTTGCTGCGTTCCGATGGTGCAAGGGAGTTAACAAGAGGTCTGATGGAGGTGTTTTGTCAGCAGGAAGGTGTTGTTTTGGATCCGTCAAATCCGTACACCCCTGAGCAGAATTAGTGTGCAGAACGCCATTTTAAATCTCTGACAGAAAAAACAAGATGTATTTTGTATGACTCGGCGGTTCCTCGATCCGAATGGCCTATGGCCTTCCAAATGGCGGAATTTGTGATCAATCGGTCACCGTGCCGCTCGAATCCGCATTGGAAGACACCCTTCGAACTTTTTAATTCTAAAAGTCCAGATGTTTCGCGTATATTTGTACCCGGTAGCGCTGCGTATGTTCATGTTGACAAGGAGAGAAGGAGCGATCCTAAATTTGGCGAACGAGCTGTTATTCGTGTTCTGATGGGATTTGGGTCTTGTAGTAAGTTCTTTATTGCATTAGAAGTATACATACAGTAATTATTAGGTACATCGAAAAGTATGCGGTGGGGCGGTATTTACATTGTGCGCTTATGCCCAGGCCCCCACCGCATAACCTGTCTGTTGACAAATTATTTTACAACCTTATTTCTATTTATTATTTCTTTCTTTCGTACAATATTATTTCGTTAACTCGTACATTATTATTTCTTAAATTCGTATTATTTCTTAAACTCGTAAATTAGTTCTTAACTCGCATTACAGTCAAAATTTTTCTACTCGTATAATAAAATTATAATTTCTTTTGCTCGTATTATTCATTCTATATAATTATCATAATTGATAGGCAGGTTTTTTCCTCATAATTACGTCTATGTACGATAGGAGTCGACAGAGGGAGACACAGTCGCTGGGCTCCAAATCAGCCAGAGTGTCTCCTCTTATCTTGAATTTGTTTCGTACTGTTTTAAAAAAGTCGCATTTTAAAAGAACGTGAGTGACATCATCTGTATTGTTAATTTGGCATAGCCGGTATTGTGCATTGTCTGTTATTTTGAAGCGTTTCAAGTACTGTCCAAAGTTACCATGTCCCGTTAAGCCCTGTGTAATGAAATAGTTTGTATACCAGTATTTGTTTTTATATGTTATGTTGATGTCGGGTATAAGTTGATATGTTATTCTACCGTCAGGACTGTCGTTATAGTCTGTCTGCCATCGTTCTAGCGTGTTAATAGTCTCAGCACCTATTTCTGATTTCATTACCTCCTGATTGATAAGACCCTCTCTATGTTTTAGCTTTAATGTTTTAATTTTGTTGGTAAGGTCCAGCTGGTGGGCGTATGGTAGAGTGCCGGTAACTGCGTAGATGGCTGTGTAGCTAACGGTGCGATAGCTTGAAGCTAAGTTGATAAGTATATTTCTCTGTAGAGCTTTGAGAGTTTTGAGGGATTTTTTTGTCACTCTTGGGTAGTAAGTTAATGAGCAATATTCAGTGAGGGATCTGAAAATTGCATTATAGAGTACTTTTCTGTTTTTAAATTTGTAGCCATACGTGTTTCCATAAAGTGCTCGAAAGGAGTTAAAATATTTTTTGATTTTGTTGGATAAGTAATTTATATGACTACTAAAGTTTAGTTTTTCATCAATAATGACTCCTAGGTATTTAAATTCGGAACATATGTCTATTTCAGTATCATCTATCTTAATTGCTTCAATGATTTGTTCTTTCATATCGTTTTTGTCATGTCTTCTCGATACTAAAAGCATGTTCGTTTTTGTAATGTTAAAGCTCAGCCCTAAAGATTTGATCTTCTTATTAATTTTCCTAGTCATCCAATTTATTCCCAAAAAATCTTGAGGGGTGCTCACGCCACATATGAGGAGCACATCATCCGCGAAGCTGATTGTATGAATTTTGTTGTGAATGTCATATTTGTGGACCTCACTCATTACAACATTAAAGAGTACGGGCCCCAGCACTGAACCCTGCGGAACACCAGCTGTCAGTGTTTTTTTAGCTATTTCATTGCCTGACTCATCGTAGTGCCCAACCGTTCTATCGATCAAAAAAGACTTGATTAAATTTGTTATTGTTTTCGAGACGTTGCTCTCTTTTAGTTTATTCAAAATGGCTGACCACTTAACGTTGTCAAAAGCACCTGATACGTCAAAACTTATTAGCAAGACATGCCTGCATGATTTTCTAAGTCTATCGATGTAAGCAATGAGTTTTTCAGTAGCTGTTTCGGTGCTTATGTGTGATCTGTAGGCAAATTGATTTTTGTGCAGAACATTGTTCCAAGATAGTTCAGTTTCAAGCTTGTTTTTAATAATTTTTTCGAAGATTTTGCCTAGGGTGGGTAGGAGAGTTATGGGTCGGAAGGCTTTTGCATTAATTGGGTCCTTGTTGGGTTTGTTAAAAAAGCATATTTTTCCTTTTTTCCATATGTTGGGAAAAAGTACTAATTTTAGACATTTGTCATACATGTCTGTTAATAAGGTGCCAGCTTTGTTTTGTATCCATTTTATCAGGATATTTGAAATTTGGTCGTGACCGCAGGCAGTCTTATTACGTAGTTTTTTGATAATTTTTCCTACTTCTTCGCAATTTACTTCAAGAGTTAGGTCACAGTTGAAGGATGGTAGCTGCTCTTTGTCTGAAGGAAAAGGGTTGTCTTTTCTTTCACCCGCTCGAATTCAAGTCTACCAGATCCTGTAATTTTAAAATCCTTGAAGATAGGGATTATGGCTATGTTGTAAAGAAGTTGTCGGAAGGACAGGAACCTGAACCTCTTCCAAATGTAGCTGATCCGTATGTAGATCACTCTTATGCGTGGTCATATGTTGCTCAACCGAGGAAATCCGACTTGTTGTCAGATTGTGTTCCTACTTCAATTGAGGAGGTCCTAAGTTCACCGTTTCGTGATCAATGGAAAGAGGCCATTGACAAGGAGTTATCGTCCCTGTTTGAGAATAATGTTTGGACCGAAGTTTCTTCATTTGTTGAGAATCGTAAGCCTCCCTTAATTTCAACTCGCTGGATCTTTACTGTCAAATATAACGGGAGTTCGGAAATTGCTAAGGCGAGATTGGTATGCAGAGGTTTCCAGGATCGTACTCCGTATGATTTATCAGAAACTTATTCGCCGGTTATCAATACAACCGTGTTTAGATGGTCTTTGTCCTTTGCACACTTTTATTCTCTGCATGTTTTCACGTTGGATGTCACAACTGCGTTTCTGTATGGTAAGGTTGATAAGCCGTTGTATATTTCTGTGCCTGAATGTGTTCCAACTAAAGAAGGAACTATTGCCTTAAAATTGAACCGTGCGTTATATGGCCTCAAGACCTCATCCAAGACATGGTTTGTCAAGTCAACTGCAACACTTATGAAGCTTGGTTTCAAAAATTTTTTGCCAGACCCGTGCGTTTTCTACATGAAAGATGACGTTGATATTATGTTGATTGAAGTGTATGTCGATGATTGCGTTTTGGTATGCTCAAATCTCGTGAAGGCTAAGTCTGTCATTGATGAGTTGTCAAGCTTGTTCAAGATAAAAGTTATGACAAAACCCCGCATCTTTGTTGGTATCGAAATGTCAATTTTGAATGACTGCAGAGTCTTATGTCAGTCTATCTATATCGAGAAGCTAGCTAAGCGGTTTAATTTATCTGGATTGTCTACCACATCTACACCTATGGAGCATAGACTATCGATTGTTCGAACTGGCTGTAAATCTGAGTTTCCCGGACTTCGCGCTCTTATTGGCGGACTTTTATTTGTTGCTCGCAATACTTGCCCAGACATAATGTTTGCTGTCAATTATTTATCACGATTCCAGTCTGAAGGTAATGCTCAAATATACAAATACGCTATGCGCATTCTGTCATACCTTTATTCAACACGTAGTTATTCCCTTGTCTACCGTTCCACTGGTAAGGATTCTGTTGTATCGTATGTGGACGCTGCATTTGCAGATGCGAGGGATTCTCAATTTGAGTCCACTGGAGGTTATCTTATATTTTCTCATGGAAACCTTGTAGCTTGGTCAACACGTAAGCAGAAACGTACCGCCACCAGTACAGCTGAAGCTGAATATACTGCGTTGAACGACGCTATCAAAGAAATAACTTTCGTGAGTGCCCTGTCGAAGGAAATTGAAGGTGAAGATTCACCAGCCATTATTTATGAGGACAATACCTCCGCGATTCGTATCGCAGAGGGCAATGAAACATCTTGCTCTCGGTTTCTGTTAACGAAACAGTATGCCATTCGTCAGGCAGTTATCGATAACGAGATCATAATACGTAAGATTCCCACTATATTGCAGTATGCTGACATACTCACAATGGCACTTGATGATGCCAACTTTATCCGGATTCGAGATTTCTTACTGGCAAATTGCGTTCCGTTGGAATAACAGTTCTCAATTTTTTTTTTCTTTTTCTTTCAAGTTTTTTGTACATCCCCGATGCAATTGTTTTCTTTGTGTAGGCCTCATCATGGGTCATTTTTTAAGATTAATCAAGTTTCTTTTGTCTTGTGTTCCGTAATCAACCGGGCTTGAAATAATTTCGAATTTTGTTCCGTAATCAACCGGACTAGCGATATCTAGAATTTTTTGTAATCGTCTGAATTTTCTTACAATTTTTTTTAATTCCGTAATCAACCGGAAAGAGTCGTAGAAATAATAGAATCTTATAGCGCTTGTGTAGTACTTTGATCGATTTTTATGCATGGTTATGGTACCAAACATTTTAGATATTTTTGTTTTGGTTTAATTTATTTGAAATAGCATGTTGTTGTTTTATTGCATGGTTTTGTGTATTTTAAATTACGGGGGCGAAGCCTCGTCATTTCATGTCTCGATAATCTAATTTAAAATACAAAGTATTATAAAATATTTTTTTTGCATGCGAAAAGGAATGTTGTTTTTTTTTTTGATGTCCTTGAGCAAATGATTGATGTTAATTTGGTCCGGCCGGGCAAATTTTGTGATATTTTGTTTGTAATGTCTAAATGATAGAATGTGTTCGTATAAATGTGTACTTGTTGTATTGTAAGTTACCATACTTTGTTACTTGTGATATTTCATTGAAAATTTTAATTTTGTTTTTTTGTTTCGTTGTAATTTCCATTTTCCACTTATCAAGTTGGGGAGGAGTGTTGAAACTCGCACCTTGATAAGTGCAACTAGCGCTCTAAGTTTTCCCCTCTTACTTCTTTTATCGTTCGTTACGTACCATATGTTCTTTTTTAGGGTCGGCCCGTCGTACAAGGCCGACCGTATTGTAATCCTATTTTTCTTCTTTCTTCGTCGTCTCAGTTCAGTCGCGCACGTCACATCACGGAGTTCACAGATAGTAGTGTCTACCTAATGACACCAAGCGCGCTGATAGTCAGTTTTGATTATCATAGCGCAATACTACCCGACGGTTTGTTCGTTAACCACGTTTTAGTATTAGTAGTTGTAGCTATGACGTACGTTTACTTTAGTCGTTTTTAGGGTCGGCTCGCGTCGCGGAAGCCGACCATATTGTAATCACTTTTTTCTTCGTCTGAGTTAAGACGCTGACGTCATGGTCGAGTGAGCCGTATGCTGTGTAGTTTCGTGTCTTTAGTTCTTCGTGTGAATTACTTATCATTGCATCATTGCGTTTTGCGTTTCAATTGTGTTTGATGGTTTGTTGTCATAAGTCGTATTTTTTTCATATTATTATTATTAATAAGTAATATAATTATTATTAAGATTCCGTTGTAGCTTAATTAGGATTTCTCGTCCTATTTCTTCCCTGAAGAGAATAACCGTTCTCCATTATCGAAGACAATAAGTGAGTGTATAAGAATTAATATTTTTCTAGTAGTACCATCAAATTTGAATGATCGAGTATTCGTTTTGTTTATGATTATATTGGCAAAGAAGAGAATAGGAATTTGTTTAGTCGTATCGACTCGTCTCTACAATGTCAAAGTTGTTATAAAATGTTATGTGTCTACTTAATCCATTAGATCGTGGAGAATTTTGTAACGGGAATTTTCGTTAGACAAAACCGAAAGTAACATCGGGTTACTCCTATCATCTTTGAAGAGAATAGCTGGCCTCCATTATTGAAGACGATAAGTAAGTATGTAAGAATATTTTCCTATTAGTATTAAATTCGAATGATCAAGTATTTGTTTCTTTTGTGATTATATCGGCAAAGAAGAGAATAGGAATTTGTTTAGTCGTTTCGACTCGTATCTTGATTGTAATGATAGCATCATACAATGTCAATGTTTTTTTAGAACGTTATGTAGGCCTACGTACTTGGTCCTTGGTCGAGTAGGTCGTGAAGAATTTACGGGATCTCATGAATGATTAAAACAAGTAATATCATTCCTAAAAAAGAAAAATATATTGAAGAGTGTACTTATTGAAGCAGTAAAATCTCACTGTTCAACTTCGGAGGAATTATTTTTTGAAGTTCTGAGATGTGCCATTCAGAAATTTGAATCTGTCAAACAACAACACCTATTGCTGTTGTTTATAGAAAAGACCAAACCTAAAATAGACATCAAAGACTTGGATGCCATTTTAAAAGGATATAAACGCGACTAAAGTACATACTGTTACCTTTCTTACAAGAAGATCTCTAATTTTCTTTTTTACTGTTTTGTATTGTTTCTACTTTGATATTGAAATGTGATTTTTATTTTATTTCTTGGTCTTTGTTCCAATTTTTTATTTTTTCAATTATATGTAAGAAATTTCAATTCCTTGGTTTTTATTTCAATTGTTTATGTTCTCATTTATATTATTGTAGACATCAAAAACTGAGACGTCATTTTAAAAAGATATAAACACGCTAAAGTACTTATTGTTACCTTTTTTACAAGCAGTTTATTTTGTTAGGGCTATATTTTCATATAATAAGTAATTTTGATTTTGTTTCATAGATCTCTAAGTTTATATTTTTACTGTTTTGAATTGCTTCTACTTTGATATTGAAACGCGATTTTTGTTTTATTTCTTGGTTTTTGTTCCAATTTTTCATCTTTTCATTTAAGTATATTATTTTTTATTAATTTCTTTATTTATGAGTGTTTGTGATACATTTTCTTTACTTCAATGCTTCAGCGATCAATCGGTTGAGTACTATTAGTTAAAAGAGATTTTAGTTGACGAACAAGAGTTAATGTTTGATGATTGTAGGAGTAGATAGATAGTCTCCTTCGATGATAGAACACATTATATTGAACTGCAGGTGATCAAAAATGTTCAACAATTCGTTACCAAATTTCACATCGTATCTATATCTCATGATGAGGAAGACCAACGTGGGAAGTTAGTCACATGCCTTGTGTTGAGAGTTTTTGTCTAAATAAGTGAATCATGGCTCGTTCCTCTGATGAAATGTTAAAGTATAGATGTTGGAAGGAAATAATAATATTAGCGTCGAGAGAATGTTATTATTCCTTCCTTACTTGAGGTTATTCCAAATCAATAAAATTATAAATTGTTGGTTTTTTTTTTTTTTATCAAATAGAACAAAAGTGATAAGAGGAATTCTTGGTCAATTGGTGCCCTTGCGATTGGTGGGAGCTATAATGAATTAAATTATTAGAATATTGAAGCGATAAAATATAATCAATGAATAATTGTTGAGCAGGTATTCTGATTGAAACTTGAAGTTGATACTGAGCTTTCTCATATTCCGCGGAAGGAGAATAAGAGTAGATGGAATATATTTAGGCAAAATAGATTCAAGCCGACCCTGCTACTATGTCGCTTGCGACATAGCTTGTTACTCTCGTATCTCGTTCATGTTTCTACCTATTCGCTACTGTTGTTTGTACCATATATGTCGACATGTTGCTTTACGTCAAATAAAACTTGTGATCGTACATTTTATATAATTTTATAATTTAATTCTTGTTTTGTTCTTCGCTAATCGTTCTTTAACTGATCCACGCCTCAAGAGAAAGGTTCGCGTTTGGATCCGTCACTCGTACACGTGACTCACGTGCGAGTTTATTTTATATAACCGGGATGGGGTAACGCGTCGGTTTATTGCCATCCTCGGAGTAAGAGGCAAGTAAGAGTGATGCCGCGGGACTTTGAAATAACTTACTTTTGTACTTCTGGGACTTGTAAAATTTTTCATTTTCAACTGTTGGACTCGAAATTATTTTCCAATTGTTGGACTTTGAAATATTTTCATACTTCTTGAACTTGTAAAATTTTTCATTTTTGATCGTCTCCCACAGTTGAAACCACGTGAAACTATTTCAAAGTCCAACACTTGAAAATATTTCCAAGTCCGACAATCGAAAATGAAATATTTTACAAGTCCAAATCCAAGAAGTATGAAAATATTTACAAGTCCAACAAACAGTTGAAAATATTTCAAAGTCCCACAATTTGAAAATAATTCCAAGTCCAACACTTGAAAATATTTCAAAGTCCAAGAATTGAAAATGAAAAATTTTACAAGTCCAAGAAGTACTTAAATACTGTATTTCAAAGTCCCGTGGCATCACTCGCACGCACGCGAGTCACGTTTACTAGTGATGGATCCAAATGCGAACCTTTCTGTCAATAGACGCTCCTCCACATTCGCTCTGTTCGTTTGTAATGCAACACATTAGCTCTGTTCGTGTGTACGTCTGGTGTATACACTTTCACAGTTACTCAAAAAATCGTGTGTTCAGTGTTGTTATTACGCTGATACTTAACGAAAAGCCCACTTTCTTCGAGATCTCTGCGTTCTCCCGTCCAGTATGACGCAATATCATGTGATTGGGATTCGATATGCCTTTGTTTACGTGTGAGTGCATTCTGATTCTGTACTTCTTGCGACTTATCAAAGCCTGATCTTTAATCGGGTTTTCATATCCCCGGTTTAACTCATTGAATTCTGAACTGCCGTACAAAGTTAAATTGACGTATATGCAGATAATGAATATGAGAAAAAGAGGTCATGGGTGTACTTGATATAGCCTCTTTTTCTTGTATTCATTATTTGCATATACGTCAATTCAACTTCGTATGGTTGTGAATCTATTGAGTTGTACTCTTCAGAGCAGGTCTAGAAGGTTCTAGCGTCAACATTTTTCAAAAAATTCATTAGTGCGGCTTTAATCGAGTTTTAAAGTTTTAAGGCGCAGCAGGACGTATGAAGCATGTTTTCACTTAATATGCCTGTACTTTCCTTCCATGCATCATACGTGCTTTCTTATTATGCAAAGGTTTTTGTATGCGTAATGCATGCACAGACCTGTTCGTGTATTGTAGTTTGTAACAAAGTCTCTACCAAATTCCAGTCAGTGTTTTCTCAGTTGGGCAAAATGAAAGGAATCCGATCTTAATGCAGTAAAAATAACAAAACGTAAGAAATCTCATCTTAGTCGACATTCATTTGCTGTCAAAAAGAAAAGAAGTCAACGGCAAGGCAGACGTGCTAATGACAATGATAAGCTGTTGCCCTATAACGTTAATGTTGATTATAAACTAAAAAGTTGCATTGGCAATATGAACGTCGTTTGCTTATCGTGTGTTGCAAAATTATTTAAAGATGAAAGTTTGAAATTAGGTGAGCTACTACCGCTTCCTGATGTATTTAATTTTTGCAGCAGAATTTCGTTAAAGAAGGGAAAAAGTCTTATTGTGTAAAGCATCAAGGTAAGAAGATGATTTATGTGGTGGAATTTATTGTGGGCGAGATTTTTTCGCAAGAAATAAAAAGTCAAAAATCATGAAAAAACAAAGACTACAAGCGGTTGAGAATAAATTTAAACATCAACATTAAAAAAATGCATCAACAAAAAAACAAAAAAATCACAAAAAATTGAAACTTTTGACCGAAAAATTAATACATACAGAAGAAAGCATTGAAAAATTAGGACGAAAAAATTTTTTGGTCTATTTCACATAAGAACTTTTCATTTAATGAAGATGGAATGAAAAATTGAATTCTAAATCTGACTAAAACAAAAAGATTCAAATCTTTTCATCGGTAGACCTTAATAGAAAGAAATTCGGATCTCTTGAGTACTAAATCTCGGTGAGAAAAAAAGCTTCAGATCTTTTGGATTCTAGATCTTGACAGGAGAAGAGAAACTGTAGATTGAATTCAGACACTACGAGTACTGAAAATATCCCCCGAAAATATCCCCCGTAATTACCGGAAAAAAAAATAGTAATGATTGAAATTATTTTTTAAAATTTGAATAATGAATTTCAAAGATGCAAGAAACCTTCAAGAACAAGTAGCTACTGAAATAGTATATTTTGTAATTTGTGGCAAAAACAAACAATATTGGAACTCGCTTCTGTTACTGACTTTTCAAACAAAAAGTCAGGTATTACTCCCGACACAATTGTGACGGCGAAGCCCGGGAAAGAATTTTCTCAACGTTTTAGAGGTCCTAGATCATCCTGAGACTAATAAAAAAATTTCAGGTATCCTTATATATATATTTATTTATTTATTTATTTATTTATAAGATTTTTTTTGGCCACCCAACTCCTCAAAAACTACCGGCTGTATTCTTGTAAAGTTTGGTCAAGTTCTAGTGGATTATATGAAGTTGGACATGTGCATTTTTTCTGAGATTTGATGAGTAATTGAGTAATCCTCAATTTTCTTCGAATTTCTTAGTGTTACCTATTTCTTAAAGAATATCAATCTTCTTATCTTCATACCATTGCATTACGTCATAGTGGATTCAATCTTATTGCTCTGCAATTTTTGTATCGATTGAACAAGTGGTTCTTGAGTAAATCTCAAAATATAAGTAGTCCACATCTAGCCGTAAGAGCTGAATCTCGCTTGTTTATTTTATTTGAGTCCTTTCGCCCGATGATATCTGATGCATTGTACACCTATTGGCTGTAAAAACTTCTCATTACCCGTCATATATGATTGAAAAAATTTGACATTTATCGGGTACGTTAAACAAACGTTGCGTTTAACCGATGGATTGAATAATTAGCCGTGTATTTTATAATTACTGATTTATGTAGGTATTAGAGTGAAGTAGGTATGCATAGCATTTTTTTTTCTATGTTATCGCAATGGCTTGTAGCCTGAACACTGGGGAGTAATAAAATTTAGGTAAAGACAAAGAAGTGGAAGTTTCATTGGCCATTTCAATTTCCCTCATCTATGTTTTGATTTTCGTAATTATCGACTTTATATATCTCACAGTGTTTCTGGATATGGACATTCACGTTAATACTTTGAGATTCTTCTAAATCACCAAATTTTATATTTTAATTTTAATAGAGCCATGTTCCATTCCCGTTCTTCTATTTAGAGTTTAATTTACATGGGGAGAGAAAGGTATCAGTCGACTACTTTTTGAGTCATTTCCCATGAATACCTGTATTTGAAAATTATAAAAGTACCTATTAAAAAGATTAGAAATAAATCGAACAATAGGAGAGTAAGTGGAATACCTTACATTATTATTATCACAATTAGCTCCTAAATAAGAAACAATAAAGTTTAGATATGAGGGCATGTGTAAATTTTTTTATATCAAATTATTGAAAAGTCGGTGATGCTTACGCTGCTGCGTGAGTTTTTTTTTCTATAATATTGATTTCCGTTTTTGTTTTGTTTTATTTTTTATTTTTTTCAATTTTCTTTTTCAGTTATTAAAGTAATTCCTGTAACAGTCATTTAGTACCTACTTATTCTCAACAAATATACGCTTATGTCGCAACAATGTACCGCCCGAAGGGCGGGTAATTCAGCTCGTAAATATATATGAGCGTTGCGTTCGTCGCAATCTCTGTTTCGAACAATACTTCTCACGTCTCCCACTTCGAATTTCGTTTTAAAATTAAGGAAAATTCAGAAACTACTGAATCAATCTTTACCGAATTAACGTAGACCCAACTTAAAACATATTTTCATATAGTATAATTCAGTATTGTATTGATCAAAGCGATTTGATAGTTTCTGAAATGAACGTGCCACAAATATTGCACATATATACGTACGTACATACACAGAAAATGAATTTCTACTATTATAATAGTGGTGATCTACAAACTTTGGAACACAGAAGATATTTCGTTCCTACTCAAATCGCGACCGCACAGGGGATTCCAATACCTTCCTATTCGCTACGAAAAGTCGGTAAAACACAGTCTTATCTTTGAGATCGCCTCCGAGAAAGCAAACCTCCCGTAAATTATTATTTGAGCCCGCGTTATAATGCGTTTGATCGGAAATATACGATAAGCCCTTTCCATTAACTTTATCGTCGTAACCGTGTAGCAAGCGGCCTCTCTTAAGAGTTTCATAGGTGTCGGCCGAGAAAAAGAACACCAGACAGTGAAAAGCTTTTTAAACCTTGATATCTGGGTATGTATGACACGATATTTTGATTGAAACCTGTTGCATAACTTTACCGTAAATGGGTATCTTTAGAGTTTCGTTATACACATACGTCGAGTCGGAGCTAAATGTCGAAGTTTTTGTATGATCCGTATTCTCACTTGACCGTCACCGGAACGATATTCGCGCATCCTTTTCCATACCCAACATCTTCTGCTCATGAGGCAATAACATCAAAATTACTCGTTCGTTAAAATTGTGAGAAAACGAAAATATGACTAGGCCTTTGATTGTAACGGCCATCGGTGTAATTTTCGTAATACCGACATACATTCTTCTTTCGTCAGCAAATCTATTTTCGTAAGTAGAACTCATTTCAATGGTCATTCGATGCAATAAATTTTTATCAATAATATTTATACCTACACGTGTTTCGTTTCGTTTACTGCGCAGAACTAACGATCTTATAAACTACGTAAACTACGAAGATCAACAGTACGCTGAGAATAAATATCTCGAAATGGGTCCAATGCACAGTACGTGTTATCACTTATACCTACAGGCTAAACGAAACAATTATTGTCATACCTTTACAAAACGGATACACTCTCTTTACCTACCTAACTTGATCAGATTCTTCTTTATTACTGGTCTACATTCACAGAATTCAGAAAATTGGTTTACAAGTCGGTGCCAGTAAACGAAAGTTCCATTTGTAATATGACTGATTCGGACGTAATTCAGATGTGCGACGAAATCGCTGTGTATAGAAGGTCGCGAAACTCAGTTACAAACCGATACAAAACCCAGCGCAACGAAACGCTCGAAGAATGTAAGGAATACAAGCTGAAATTAACTTGGGATTATAGACTGGAGAAAAAAATTGAAAGAGTAATCGCGAGAAGATGTCCAACTAAGCCCGCGCTGTGGATGTCGGATGGGAAAAATATTGGTGGGATTTTCGTATACGCTCTACATAGTCGTGCCAGAAAGGATCTCAAGTTAATAGATTATATTACATTTGTAGAGAGAACAAATTTTCACGGTTTAGCCTCCTGATTTCATCGATTCAGGTTTATAATTTTACTTCGGTTAACCCAGTATACTGCATCTTCTGACTTATTACCCTCGTATAAAACGTTGAAAATTCAACTAAGTATTATCCACTTTTCTGATTCTTTACTTACCACCAAAAATTTTGCGAAAAAACACATTAAAATATATTATCAGCATCCTTATTTTGTTTTTTCTTTCTTATGTCAAAGGGATAAGGAGGGAGAGCCGCAAGAATATGATAATACAAACACGTATTACTAAAGTGCGCGGTAAACATTTGAAAACACCTACCGGTAAATGTATTAAATGCAGACAATTATTAAAATGTAATCGACGGCAAACAAAATACATCGAAAATAGTTTTTTAATTAAAAGATTTCTGTACCTATTTTAGTCTACTGTGAAGTGAGTGACTCGTATTTGTTCAATACCTATTCTATTTTGTCGTTCTACGTGTGATATTATTGTGGTCGTGTATCTTAAGTTTTAGCAACCCCTTCTCCTCGAATAATGTGCCGCAATGTAAAGAATCAATCATTGCTACCGTAAGGATGAATATTATGCCAACTCGACTGAAATTCGGAGGTATTTGGATTTTAACTCGAGGCATCGCTTTACTAGCTTTCTACTTAAAAAAAAAATTAGTACTGTTGACAATACTTCATTTTTACTAGTAACATTTACTGAGTAGGTTGAAGACAAAAGAGAGTGTCGATACATGCAATATAAATTACGAAGTTATGCAAGAATAAAAATCAATAATAATAAAATTAAATGTGGGTAGAAACTGACTCGTACTGAATACCAATCTCATAAGAGCTAACTTGATACGTAAAGGCTATATTACAGCAAAAAACGGACTATATATTTTGCCAGTGGCAATGATTAAGGAAATGGATGGACTGTAGGTAAGAAACTTGTAACTTATTTCGCAAACTGCTCGGGATTGCCTTTATTAACTGTGTTGATCGAGGCCAACAGGAAACCTGTTTTATGGGGGTTTCTTTGTTCATATTTTTTCTAAATGAAGATTAAACTTTGCTCCTCACTATCTTGGGAGTTTGAGCTCGAAAGTCCATATTTCTCCAGGTTCCTCCCGATCAGATACATAGCTCAATATTCGACACTTTTCAAGTCCCTCGACCATTATATATAACTTGAAAGCCGAAATTTTTAAAAATCTTCCTCCTACCTCCTATAGCTCCGGGATCGAACTCAATATTCGAAATTTTTACGTCCCGCTCCTATCATATACAGCTCGGAGGTTGAAATTCTTCCAAGTCCCACGTTTTGCCGGAACAGCCGGCGCCCTTCGTATTTTCTTCAATTAATCTCCTCCCCTCCAATAAATAGGTTCCCTGTTAAGAACCAGTCATACTCCTAATGCACAACATCAGTCTGTATAGACTGGTACAGACGCATGAGACGCACTCAGTCGTTGGATGTACTGTTCACATTTTTCTCTGGAACCCGCTACCTTTTATTAGGTGGTTTTAAAGTCTGATAACGATATTTACCTGATGCATAGTTACTCGTTTCAAAAAAGAAGACGAATTTTCAAGAAAGAATTCTTTTATATAAACTGTTGTAGCGCAATACCTGTATACTATCAAACCTCTATTCAAGCCTACTCTTATCTCTCCTTCCTCAGTCTTGTTACACAGTGCATCGAATAAACACCAAATAAACACCGTCATATCAATTTTTACAGACTGTTCTTATTTCAAACTCCACAACAATTGGCGACGAGGATTGAAATTTTATTGTGAGATGTGATTTTTTGCGTTAAAATATCTTTTGGGTTCTCAAAAGACTGCAAATATGTAAATAACATTAATTACAAACTTGTTTCAATCTCTATTCAAATACCTAGTTTACAGTGTAAATCTACATTCAAGTCGGAAATGCCGTTTTATTGTTTGAAAATGTTGATGGACAAAAAAAAAAAAAAAAAAAAAAAAAAAAAAAAAAAAATTTCTCTTAATCTCATTCAAACGATTTTTCTTTAAATATTGAGTGCTACATAGAATAATTCAGTGATGATGCAGACCAATTTCAGGCAATACTTGCCGCTCAAAATCAACAGTTCCAGCAATTATTAACAACAGTTGTGAGAATATTTAATCAACAACTCCAGGTGCAACGAGATCACTGGTCCAAGTAATCAATTATAACAATCTAGTACCATTTGAAAATCTTGATTTAAAGAAAGAAAAATTTGGAAACTACATCGAACGTATCGAAAATTATCTGCTTATGAAAAATGTGACAGAATCAACAAAGACAGCTCAGTTACTCTGTACATCAATTGCCTCATTACATTATAACAAACTTGCTGCTTTCTTTGGGCCAGAGAAAAATATCAAACAACTCAAGTATGATGATCTTGGGTCAGAATTAAAAAAATTACTAACCCCTGTACATAGTGTTGTGGTTGCACAGCACTATTTCCTTGAAACGTACCAGCAGGAAAAACAAAATGTTGCAGAATATGTTGCAGCATTGTAGCAAGAAATAGCTAACTGTGAATTTTCAATCAAATGCAAATGTGAAACACAGGTTTCTTGTGCCGATATCTTTTTGAGAGCACAATTTATCAGAGGGTTATAAGAACCCTGGTTAAAAGAGCAAATCCTTCAGTCTTCATTAACAACATTTGATGATATTTTGAAGAAATCAATAGCTTTAGAAGCATCCCAACTTGAAAGTAAAGAACTAGGGAAACCAGTTTCTAGTGCAACTTTGACCAGTGCTGAGGTGAACAAAGTGGCACGGCGCGTAATTCAAAATTCTAGACCAACAAGGTCAGATGTACGTTACAAATTTTAAAATTACCAGAATAAGTACCAATCAAGTAATAACCGCAGTAAGCCACAGGAAGGGAATATAAGATATTGTCCACCCTACCAAAAAGGAAGAGTTGACTATAAGAAATTGGGCATTAATGGGCTGTGCCTTCAATGTGGGCGAAATAAGTAGAGCACTAATTGTACAAATCTACTTTATTAGTTGGAATCTCCTTCAAAAGAAGATCCGACAGAACAACCTGATTTTGACGAAGGCGGACAATGGCAGCAGGGTAGTGATAATGGAGAAGGAGGACTACACCCAAAAAGTGGAGTTGTACATCGCAGTTAATGGCTACCAAGAGCTGGCAAGGGACCCAACACAGAAATACCAAGATGACTTGAAAGCTGTGTTGAAACGGAACAATGTACCCGGCAATGGAAGGACACTTGAGATGAACCTGGTTGCACCAAAACTCAAGGGGCTTGTAAAACTCCACAAAGCAAACCGTCCAATGAGACCCCTGGTCAACAGCATTTAATCACCATGCTACAAGATAGCAAAGATTGTAGCCACATTCCTGAAAGAAAACTACCAGTTTGCACCTAGACAAAGTATCAGAAACAACGGAGAGCTGATTGAGCAAATGGACAAGTTGGAAATCAGGAGTAACAACAAGCTGATATCCTTTGATGTGACTAATATGTTTGGTACCATACCAAAGGAGGAACTTCTCACTCTGCTCAAAAACAACAGATGCCATGGGAACCCCAATGGGTCAAAGTACGCCAACATAGTGGAGGAGATCTTGAGCCAGAACTACTGCCGCTTCAATAACAGGTTCTACAGTCAGGAAAGGGGACTTGCGATGGGATCACCGCTGTCACCAATACTGGCGGAAATATTCATGAATGATATGGAAAACAAGATATTGAAGGGCAGCAAGTTTAGAAACTTGATCAAACACTGGGCCAGATATGTAGATGATATCCTAATTGTGTGGTCAGGCACTGATAGACAGGTGGAGCTATTCCTTTCAGAAATGAACGCGATGAATGAGAGCATCAAATTCACAGTGGAAAAAGGCAATGAGACTATCAACTATTTTGACCTTATACTCACAATGAAGAACAATAGGATAGAATACAAAATCTATAGGAAGCCGACGCATACTGACACCATCATCCCAAATGGCTCCTACCACCACCCCAGGCACAAGTTAGCGGCAATCCAGAACTACTGCTATCTGGCAATTTCTATCTCAAGAACAACAAAGAGAAGAGGAAAGAGAGCGAGATAGTAAAGCAGATTGCAGAAGCCAATGGCTACCGCAGACGTGTGGTGGAGGGAGTCTTTGGGAAAATGGAAACAAAGAAAGGAACCCATGATAGCATAGTGAGAAAGTACTCCGGATTGATACCAAATATAGGAAAGTATACAAACAAGGTGATGAAGGCGTTTAATGGCTACAATTGTGAATGTGGGTATCCAGAATAACCAACCCATTGTGAAGAGAATCAGCAATGACCAGACGAAACAAAAGGACAAGGAAAGCTTCAGCGGAGTGTACAAGCTCAGTTGTGAACAGTGCGCGGATATCTACATTGGTGAGAATAGGAGAAAGTTTGAGATCAGGAGAAAGGAGCAAAAAACGTCAAGGGAGAAAGAAGATGGCAAGTCACTGTTTGGGAAACACTGTAACGAGGAAAACCACAATGGAGAGGAAATATTTGAAGTCATATACGTAGAGAATCGCACAAAGAGAAGAAAACTCTGGGAACAAATGGAGATTGCAAAAGCCAAGAGAAAGAAAGCCTGCCTCTTGAACAATGTAATCAAATTTGACAGCGAAAAATTATTTGGCCTGTTGATTTTAGAGAAGAAGAATGAACCAACCAATGAGACAGCAGGAATCCAGGTAGCCAATAGAAACGCAGCATTTAAGACAATAGATTGAACCAATCACAAAGCAGTATGTTTTAGCCAATAAGAACACAATGTCATATTATTGTAAGAATAAGTTTCTAAGAAGTGAACCAATCACAACAAAGCATTGTTATAGCCAATAAGATCACAGTGTTATACTATAAAAACTGATGGTTAAGGCGTTGTTCTCCAGTTGCGACACAACTGATGATGGGATAACACCCAAAAGTACTCTTGTAAAAGCAACTAATAAAGTAGATTTGTACAATTGAAAAACCCTTTTCAATTTCAAGAGTTTGATGATATATTTCAGTTGAAAATTGGTAAGATGCCATTCCACACAGCAAAACATGAGTTATAAGAGAATGCATAATACATTGTTTGCGTGAGCGACCAGTTCCTTTTCCACTCAGAAATAAAATTGAAGAGGAGTTAGACCTTATTGAAAAATCAAACATTATAACACCAGTATCAACATCAGATTGGGGCTCACCTCTTGTAGTAGTTCCTAGATCTGGCAACGGAATTCGATTAGCCATTGACTATAAAACAACTGTCAATGATCAGTTAGTAGCAGCAAATTATCCAATTTGCTGTACAGATGAAATCCTACATAGCTTATGTAACTCTAGCTACTTCTGTAAACTTGATCTATATCACGCTTACTTATATGTTCCAGTTGACCTAGACAGCAGTATTATCCAAACAATCACAACGTACAAAGGTACTTTTCGAGTAAACCGACTCAATTATGGTATAAAGACAGCACCAGCAGAATTCAACCGTATAGTGAGTGAGATATTACACCCAGTACCAGGCACAGCAGCATATTTCAACGACATTATTGTGCATGGTAGCACAATTGAAGAGTGTACTAAAAATCTACAATCATGCCTAAAAGTATTAAAGGAAAATGATCTACATCTAAATAAGGCTAAATGCTCATTTTTTGAGGAAAAAACATCATACTTAGGGTATATGGTCACCAAAGATAAAATCTGCAAGTCACCAGAAAAAATATCAGCAGTCCAGAAAATGCCTCGGCCAAGGGATCCAAATGAAATTAATTTGGTTCTCCAAATTATGACCAAAGACATCAAACGACAACATACTCAAAAGAGTAAAACAGACGGAGTAATTTAATTAAAGCCACAGAAATACAAAATACACCGGAGCGCTTTTGATTAAAGAACCATTGTCAACGGGTGATATGAAAGCAACTGAACCAACACCGGCCGGCAACAAATACTGCCGAGGAAATCATGAGTGAACTAGCGAGTCATCACAATGTGAATCATACTCTTAAAACTAGTTCAATCAACCCCTCATCAGGTATGTACCTGTTGAGTTACAACGATTTTTGGGGATGATCACATATTATCACCAGGTAATACCAGATCTTTCAACAATGACTGCACCACTCAGAAAACTTCTGAAGAATAATACACCCTTTATATGGTCGAGAGAATGTGAAGACGCATTCATAAAATTAAAAGAAGATATGTGTAGTGATTGTACCATTATTCCTTTTGACCCTGAAAAACCAATAGTTGTTACAATAGATGCAAGCTCTGTAGGGATTGCAGCCGTGATTTCTCACAAGATAAACAATCAAGAGAGGCCTATTGCTTACACATCAAGGGCTCTAACACCAGCAGAAAAAAATTACTCCCAGTTGGGTAGGGAAGCGTTGGCATTAATCTTTGCCACCACACAGTTTTATAATTATGTACTTGGTAATAAATTTTTGCTTGTAACTGCTAACTAAGCGCTTACTAGAATCTTTGCTTCCAATAGAGAGCTGCCTAACATGATATCTGCACGCCTCCTCAGGTACGCTAGCTTCCTCTCACAATTCAACTATGAAGTAAAGTTTAAAAGAGGTGAGGACAATAAAAATACTGATTGCCTATCACTTGCACCAATTGACCCAGAGATCCATATAGTCGAAAATTTTACAATCAATCCAATAGCAGATTACGCAGATGAAGTTATAATGGGGAATGAGGTGAACTACCTACAAGAAGAAACAATCTTCAATATATCCAATGAAGCTATCAACGGGCATACCAGCGCAGTAGAGACTCAGAATGATCCAGAATTGAGACTATTGCGTAAGAGAGCCCTAACTCAAAATGAAGATACAAAATATTTAGTCATGGAAGGTGTTTTATTTCTTAATGACCGAGTAGTGATTCCAAATAGTCTTCAAAAGCAAGTTCTAGAAGAGCTCCATTATGCGCACTTTGGACCAACCAAAATGAAGCAGTTGGCACGCCGTTACCTGACTTGGAAGGGTATAGACACTCAGATAGAGAAGTTTGTTAAAGCTTGCGCTGTGTGTGCAGAGCACAGTCATAGCCCTCTAAAAACAACAGTACACCCTTGGGAAGTACCAAAAGAAAATTGGGAAAGGATACACATCAATTACGCAGGACCTTTTCTACAGCACTATTTCCTAGTACATGTTGACGCTAAATCAAAATGGTGTGAAATTTGGCTGTGCAAGGAGTCTCCTACATCAGAAAGCACAATCAAACATCTGTCACAGATTTTCTCAACGCATGGATTTCCACTCCAACTTGTTTCAGATAATGCCTCAATTTTTAAATCGACTGAATTCCAGAAGTTCTGCCACACATGTGGAATTCATCAACGCCTGATTGCGCCGAATTTTCCTCAGACAAATGGTCTAGCGGAGAGGAATGTCCAAACCTTAAAGCGACGGCTCAAACTACTCAGTAATGATCCTACCCCGCTCAAAGAGAAAATTCAAAAAGTCATCTTTTGTTATCACGCAACGCCTTTGGCCAGTGGAAAACCACCAACGGAACTGTATTTGGGTCGTCGTCTGCGCATTAGTCTAGATGCCATTGGTCCATATAGAGAGCCTAAACACAAAATTGTGGTAGAAGCATAGCGTTCCTTGCAGCCAGAGCAGAGAGTTCAAACGCGCATTGTCAAACAAGGAAAGCTGATTTGGGCCCCGGGTATCATTAGGAAGAGGTATGGTTTGCGATGGAGTTTGGTTATTATCTTGGTTACGCAACAACGTGTGCTGTGCGTTCACGATAAAGTGTATACTAAAAGTGAATCCAAAATCGACTTGTTAAAGTGTGACTGAAGAAACAAAGCCTATCAAGACTATTGAGAAAAGGCAAAGAAGATACCCGAGGTGAGTGCATACCACATTCGAATCGTAATGAATGAAGAAGAGATAACGAATATTTTTAGCAAAGTGCTGGTGACAACTGGAATAATAGGAAATATTGAGACCATAAAAAAAAAGTGCGAAGAAACAAACGAGAAAATGGATAAAGTTGTTAACGAAGTTGAGGAATTAAAAGCAGAAGGAAATGTAATGAAAGAAGAATTGGGAAGATTGAAAGATGAAAACAACGAGCTGAGATGCAAATTATACGAACTAGATCAGTACGGAAGAAAAAACGATATAGTAATTTGGAATATTACTGAGGTGGACGGCGAAGATGTTAAGGAAAGAATAACTGAAATTATACGTGCGCTAGGAATTACAATAAAAGAATTCGATATCACTGTCGCACATAGATTACCTACGAATAGAGGTGTAAAACCCATCCTAGCACGATTTTTTAGCATAGAGAAGAAGAAAGAGGTGATGAAAATAGCAAAAGCGAAAAAACCTGCAGCAAAAGATGTAGGAATCGAAACCACGGCGCCTATCTACTTTGACGATCACCTTTCAAAAGAAACAAAACAAAGATGGTTCGAAGCAAGAGAAATGGTTGATAAAGGTCTTATATTCTCGGCTAGATGTTTTGATGGTAAAATTAAAGTAAAAGAACGACAGGACGGTCCAATATCTGTATACACGAGCTGTGATTCAATCAGATATAACGAGTGGAAAAAGAAAGGAAATGTGGAAACACCAACACGATACAAGAGAACAGTTGATGTACAAAGTCCTGAAGATGATAATAGCAGTGAAAAGAGCATGGAAATTTTGAATGGTAAAATATAACAACCCACAAAGATTAGTTGCTCAGAAACCCAATTGGTGAATGAGATGTCTGCTACCAACAATCAGCATAACACCATAAAAGAAGCCAGCAGAAATAGCGGAAACAGAAAAAGTTCTCATCAAGCAACTTTGAACTTTTTCAAGATTAGCAAATAGAAGAACACACCGGACACCCATTCCCCAAGCCGGGTCGAGCCTCCGTGGGGAATGAAGGCTCAAAACCCCCTATTCATGAACAGTAAATGTATACAGGAAACTAAAAACGAAGATGAAAACAAAAATAAAAGTAGAAACAAAAAAACTAATAATAAAAAAGAATTGAATATTATGTATTATAATACTAGAGGACTAGCTAGTGAGGAGAGATTGCACGAATTCGAAGTAGCATTAGACAAAATTGAATGGGACATAATAGGACTATCAGAAGTTTGAAGAACAGGAGAAGGGTTAACAAGACGCAAAAATGGAAATTATTTCTATTATTATGGCGAAACGGAAGGGCAAAAAGGTGTGGGTTTTTATATAAATGGCAAAAATTTGAACAAAATAATTGAAATTAAAAAAGTGAATGAGAGAATATGTGTGGCGAAAATAAACCTAGGAAAAGATACGAAACTCACAATAATACAAATATACGCACCTACCTTGGATGATGAAGACGAGATAAAGGAAAAATTCTATGACGAACTACAGAGTACTACAGTAAGAGAGAGAGGAACATAGGCCTATACCATTGTAATGGGAGATTGGAATGCAAAAATTGGCGATAAATCAAACAGTAATATTTGTAATAACATTGGAATTTATGGATTAGGCAAACTGAACAAAAACGGAGAGATAGTAATGGAATATGCATGTGCAAACAATATGAAAGTGGCGGGAACATTTTTCAAAAAGCGAAAAGAGAGAAAGTGGACCTGGATTGCACCTAACAGGAAAATAAAAAATGAAATAGACCACCTACTAACAAATAACATGAGAATAATAAAAGATATAACAGTCATCTCAAGATTTGAATTTGCATCGGACCATAGGATGTGTAGAAGTGTTATAAGTATACCAAAAAGAGAGAGGTATAAGTCATGTAAAGGAGCAAACAAAACTGGCTGCTTTATAATACCAATACATAAAATGGAAGAGGCAAGTAAATATCTAAAAGAAAATCTTGATGAAAAAATAGAGAGAAAATATAGTAATAGGAAGGAAATTAATGTGCAGGAAGTGTATGATACCCTAGTTAATGTATGCAACAAAACAGCGCAAAAATATGGTAGCAAAAAAATGCAACCTAACACTGACGATAAAATATCATTAAAAACCAAGGAACTGATAGAGAAAAGAGAAAACTATAAACGAATAAAAACGATGACAAACAATCAGAAAATAGAACTAGTAGAAATAAATAAATTAGTAAAAAGAAAAATAAGAGAAGATTGCAAATTATATGAAGAAAAAATAACTAAAGAAATAATAGAAGAAACATGGTCTACTAAAAAATGGAGAAAAGAAGTGAGCAATGGAACCAAAATAATTAATGAACTGAGAGATAGGAATGGGAATGTGGTAACAGATCGAAACAAAATAATAGGTGAAGCAACAAATTATTATGAGGAACTATACGATGTGAACAGGCAAGTGAATATGAAATTATGAATAATATCGAGGCAAAATTAAAAATGAATGAAAATAACACAGATCTTATGCCGAGAATAATAAAAGAGGAAATAAGGTCATTGTTAAAAAATTGAAAACAGGGAAAGCATCAGGTCCAGACTTCATAGAGAACGAATTCATAAAACTATTCATAAAAGAAATAATCACAATACTGGAAATACTATCCAATGGAATAATAGAGAAAGAAGAAATACCGCGAAGCAGTGGTATGATGCAGAGATAATATTATTACATAAAAAAGGGAATAAGAATAATTTAGAAAATTATAGACCGCTAAGTCTATCTCCTGATGTAAGGAAAGTGTTAATGAAAATAATAAAAAATAGAATATTTAACCAACTAGATGCACAACAGCCGGAAGAGCAAGCAGGATTTAGAAGGAATTATTCAACCATAGATCATATCCACACTCTCAGCCAGTTAATAGAAAGATCAGGGGAATATAATCTCGAAGTACATTTAGTATTTATAGACTTCAGAAAAGCATTCGACTCCGTGAAACACAGTCAGTTATACTTAGCTTAAATAGACCAGGGTATAGATAGAAAAATAATAAAAATAATTAAAAACACATATCAAAACGCCACTGCACATATAAAATTGGACAAAATAGGAAAAACATTTAGAATCAAAAAGGGAGTAGCTCAAGGTGACCCATTGTCATCTAATTTATTTAACGCAGTATTGGAGGCTGCATTATTTAGAAAATTAAATTGGGAAAAAAAGGGAGTAATTATTGACGGAAAGAGGTTAAATAACTTGAGATTCGCAGATGATATTGTAGTGGTAGGAAATAATAAGGAAGAAATAAAAAGTATGATAGAAGAACTCATAAAAGTGTGCGAAGAAGTGGGATTAAAGCTGAACATAAATAAAACAATATGAATAATAGAAACAAGGAAAATCTAATAACGAATACAATGGAAATACAATGGGTTAACGAATATACATATCTTGGGAGAATCATGTCGTTTAAAATGGGACTGGAAAAGGAAATACAGGAAAGAAGGAAAAAAGCTTGGAAAGGTTACTGGGTGTTGGGAAAAATTTTTAAAGGAAAGATGAAAGTGAATTCTAAAATTAAAATATTAGAATCATGTATAGTCCCTATACTAACATATGGAGCGCAGACATGGGCTTTAACGAGAAAACAAGCTAATGGCATACAGGTAACACTGCGTAGGATGGAAAGGAGCATATTGGGCATAAAGATAAAAGAAAAAATTAAGAACAGCGAAATAAGAGAGATAACAGGTGCAAGTGACGTAACGGAAAAAATAGCAACACTAAAAATAAGGTACGCAGGACACCTAATAAGAATGAAAAACGAAACGTGGCCAAAAAGAATAACGGATTGGATACCTTACAATAAGAAAAGAAGAAGAGGGAGACCAGCAATGAGGTGGAGGGATGAAATAGAAAAGAAACTGGGAATAGTAGGGAGACGTAGCGCACAAAATAGAATAATATGGTGAAGAATAGGGGAGACCTATGCCCAGGAATGGGCGTCCGGTATGTGAAATAGATTAAGTATGTAAATAAGAGATAAGATTATATGTAAATACCGGAATAAAAGGTTATTATTATTATTATGGTTCGCGACACTATTTAGTTAAAATGGATGATGATAACAAGTTTCTAAAACGACACATTGATCAAATCCAATCGTCCAAGTCAGAACAGCTTGGACCCAGTTCATCTCATAACGTTCCTAGAGGACCAAACAAGGAATCACTTGTTACAGTTCCACCATCAGGGATTAATCAAAACCAACCACCTCACCTCAGGAGCCTCAACAACAGCCTCTGGTCAACCAAAACCAACAACCGTTACGCAGGTCCAATCGAACTACCAGGCTACCAGCGCGACTAGGAGATTTTGTTAGATGAAAAGAGAAAAAAAAATTATCATCTCCTTGTGCGTCAACTTGTACATAATCTTCTTTTCTTTTTTTTTTTTTTTAACCCTATCTCGTAATCATTCTAGTCAGTCACTGTTTTTTTTTTTGTATAGTACTTATAGCATGTATTTTTTTCCCCATTTTTTTTTTCTCATACAGGGAGAGAGTTGTTGTAGCGCAATACCTGTATACTATCAAACCTTTATTCAAGCCTACTCTTATTTCTCCTTCCTCAGTCTTGTTACACAGTGCATCGAATAAACACCGTCTTATTGATTCTTAGTTACAGACTGTTCTTATTTCAAACTCCACAACATAAACGTCTTCTTTTGAAATCGAAAATTTGATTCATTGCAAAGAAAATTGCAATATAGAAATACGTAAAACTTGAATAGTCTCTCTAGATTCATCCATAGCAACCGGTTTAAATTCTCACTCTGTGTGAATGCAATGATGTAGAATACGCATCACTCGAAATACCAATAGTTTCCGAATTTAACCTCCTGAAACTCTGAAATTAGACTCATTCAAAAGGAAATTACAGGGCCTACAAATTTCATTCTCTTCAATTTTCTATAGAAATAAGTAAAATTCGAGTTATTACCATAATTGAATTTTTAGAACTGCAATGCTTAAGGCGTTTAAACATTTGGAACAACGTGCACAGTGAAAAGCAGTTTTACTACGTCCAAATTCCGAATTTTTTTCGCTCATTTCTCCATTCAGAAGAAGCCAGAACGTTGAAATTTAATAAAAGTAAGATTTTCAAAAAATTTTCTACGTCAATAGGTAAAATCGTTCAAATAACAGGCAAGCAAACATATCAACGTCGTCGCAGTCGCGTTTTTTGTCTAAGAATACCATACAAACAGACAAAAATTCTACTTTATATATTAGAAGATTTCCGTACTTCCGGTAACGTTAAGAAAATAAAAAGAACACCTCTAACCTGCTGCAATTTAGAAGGGTAGCACCAAAATTCGGTTCTCAAGATTACAGGATGTCAGCGTAGGTAGGAAAGAAATACGTTAGGCAGTTGCGTGCAGGTACCGCCGGTGGTTGAGGGTAATCGAATGAAATTGACTGTTTTAATGACAGGAGTCATCACATATTCCATATTCATAGTTTTGCTGCACAGAACTTGTACATATATGATACGTACGGTATCTTTTTTCTTTCTCTGATTTTTGTGTGGCCCGCGAAATTTCAGAAATTTCTGCAAGCGGCCTGCGCCCCACAAAAGGTTGCCCGCGTGGGTAAAACGATTCTCGAGTTATAAAAGGACACACAAACAGACAAACTTTCTGCTTTATATATTTAGACTTAGATATTAGTTTCTGTATTTTATTCGCCCCTTTCTGCAACTTGAGTCAACGAATTACAAATATCTTGTTGTTTTAGAAATAAATCATTTAAATTTTACAACTTTCTAATTTTCTTGTTTTTTACCAGCATCAATCTTTTCTGTTCTTTACCATAAAAATTTCGTTCCTATAATCTGAGGGAAGGATTTAAAAATACAGAAATAAGAGGATATAAGAAAAAGAAAAAAAAAAAACAGATGAATTAAAAAAAAAACAAGAAAACATGTTTTTTTTTTTGCTTGTCGAATTGCAAGAAGTTTCAGAATTTCCCCATCTTCCCTTCCAAAATCATCTTCTAAGTACGTCCCCCTACTCTCATTAGGGGACGGCTATTTTATGCAGACTAGAACTCTCTCCAACTCATGTTCACTACAGTTTTTGTCGTAGGAAGAACGTAATTTTTTTGTACAGCAAGAAAAGAACGAGAAATCAGTCAACCGAAAATGACTGTATCCATAACTTCGTTCTTGTCGCTTTCACATTCCGAAATTAAAAAAGAATAGAGCTCATTCTCTTACGCGTGTAGAACCTGCAGAAACTTTTTAGAACCGTCGTGTTCTTCGCCCAAAATAAAACTTAATATAAGCTTCATAACTTTACTGGAATAGCTTATGTATCATTCTTCAATATAATAGCTACTTCCGTAAATTAAATTTTCTTTCAATGCATACCTATATATTATATAGGTATCTACATATTTCGAACTTCTATATTATTCTTTTTCTTCTGTCCTCTATCGCCATCAGAAAATAATGGTGCTTCTTTTGTCTCTAACAATATAGATACGTGCTATAAATTGATTTTCACTGCTCATTGTTCTTAATGACTTCTGATTTCTTCTCTAAAACGCTTGAAATATCAATTCTCTGATAAGAGAAGAATAAAGGCAGGAACCAACACATACATATCAAAATTCCTCTCAAATATCTGTTCGTATCAATAATAGGTAGGTATTTTTTAAATTACTGAGCGCATCAGAACCTCTGATCACTAAAATATGCATAAGATATACCAGAGATGACGATGATAAAACGATAAAAAAAAAGAGCAAAGTCGATAGTTCCATCTTTCTCGAGTGTGCTTCGTACGTAGTTACGTTGTTTGATTTGAAACGGGGACAGGCATTTGAAGAGAATGCTTATATTTTCAAATTTTATTCTTTCCGCTTGCTGCTTCTTTCTATCTATGGACATGATGGCGTAAGTATTTGACGTATTGCGCGCTCTTAAATTCTTAATTTCTCCATTTTACACTTTTGTATTTTCGTTTTTCAGTACATTCAGCGCGTACACAGATGAAGAGGATCAAAAATATGCAGAAACGAGATTCTTGGGTACTGGTCCTTACCCTCGTAAGTAAACGAGAATACTTGTGAGTACGTAGTTACTACTGTATGGTGATCAAAGTCGACGCCGAAATATAAAATCGAATAAAATGTTTAAAAAAAGATGTCAAACAGGTACCTAGGGTGAAAAATATTAACCGTGATAAGAAGAGAAAGCTAGAAAGAAAAAATAAAGATTTTTTGGCGTAGCCAAATAAATGAATATCATGTTTCATGTCTCTTATATTTTATCAGTCATCTTGAAATATTTTAGTCTAGGCTTCTACTAGGTCAAGTGCTCGTGAGATATTACTCGTTCGCCTCCTTTCTTGGTGTCATACAAATCTGGTATGAGAAATATTTTGAGCTATCAACTTTTGTAGGACTCACTCACGGTGGTGTGAGAAATAGAGAAGAAAATATTTTGGGCAATCGCTTTTTGTGAGTCTCACTCGCAAATTTGCACGCGCACAGGAGGTGTACTCGCAAATTTCTGAATTACTTGTCGGGTAGAGATTTGCACGCGCACGTACACGGTATCTTATGACGGGGGGGGGGGGGTTCTCGCAAATTTTCAAATGCTAAAGACATGAAACCTATCAAAAAGGGCAATCCTGGTGTAGTCATTTCCATTTCACCAAGCACAAAAACGACAAGAAGAATTATGTAAAAAAATTTGGGAGGTCATGCCGTCGAAGAGAATACTTCATTTTATAAAAATACGACTATAGCCATTCGAAGTAAGATTAATTTTTCATCAGGTTCGTTAGAGTATACATCAAACTAAGCAAAAAGACAGAAATGTAAACGAGATCAAATATAATGTATCCAATAAAGATGACAAACGCTGATTGAAGTAAGGATAATAAATATGCGTAATCTACAGCTTTACGCGGTCATTTATAATTAAAATACCTAGTCTTTCTTAATTTTTCTCTTTTCATCATTATTTTCATAGCAAAGGATAAACGTAGAATTTAAGTGAAATTAAAATTATATCCCGTTTCGTTGGAGTGCTTACCTACATGAAGCAGTATTTTATTTATCAAGATTCAATAAAATTCTTCTTAGATCTCAATTTCAAAAACATGCTCTTCGACACTACGGCTCATAATAATATTAGAAGATAAGACTTTATTCTACTATATCACCGTAAAAATTAAAATAAAATGAATTGAACACGCTAAGCGCTTTTGGTTTAGAAACCATTAACGAAGCAACTAAGAAACTAAGAAGCATGAATTATAATTTCATTTGGTTTCATATTTCTTTTATGTTTAGGCCTATTTGTTATTGATTTTGATTTTGACTTTTCCTTCATTTAATTTTTTGACTTCTAAATTATATTTTATTTTCTTACCTTTATTTTAATCTTTTCAGTTCTCGCTGTGTTCTTTATTTAAGCGATTTTTCCATTCTGAACTTTTTGTATTTGTTCCCTCCCTAGTTTATTGAAGGTTAGGTCTAGTTTTCCCGCGGTTTGACCGTCCTTTGTATTTGATGTCGGCATAATTATTCCTGCAAGTTCACAACGTCGTTCCTGCTCCGGTGCTTTTATCATGCTTCTTAGTTTCTTAGTTGCTTCGTTAATGGTTTCTAAACTAAAAGCGCTCAGCGTGATCAATTTATTTTCATTTCAATTTTTACGATGATAGTAGAATAAAATCTTATTTTCTAATATCTTCTTAGGTCGTTGAATATGGGTGCTATTTTCTACAAGTTTTTCAGTTTTATATACGCACCGAAAAGTAGAAAGAATAATATTAGGCCTAAACGCCGACTCAGAAAAACGGGATCCTTGAAACTGATGAAAAAATTTTCTTGTTCAGGTTATATGTAACCAATAGAGGCAATTTATGCACATATGGAAGAAAATTTGCCGATATTTTTTTTTTATTGTGATACATACCAACTTCGAGTACAGAAGGAAATAGAAACTAGGTGAGACAGCACCAGGTACAGTTACCGTACTTCAAACAGTAACTTTTGCGAAAATTTCTTCCGATGTAGAATTTATGTAAGACAAAGAAATGATCACTTCGTTTCAATACTTCAAAAAATCCAAAATTTATATCTCCTTTCTTCATGCTCGTCAAGCCAGGTTGATGGAATCCCATACCGGTTTTTGTAACTGTGGAGTTTCATCTACACGATCAATAAAATTAACTGTATTTCATTAAGACCGTTCAGAATGTTTGAACTCACTGTATTGATGGGTACAATGCTCCGAAATGTCAATCAACTGTTTTGTTAATTTTCGTTTAGAATTGAAGAAAGTTGTACAGGCAAAAGAGGCAGCACAAGTATTGAATGAAACCGGAATTTGTCAACTTAAACCGGGTGACTTTGTGGTTCTGTGTTCGGCCATTGCTACTTACAAGAAAAGCAGGTTCCCTTACGAACCGTACGGATTAAATGAGAGTCTCATCCCCGAAAAGTGTAAACAGCATCCAGTCAAATTTCATTGGGAAAAGTTGATGACGAAACACGGAGAGTCAAAGGACAAACACAGTACAAACAATTACTTTACGACCAAGTTTTCTTGGGAAAATGAGACCCAATCGGACAACCCTTTAGTGCTAGCTCGCAGATGTCCCACCACTAGAGAATCGCCGAAAATATGGTTATCGGATGGAAGAGAAAAATTTGCAACATTCGTGTATATGCGAAGCTGTCCTGGCCGTAGTCATATTCGATTAGAAGATTACGTTTTCTTCGCTAAAAATTATTACTACGACGCGACGAAAGGAAGTAATTCGAAAGAAGTTTAAGCAACTTTATGTAAAATTCTATAGAAATAATTGTACCCTACATCACGCAAACGAGTGACTTACTCGAAAAAACACTCATCATCTAAGTTCTTACAATTGAAAAATTTTCTTCAATCTCTGCTTAAAACGATCGTATAGGTATACTTGGTATAATACATACATACATAGGTAAAATGGAGAAATCTTAATTTTGCAGAATGTTCTTCTGTTAGCAGTCGAGAGCAGTAGTAAAGGTATCTTCAAGTATTGAGATGTGAAGGCGCTGTTGCACATTGAATACCTACATTTTTTGTAAATTAAACCGTAATGACGGAAAAGAGAAAATAAACACCTATATTGCGAGTGTCTTTTCTCTTCAACCATTAGTCTACGTTCCTAGTCAGAAGTTCTCGTTTTCACCTAGGTACCGTATGTAGTGAATTGCGTCGTAGGTACATCATGAAGTAGTGAACGTTTTTAGCGTTATTCTTACACTATAACTTATACGAGTAACTTAGTACTAGGTACAGTAGTTCTTGAGCAGCGTAATCTAGTGATGATCGATCACCTTCGGTACTTACATTGTTGAATTTCGCCCTATGAGAATATTTTGATCGAATCTATTTTCATTCTGAGTATTCTATCGGAGTAATAACATAACTTATTATAAATGTACCAGTATATATTTTTTAAACAGGTAACCTGTTCTATATGGGGTGTTATTTTGAAAAATCTGCCGCGCGCCGTATGATGTACAGCGAAAACAAAATTGTTCCAAGTTCAACATGATCGGCAAAAATGGTCCAAGCCCGCCTCCTATCCTATCAGAGGTTGAAATTCTTACAAGTCCAACAAAAATTTCGCCTTTCAAACCGCAATATAAGATTTGGAAAAATTTAGACCTAGTCATAATGTATTTATATGATAGAAAAGGGAATTTAAAAATTCTAACTTTCCACCAGTAGTATATGATAGGAGGAGGACTCGGCAATGATATGTATAAGATAAAGCACCCACTCAATGATAGGAAATGGACTGGAAAAATTTTTATTTTCAGGCTATATGTATAGGTCTACACCATTACACAAAGGACTCTAAAAAACTTGAGACTTTTCAAGATTTCAATTTGAATTCTCAATACCAAAACCAATTTGACTCATAGAACAGGTTCCCAACTTGTTAAGGAAACCGTCATTTTTTTTGTATCTTCTACCTTTTACAAAAGTAGAACATTGGACCTGTCTAAAATCACCTCAACGGGAGCAAAATCGAATCATAGTGGCATGCTTTCATACCTAAATATTATTGATATACCGGTAACAGTGACTCATGAACTAAGTTTATCAAGTTTTCTTATAGCCTGTATTTCAAGATTCATCCACGTGGTGCGTGTTTTATTTTAACATTCATTCTCAGTGACTGTCATAACAAACACCAGAACCTTTTACCATCGTAATTTCAATCATTTTGGTCAGAAACTTTATCCGCGTCTCTAGCACTTACCATCCGATATACTTATAAAGTTCGATGAAGTGCGTTCTAAAATTGAACAAATTATGTCATTGTATAGGCCTATAAAATAGGTAACAATTAATAAAGTAAACCCAAATTCGTCGTTCATCATTCTTAGTGCGAAAACTTCATCTTAAAATAATGACTGTAAACTTGCTGAAGCTGTCTTGCTTATACTCATCAGTTTATTAAGATATGATTTCAGAATGAGTATTAAGAAGACAGCTTGACATGTGAAAAAATAAATGAACACGTAATTAGCGAAATATAGAATTTTTTCGAGAGAAGAAACAAAACAAGAAGTCTGCTATCGTGCCAAGGAACCTCAAAAATTTGTCGCAGTGCCATTGAAGCTTATATCCTTTCCTCTCGATATTTTGTTTTTAAGTTGAATTTTTCGAATACAAGCAGAGTACTTGTAAATAATTTGGACAGTTTCCAATCGTGGGTATGAACCATGGTAGATAGTAGATTGGGAACACTGGAACGTAACACAATTATATAAAACGAAAGAATTTTTTTTTTTTTTTAACAGAAAAAAAAGAAACGAAAGATTAAACATTTTTTTTGTTTTTTGTTCTTTTTCGTTCTGGTCAATTCCTGGTCGACTATATCTATAATTGTGTTACGCTCCAGTGTTCCCAATCTACTATCTAGTGTACTTGTATGTAACTACCTATAAAAAAAAGTAAAGCTCGGATTTCTCGGTTTTAGTCGAATTATTTCCTGAAGAAGCGAAAGTCTGAAAATGAGTTAGGAGTTCATCTCGTAGCTCGAGGGGGAAGGGAAAAAGATAGAAAAAACAAAAACAAAAAGGGAATAAATGGCGAAAAGAGGTTAAATGCTGAATAGTGCCGAGAAGTTATGTGTATGTGTAGTGGGACTGTAGGAGAGAGAGGGGAAATTGTAACATTGTAATTATCAGCTGTAAACAAAGTTAGTTCCTACCGTGCACTCGTTGACCGATGTTAAGCTTTATTCTTGAAACATAGCCTACATATGAAACGTATTTTTCAAGACAAAAATGGTTATAAAATAAATGAATCACGCATGAAGTAATACAATACGAGCTCATTTTTAAAAATAAAAAACCGGAACTACATGCTGAAAAACATATTTCATGAAATCACGAGTAGGTACATCACTCAATCATTATCCATCTCTCGCATATCAGCAATAGTATGTTCCGTATTATATTTTTTGCCACACTGACGGTGAAATTGCAAGTATTCGCTATTGATTAACTGAAGCGAAAATAGTACGAAAAATAGTTCTGTAGTCAATTGTGATTTGAATAAACGAAAACTGTGAAAATGGAAGCTGGTGGGACTCCACCTCAACTCAAATTAGATGTCGCGGAAGCGCGAAAGAAATTGATTCCAAAACGGGCGGAATCGAAATACTGTTATACCTTAGCCTACGAAAAATATTCCGCTTGGAAGGCAGAGAAGATGATAGAAGTTACCACCCAAGGTGTTTTACTCGTATACTTCGACCATTTGTCGCAGAAGTTCGCGCCGTCCACGTTGTGGTCTACTTACTCGATGGTTCGTTTATTATTCATGATAATAATTGGAAATTGGAAATATTACGTACCAGTTACCATATATTCACTGGTAGGTACTATTTTTGTTCCAGCTCAAAAAGTTCATTCACCTGAATGAGGGTATAGACATATCAAAATACCAAGAAGTGACTATGTTCCTTACAAATAACGGGAAAGGTTACTTGCCAAAGAAGAGTAAGACTTTAGAAGGAAACCAGCAGATTTGTAAATTCTTAATCGAAGCTCCAGAAGCGGAGTATCTTGAAGTAAAGGTATTGGTTTTGATGATAGAGTTGAATTTGAAGAAACGGTTCATTACGATACTTCATATCAGTATTACTAATGATGGTTTTTTAGGTGGCTGCTGTTTTTGGGATTTTTGGCGCTTGTCGGAAGTGTGAACTCGTAAAGTTGCTCCAGAAGGACGTAATTCAGCACGGAAATCTATTCAAAGTGTATATTCGCGTAACCAAAAATGGTAAGCCGAGATGGTTTGTTATCCCGGAAGAATATAGCTCGTTGGTATTACGATATATTAAATTACGGCCGAATCCTTGCTCGACTGACAGATTTTTTCTGAACTACCAAAATGGCAAATGTACCAATCAGCCAATAGGTGAAAACAAATTTGGTTCTTTTCCTAAATTGATCGGCACTTTTTTGGGTCTACCGAATGCTGATGCGATAACAGGCCATAGCTTCAGGAGAAGTGCGGCTAGCATTGTAGCCAATGAAGGGGGGAGTATTGAGGATGTCCAAAATGTGGGTGGCTGGGATAGCCCGACGGTTGCAAAGGGCTATGTGGATACATCGTTACATAGGAAGAAAGCGATCGGAAATTTGATAGCTCAAGGTATTGCGTGCGATGACTACAAACAACCAGCTACTAAGATGAGGAAATTTGATTCAAATTGCTCGAGGTCCAATACTTTCAGTGTTTTTGGAGAACAGAATCCCACAAGCAGTGATACTATCATGAGAGGTTCAGGAGAACGTAAGGAAGAGACGACTTTCAGTAACATGGTCTTCAGTCAGAGAACTGTGCTAAGTCGACAGGAACGGACAGTGAATGATGGTGGTCCAAGTGTAGACCTGGCGAAGAATTTTGATTTGAACAATACTGAAAGTGGAGATTTGTTGAACAATTTCGATTCAAACAAGGTTCTAACTCAACCAGTGGAAGGTAATAATCATTCAAATACAATTCTTAGTCAATGGGAGAAAAATGATGCGAACATTTCATCTAATCATTCAAATACAATTCTTAGTCAACGGGAGAAAAATGATTCGAACAATGCATCGTTGATATCACGTCTTCAAGAAAAATTTGTTTTTAATAACTGCAATGTTCATTTCCACCTGAAGTGAAAATTAAAGTCGATTTACCCAGCATCATTATGTTTTATGTTTTCGTGAATTCTTAATCGAAGGTTACTGTTTATTTTTTCATTCCATAATTTTATGTTTTTGTGAATTCTTAATCGAAAGTTACCTGCTTTTTTTTTTCATTTCATGTTTTTATGTTCTTGAATTCTTAATCAAAAGTTACCTGTTTTTTTTTTTTTAATTTTGTTATTAGTCGATTGTTTCGTTGAAGATTTGCATTTATTTTGTTTCTTCTTAATCATGGTAAAGATTACCTTTTGTTCATTTGATTACAACTTATATTCCTTTCTTTTCAACTTGTGCAGTATGGTTTTGTTTTCTTTGAAGATTTGCTTTCATTTTGTTACTTCTTCATTAAAGGTTACCTTTTGTTCATTTGATTACAACTTATTCCTTTCTTAGGTTCAATGGTTATAGTTGATAGAATCTTGCAATACTAAGGTGTTGGAAAGCTGTTGATGTACATGATTTTTATTGTACAAAAAAAGAAACAGAAGAAAAACATTACAATAACAAACAAGATCTTTTGTGACTTGAAAGAAAGAAAAGCGAGAATTATTATACAAATAGGATCAATAAACAATTTCAAATTACAACAAGGTACCGCGTCAGAACCACCGTAAAATTTGCGTCAAAACCCGTCAGAACCGTAAAATTTGTCTATGATTTTGGCTTCTTTCTCATCAATAGCCAGAACTTCTTCAACCCTAAACTGTCATTGTTACTCAGATTAAAATTTATTCACGATTATTTCGCAAACCACGTAATCTGTGTTTTTTTTTTTTACCTACTACTGCTGTAGAAAGATCCGTTTCCTTTTCTGGTTCATCTTCGTCATCACTCTGGTAACTGTTCTGCTTGTTATCTTTGAAAACAGCGTGCTGTTCTGCGAAACTTATTATTGTAGGTACCTTCATCGTATGAAATTCTTCTGTCGATAGCTATCGAAGTCATTCTCGGGTATATTCTAGAATTCTGACGTAGTTTATAAGAAATAATAATGATGATAATATCACTTAAGATGATGACGTACGTACCAAATCATCAATCAGCTCATTGAAATACTTGTCTTTGAACACTTTGCATTCAATTTTAAATTTGTCATTAGAAAACTGGGCGTCATCCATAACAGTTTCTTCTTCAATCATCACAACCTGTAATCATGGAGACGTACAAATGGTAGTTGTGCTTCGATGTCAATCTTCAATTCATCAAAACAACGATCAAAACAGTATGTAATGAGTACTTAGCCTAATTTATTTCTCTGCAAAATATTCTGATTCGAGTTGTCAGCCATGAAGACGAATTAACATTAATAATAAACACAAGAATAATTACGAAAGAAGGTAAAACTTTAAATTAATTCTTGAGAGACAAGACAATAGTATCGAAACTTGTTTGAAGTTTCAGTACATGGTTGCACTGAAGGCAGCGGCCGGCCGTTCTTTTTCACTTCAGTTCTTGTAAACAATACAACTTTTCACTTCAGTTTCCGACTTTTCACTTCAGTTTTCGTAAACAATAAGACTTTTCACTTCAGTTTTCGTAAACAAATGAAAAAAGCCATTTTCGCTTCAGTTATCAATCGCGAAAACTTGCATTTTCACCGTCAGTGTGGCGAAAAGAAATTTGTTGATAGAGATCCGTATTTTAAACGTGAGAATGATGATACGAAATTTCTCTGAATTTTTTGCAAAAAACTTGATAATTTCTTTTGAGATGTTACTCACTGAACATTCTATAATGGGAAATTTCCCTTGATCCCGTTTAATCCTAACCATGGTAAGTAGATATAATTGTGGCGCTCCTAGGCGGGTGACCGGCCCAAATTATCAAGCAGAATTGGAAAGCTAGCTGAAGGCTGAAGGTCTAAAGCCAAAGCCAGATAATTTTTGGACAAGCTAAAAAAATACCTTAATATTTTATTCGGTGAAATTACATTAGCAAGCGGCTGGTCTGTTGTTCTGTGATTATGACAACATTTTTGCCGCACAGAGTTTAATTTACATAATAGCCATATCAGCAATCAAGAAAAAACATTATTTTTAGTTGTTTAAAAGATACAGTTTGCCTGATCGTCAATTTTGATATACGTCAAGTCGTCAATTCTACTTTGTACAGAGGAGCAGGGCACAAACTTCTTCCAGCCTGTTGCAGGCTGCTTGTTCGATGTGTATATAGCTGATTAGGTTTCCCATATAGGGGGAGTACATAGAAGTTACCTCGTTTTCTTATTTTTTCTTCCTTTCTACAATATTGTGGTCGATTGCCTTGATGAAGTAACGTATTTATTACTACTCACACTCATTGTTTCATCTTCAGACTATCATTGTAATACAAATTATGTATGTATTTTACCGTAACAAAAACATTCTCTAGCGCGCAGCACACAATGTGCCATAAATAGGTATCTTTTTCTATACATGGTGTTGAAATGGCGTTTTGACTGCATCTGTAGGTGCTGTCAAAGTTGAATTTTACCCGCAGCTAGATTAGCATGAAAGAAAAATGAATCAGCCAATGGTGTGCGAGTATTCGTTGATTGAATTTGGTTTTAAGGTCATTTACCTATAGAAAAAAATCTTACAATACATGCGGGTATCGTAAACGATCAGCATCACAATTTTTGCCTCGTTGGATAATCGCTTACTTCACCCACATAGTAGTACCGGTATACATACTATTTTTTCTGCTTTCACTCTGTACCTACTCTATCGTTGACATTTTATCGTTCTTTTTATTTATATTTTAACGTGCCAATAAGTAGTTTCCCAATTTAAAATGAAACAGAAAAGTCAAAAGAACCGAAGAAGTACCGCGGGCCTCTCTTTATATCATTGCTTCCTCGTTACCTAGATGCTACCATTGTAGATCTTGTTTCAAATAAATTATGCGTAGCTACATTATACCACACTACTTGCAGTATTTGCAAGAAAAATTGAAAAATGAAATCCAACGCTGTATACACTATACCCGTACCCAATGGTACAAGTATGTAAGGTTTTTTTTTTTCAAGTAATGTGGCCGATAATAAGTTCAAAAAATTGCTGTTCATCAGTCTTTGTGAATTTGAAATAAGAGCGAAAACGAGCCATAAATGAATTTTGAGAATGAGAATGAGTAATAATGTTTATCCATGTGGTGTGCTGGAAGTGCACGCAACCGAACACGATCCTACTTTATCTTTATTTGAATAAATGCGATAACAATGGCCAAGATAATGGAGAAAAGAAAGAAAAGAGAGAAAAAAAAAAGAAAGAAAGAAAGAAAGAAAGAAAAAAAAGAAGACAGAAACTACCGTTATACTAAGTTGAATCTTTTTTCCTCGAATTCCGTCTAATAATAATCTCTGTCAATCAAATAATGTTGCTCGCTTCAGAATGTTAGGCTTGACTGTTTTTACTTTCACAAAATCAGTTAGTTTGGAAATAATTGCGAAAAATCAGGAGAGCAGCTGATTTGAAGAAAAATTGAAATGATACCACAGCTTAGCATAAATTGTCATATAGGCTATGTCACTAATCAGATGATGTATAATCTGTCATTACATAAAGAGACTATAAATTTCATAAAATGTGGTCAAATAATACAATAAAGATACAATTGCTAAGTTTTCCATGAAGTGCCTACACCTACTTGTTAGATAAGCACTGTAACACAATCATTTTGTACTGGTGTCTAGGTATAACTACCGTTCATTAGTTCATTATTTTCTTGTAGGTACAGTCTGAAGGGTTTAGACGTCGATAATTACTGTAATCAAATTTGTGATATCTTTTTGAATGGAAAAAATATTTAGAATTTTCATGATTATGTAAGAACTAGCAAGACGCGCCTTTCACGTTGTCACATATTTTTATTTTTAGATATTTCTCCTTTTTCGGAATTCGAATATAATATATTATTTTTTTCATTTAATCGTATGCATTTTTTCATATTTGTGTCATCTAAATTTTCAAATTTCTCTATTGCTTCTTTCAGACTACTTTCTATTTTATTATTTAATTCCTGGATAGTTTTTCCTTTTTTCTCGAATTCCTCTTCTATTTTTCTCCTTACATATTGCTTTGCTTCCTCAATTTTTTCTACTACTATTTCTTTTACTAGAGTCTTTTTTCAAGAATTCTCTTATTCTGATTCTCTTGAGTATTTCTATTTTTGTTCGCGTGATTCTATGATCGGACGAGAAATTAAATCTTGCGAGAGTGCTCACATCTTTTACTATACTCATGTCATTAATGAGGATGTGATCGATTTCATTTTTTGTCTTACCATCCGGTGACTCCCAGGTCCATTTTCTACTTGCCCTTTTCTTGTAGAATGATGCTGCCAACTTTAAGTTGTTTCTTATTGCAAACTCTATCAATTTCTCTCCTCTTTTGTTTCTATTCCCCAAACCATGCGGTCCCATTACCCCTTTAATTCCTTCTCCCTTTCCTACTTTGCTTTTCCAGTCCCCCATTACTATATTGTAGTATTCTTTGTTTTCTTTAATGGTTTCTTCGACAATTTCATAGAATTCATCCATCTCTTGTTCATCTTTCTCACTTGTAGGCGCATATACTTGTGATATTGTTAGTATTATTTTTGGCTCTATTTTTATTTTCAGGACTCCTATTATTCGTTTTACTTCGATCACATTTTTCCATAATTCCCCTCTTATATAGAACCCTATACCTCTAAATCCTTTTGACTCTCCATAATAGTATAAATAATTTCCATTCTTTCTCTTCACCAAGTTTTCCCCCTGTTTTCTTATCTCCGATAACCCTATAATATCCCACTTTAAATTTCCAATTGCATTTTCAAATTCTTGCATTCTCTCCTCGTTTGCCAACCCTTGACAGTTATAGTGAAGAATATTTAATTCATGTTTTTTGTTTGTTATTATATGCTTATTATTATTATTCCTCTTTTCTTTAACGTTTGTATTATCCCCCCTTTCAATATCCCCCCTTCCAATAACTCCCCCTTTTAATAAATTTGGCGGTTCCAGTCTTTTTCCCTCCCCTCGGTGACTGACTCCGTCGTGGGGAGGTAGAGGCCAGATTTTGGGTTACTTGCCTTACATTTTATTTTGCATTTCCCCTCGTGAAGTTGTGCAGTGTCGTCTGCCCTAGGTTTCGCGTATTTCTGTACTTGCTGTTGATATTGGTTCAAAACTCCCTTTCCCTCTGGTAATCTTCCTCCTTCCGTATTTTCTCCACGTTCTTTTTCCCTTTTTCTTCGTCTCGACTCATTCCCGCCGACGTTGAATCTCCTTTCTCTATGTATTGACAACTATTTTTTTGTTCTTTCATTTGATAAATTTCGTACCTTTGATGTTCGTTGCTCCATATCCTTATCGTCCGGGATTTTTCGTTCTGTCTGATTATTACCTTTCCATCGTCCATCCACGCGAATTTGATTTCACCATCGTCTCTATATTTCCGCGCTGCATCTAACAGTACTCTAGTGTACTGCGTTACAGTATATACTATCTTGTTCTTCATTTTTGGGTTTTTTAGATTTCGACGCCGCTATCAGTTCATATTTCATATCTGTATATATAAATCTCGTTATTACGTTCGGGATTTTCTTTTTGCCGCCATTGTTCTTCGTTGCTGGGAACCTATGCGCTACAGCGATATCTCGTTCGTTTATGTCTAGCGAAATACAAAATGAAATCAAGAGGATGAAATTGGGGAAGGCACTAGGCCCGGATAATATTAAAAACAAAAACCTGAAGGACTTCATAGAAGTACTGAAGGAACCACTAATAAAAATATTTGATATGATCATGGAGGAAGAGGAAATTCCAAAACAGTGGGAATTGGCAGAAATAATCTTAATACACAAAAAAGGGAACAAAAAAGATAATGGAAATTATCGTCCGATTAGTCTCACATCAAATGTATGCAAATTATTTATGAAAATACTTAAAAACGGAATATACAGTGCGCTAGACTCTCAACAACCCGAAGAACAGGCAGGATTTAGAAGAAAGTATTCAACTGTAGACCACATCCATACCCTCAATCAGATAATAGAGAAAACTAGGGAATATCAAATAAACCTCCATTTATTATTTATCGATTTTCGGAAGGCATTTGATTTGGGAGGGACTAAGTAAACAGGGAATATGTGATGCGGTGCGCGAAACCCTAGGATAAGTCGGAAATTTTTTTCCTCTAAATTCACCACCAAAAAACCCCCTAGATCCTCCCGAATCGTTAAAGACCAAAACCAGCCTGATCCGATAAGTTTTCACTGTTATCAGATCGGGCTGGTTTTGGTCTTTAACGATTCGGGAGGATCTAGGGGGTTTTTTGGTAGTGAATGTAGTGGAAAAAAATTTCCGACTTATCCTAGGGTTTCGCGCACCGCATCAAATATCAAATAAAATAACAAGGATTATTAAAAAGTACTACAGAGAAGGGGAAACATACATGAAATTAGATACAAGAGGACCGACATTTAGGTTGAAAAATGGGATAAAACAAGGGGGTCCACTCTCATCAAATATATTTAATTGCGTTCTCGAGGAAATATTTAGAAAATTGGAGTGGGAGGAAAAAGGAATAAAAATAAACGGGAGCTATTTAAACAATTTAAGATTTGCGGATGATATAGTATTACTGAGTACAAAAAAGGAAAAACTACAAGAAATGGCAAAGGAATTAGAAAAGGAAAGTAGGGAAGGAGGATTAGAAACGAATATGAAAAAAACGAAGTACATGAGCAATCAGAAGGGCAATGGAAAGGGAATTATAGTGGGAGGAGAAAGTATAGAAAAAGTAAAAGAATATGTGTACTTAGGGCAAACAATAAATATAGAGGAAGGGATGGAAAAAGAAACAAGAGCGAGAAAAAAGAAAGGGTAGGGAAAGTTTTGGTCCTTGATAAAAATATTCAAAAGCAAATTGAGCCTAAGAGCAAAAATAAAAATATTTGAAAGCTACGTCATTCCAGTAATCTGCTATGGTGCAGAGACCTGGGCCTTGACAAAGTCGCAGGTAGATGGCCTGCAAAAAACACAAAGAGCCATGGAAAGGATAATAATGGGAATAAGAAAGATAGAAAGAATAAGAAACACCGACTTGAGAAAAAATACGAACGTCTCCGATATAGGATACATAATAAAAAAGAAAAAATTCAAGATGTAGGATACATAATAAAAAAGAAAAATTTAAACATGCGGGACATTTGATAAGGGGGGAAACGAAAGATGGGCGAAAAAAGTTACGGAGTGACTACCATACGGTTCGAAAAGAGGGAAGGGGAGGCCAAAAATGAGATGGGAGGAGGAGATCAAAAATGAGGTAGGAGTGGCGTGGGAAAGAATGGTTTGGGATAGAGGGGTGTGGAAGAAAATTGGCGAGGCTTATGCCTAGAAATGGGTTATTTGCTAAATACAAGAATTGTAAATAAACTTTAGAAAATTGCATGTAAAAAGAAGCAAATAAAGCTGTTATTATTATTATTATTATTATTATTATTATTCTCCCCCGTAAGGTACCACCTTGACGCGGTGGGGGGGCCTACGTGGTGTGTCGTCTGTTCTCTGATGGTGGCGTGCTCTGGGCTGTGGCTTTGCTGGGCGTTGGCGTGTTAGTGGATGGGGTGACAGGCGAGTGTGCGGCACAGATTTGAATGCGTGGGATGATGAATGAATGAAGAGGTCCGGTTCCAGTGCCATTGACTGGGCTGACCCCTCGGGCTGTGCGTCACCTGGAATCGAGGGGTTCATTGGCAGAACAGGCTGACCGCATGGGCTGCTACATGAACTCTGTCTCGCGCGAGTAGTTGCGGTCTGGGCGTGCTGACTGGGCTGGCCACCCGGGATGCGCTGCTGGGCCTGTAAACTAGGATGGCGTCTTGTGTCGGGAGGGTGCACATTGGGGTGGCTCTGGTGGGTTCCCTCCATAGTGCGGCGTCTTGTGCCTCTATGGTGCTACGCTGTGCCGGGTGGGTGCGTATTGGGGCTGCTCTGGTGGGTGCCTTCTGTGGTGCTTGACTGAGCTGAGTTGTCTGGTACCCTTGTGAATGCTGGGGTACTGGACTTGAGTGTCGAATGTGAGGATAGTGAGGTGTTGGCTGCGACTGTTTCACTTACTGTCTGCTTCTGGTCGGCGCTTGGTGGCGTTATGGTTTGGTGGCGGGTTGCTGTTGGGATGCGGGTGGGGCGCTGCAACTAAGAGTACTAGGAGAAGGATACTCCGAGGCTAATTAAACCGTAGGGAAGGAAACCCTATAATTTTTTAAAAAACCACCTGTCTCCTTGCAGGCTAGGGCACGGGCTCATAGGATAAGGGAAGGACAACCCCGACAGAAAACCGTCAACTGGTGTAGGCAGTCACACCTGCATCAGGATCATCTTCATGTATGGGGTTACGTACTGTCTGGTGGCCCTCACGTCCTGTATGAGTGGGGTTACGTACTGCTTTCATAGCCTTCACGTCCTGTTTGTATGGGGTTACGTATCGCCATCTGGACCTTCACGTCCCATACCACTCTATTTACCTGGCATTGGTGGAGTTTCTTCCAGTGACTAGGTAGGAGATGGAAAACTCTGACAATGAAAACCCGGTCATAGCCGTAAGGTGTGTGCCTTTCCCTGCGAGGACCAAGCAGCTCGCGGGGGAAGTATGGTTCTGCAAGATGATCTGGGAAGGCGGAAGCAGCTTCCCAGATGACGCCTCACACTGCAACTCTATTCCAGATGAAGATGACGAAAGACGAAGATATTGGTGCCGATTCGGATTCGGCAAACCGGCTCCCCACGCTGATGCGCTCAGGCGGCGAGGGGTCGGGGGGTATCGTCCCCAAATCATATGATGAGTCAAACAACAGTGCCAAGGTGGACCAAGACGAGGCTTACACCACAGCTATGGTAGACAAGATAGTGCCCGAAGGGGGCGGGATTGCTACTAGTACACCGGTACATAGCCACCAGCAAGAGAAAGTTTACCACATCTTCAAGAAGTCCAACAAGGCGACAAGGACTCCACCTTCACCCAAAGACGACCACAGCGAACAGGAATTTGAGCAGGATCCTGAGAGGGGCTATCGCTCATCCCCTGAAGAGACCAACCGTAGGAAGCGGAAGAAGGTTGACACCAGTGGTACAAAGGCACCACTGGAACTCAACCTCACCATCCCAAACCTTCCAGGTGGGAAGATGAAAGCTGAGAACTTCCGCCTTCAGCAGAAGATCATGCAGCTTGAGATGACAATGAAAGGCAAGGACAAGGAGCTCCGGAAACTCCAAACCCTTGTTGATCAACAAGCTGCAGCGCTAGCGGCCCAGAAGGTAAGCATTTTGGAGCTTACCAAGAAAGTCTTGGCTCTTGAAACTGGCCAGTCAGTGTCAAGACGACTGGAAACGCCGACGCCGACGCCAAAGCAGCAGCAACAGCAACAACTCCAGCAGCAGCAACAACAGCAAGCGCTGCGGAAAATGAAGCAGCAACTGCAACAACCACTGCGGCAACCGCAGCAACAGCAGCAGCACCCACAGCGACCGCAACTGCAGCAACCACAGCAATTGCGGCAGGCGCAGCAACTGCAGCGACAACCGCAGCAACAGCAGCAGCAACCGCAGCGACAGCAGCAGAAACCGCAGCAATTGCAGCAACTGCAGCAACTGCAGCAACAGCGACAGCAGCAGCAACTGCAGCAACAGCGACAGCAGCAGCACCTGCAGCAACAGCAACAGCAGCAGCAACAGCAACCTCGAGACCAGCAGCAACTGTCCCCACAGACAGCCACGCCCAGCTCCAATGTGCCCTCTTGGAGCCAGGTGGTTTCCCGGCGCAATCGAACAAAGGACGCCCAGCAAGCTACTGCAACTGAGGGTGGGCGCCCCAATGTGCCTCCTCAGCCAGCTAATAAGCACCACAGGAGGACCAAACAGCAGCTGCAACTGCTGAGGAAGAGGAAGCCACGGAGCGATGCGGTGGTGCTCAAGAAGAAATGTGACGACGTGAGCTATACAGACATCATCCAAGAGGCCAGAAAAAGGCTCTCAGTTGACACACTTGGCGTCAAAGTACTGTCCACCAGGTTTACTAAGGCGGGAGAGATGGTGCTAGAATACCGCCATACCTTGGAAGGAGCTCCTGATACCTTCCCTGATCAACTGAAGGTCGCCATTGGTGACAAGGCAGATGTGCGCAAACCAATGAGGAAGACAAGGATACTGCTCCTCAACATCGATGCCTCTGCAACAAAGGAGGAAATGACAGCAGCCATTGGTGAAGCGGATGAGGTGAAGATCACCAACGTCCAGAGGATGGGCCGAGGGTGCCAAATGGCTCATGCTGAGGTCCCTATTCCAACTGCCTTGAAGTTAGTGCAGGCCGGAAGCATCCAGATTGGGTGGAGCAACTGCAAGGTCCGCTCACTGGAGAAGAAGGATGCAGCACCCCCCCGCTGCTTCAAGTGCCTCCAAAGAGGCCACATTGCCGCAGCTTGCCAAGGGGAAGCTGTTGGCAATGGCTGCTACAGATGCGGCGGAGAAGGGCATCTGTTACGGGACTGCCACCGGGACCCAAAGTGCCCACTATGCAGCCGAGAAGAGGGCCGCGATGCAGGGCATGTGGTCGGCAGTAAAGGCTGCATAGGTGCTGCCGAGCCCAGGACCCGAGGGCGACTAGGCAGCCGAAGAGGACCAACGGCCTCCTAATGGCAGGGACGCTCAAGTTCCTGCAGGCCAACCTTCAGCACTGCAAACTGGCTCAGGATCTTCTCTGGCAGTTTGTAGCTGAGGAGGGAACGCACATTGTGATTGCCAGCGAGTATCACAATGTTGCGAGGAAAAAAGGATGGTACACAGACCGTACTGGCTTAGCGGCCATTGGTGTTTGCCCAGAGTGTCCAATTGCTCCGGGAGAGGTTGAAAGAGGGGAGGGGTATGTTGCTGTGAAGATGGCCGACATGGTTGTCTATAGTTGCTACTTCTCCCCGAATCGCCCCTTCCCGGAGTTTGAGGACTTCTTGAAGAAATTAGAAGAAAGCTTGTCCAGATGGCAAGGTGAAAAATTCATTGTGGCTGGCGATTTTAATGCCAAGTCAGAAGAGTGGCGATCAGGCCGTACGGACATCCGTGGGTATGCCTTGGGGGAGTGGATTGCTTTCAATCGACTGGAAACAGTCAATGTCGGCAACACTCCTACCCGAGTGCATCAAGGATACGGGTCCATTATTGACATCACCTTTGCCTCAGAGTGCCTAGCCACAAAAAATAGAAGGCTGGGCGGTACTGGACAAGGAGCTTTCTGGGAGCGACCACCGGTGTATCGGCTTCTCCATCCGCCGGGAAGTTGAGGTCGCTGCTCCACAAAAGCTGGTAAGAAAATGGGCCGTCAGGAAGCTGAATAGCGACCGTTTGAAGGCTAGCTATCTTGCTCTCACATGGGATCAAGAAGAAGAGCAAGAAGGCAATGCGGAGGTGGCAGCAGAGAGGATGATCAAGACTGTCACCAAAGCTTGCGATGTAGCCATGCCCAGGCAAGGTCCACCAAAGAAGAGGAGGGCTGTTTACTGGTGGACCAACAAGATTGCCGAATTGAGAAAAGAGTGCAACCGTCAGCGCCGGATATACCAGCGTAGTAGTGGCCGCGAAGGGGTGCGGGCGGTTGCACCTGAATACCAGCTGGCTCGTAAAAGGCTGAAGAAGGCCATCAAGGACAGCAAGAGTGCTGCATGGCGAGAGCTATGTGAGATGGCAGATGACGACCCATTTGGAAAGCCTTATAAGTTAGTGCTGAAGAAGCTCAAAGGCCTCTCAGCAATGAGCCGAATGGAGCCGGATGTTGTGGGTTAAATCATTGATGGCTTGTTCCCACAGCAGCCACCACCAATGGTAACGCTACCAATAGTAGAAGAGGATGGTATATCCCTCCTAGGCACCGAGGAGGTTGATGCAGCAGTCAATAGACTGCGGGGTAAGTATTGGAAGGCTCCAGGCCCGGATGAGATTCCAAATCCAGTCTGGAGCGCCATACATTCAGTTGACCCAGCACTGCTTGTTGATACATTCAATGCGGCAATTGTTGGGGGACTGTTCCCTGTGCGATGGAAGAAAGCCAGGCTAGCGTTGATTGATAAGAAGGATAAACCACCTGGTCTACCATCCTCTTATCGTCCACTTTGTCTGCTAGACAATGTTGGGAAACTTCTAGAAAGAGTGATAGCCAATCGTTTGGAGAGCTATCTGAAGGAAAGAGATATAATCTCTGATAGCCAGTATGGTTTTCAAACTGGACGCTGCACATCAGATGCTGGGATCCGGCTGAAGAGGATAGCCAAGTCAGCGATTGATATGCGCCAGTTTTGCGCAGCCGTCAGCCTCGACATAAGAAATGCGTTCAATTCAATTCCATGGAAGATGATATTGGAAGCTCTTGTGAACGCAGGAGTGCCCGCATACCTGCTCAGGATGATCAGCAGCTATCTTAGCTGCCGTGAAATCCAAGCAGAGACGTCTGCTGGTACAGTAAAGCGCCCTGTTACTTGTGGGGTGCCGCAGGGGTCGGTCCTTGGGCCGCTTTTGTGGTGCGTCGCATTTAACGGAATCTTTAAGGTGAAGCTGCCACCGGGGGTTAAGCTTATCTGCTATGCGGATGACACCCTGGTGGTATGCACCGCCAAAACAACTGTAGCGGTGGAGAGCAGGGTAAACCGAGCCCTAGAGGATGTGACGCGTTGGATAGAGTCGGCTGGACTTGAACTAGCAGCAAGTAAGACGGAGGCCATTTTATTCACGACCCGTCGGAAGTTCAAGCCACCCACCTTTCGCCTGCGAGGTGTGGAAATTGAAACCAAGAAGCAAATGAAATACCTGGGCATCTGGTTTGACTCAACGCTGAGCTTCAGGCACCATTTCCTGATGGCAGCGGAAAAGGCGGGCCGGGTAGTTGGATACCTAAGCCGCCTTATGAGGAACCTGGGAGGACCGAGAGAAGCAAGGAGAAGGATCATGATGAGCACCGCCTTGTCGATCCTCCTATATGGTGCACCAGTATGGGCCGACTGCACGAAGACACCATACCGAAGAAGAGAGATGGTAAAGATCCAACGAAGAACTGCGCTGAGGTGTGTTAGTGCCTACCGCACTGTCTCGACGGAGGCTCTTTGTGTATTAGCACGTTCACCACCAATTGAGCTCCTTGCTGAGGAGAGAGCGGTGGTGTTCGAAGCAAAGAAGAGAACAACGACCAACCGAGAAGCTTTACGGGTCAAGCAGGAGGCCAGGCGCTCCTTGCTTGTAAAGTGGAAAGCAAGAATTGCCCAGAGTGAGCTGGGTACATGGACAACCCGTGTGCTAATACGCGACCTTGATGAGTGGATGAACCGACACCATGGTCAGCTGAACTTTCACCTGACGCAGGTGTTAAGCGGCCATGGCTGCTTCAACAAGTACCTTCACGAGAAGTTAAGGAAAGTTGAGCAGGCAACGTGTTCGCACTGTAACCAAGGGCGGGATGATGGACCACAACACACCTTATTTGAGTGTGAGGCGTGGAGGCGTGAGCGGGACGAGCTTAGTCGGTCTCTCCAAGAGATCGGGGTAGATGAAGCGCTCGACCCGAGTAGCCTGGTACCCACCATGCTAGGTTCCGAAGAAGCATGGAACCAGGTGTCTGCATTTGCGGCCACCATCATGAAGAGGAAGATGGACCAGGAATGGAATAGGCAAATGCAGAACCACGCTATGGCCTACTCAACACCTGTGTACCATCAACATCCAGATCTGCAGGAAGAAGAGGAAGAAGGATACCATCCAGATTGTTAGGGCCTTTATAGTTGTTGAAAGAATCCCGCGTTTATATGGTTGCCCCGCGTCCTCTATTCCGGTGAACTTACTACGGTACGTTCACTGTTCATACGAATATGTCTAACGAGCACCATACAGTGAGATTCACGCAACAGCGACTTATTACGCCTGATGTGATGTGATAGTGTCGTTTTTGTGATGTGAGTGTGTTCTCTAGTGCTGTTCTTTTTGTGCGTGCCAGGGGGGCATCGCAGCTTGGCGGTTGCCAAAGCAACTTGGCAGTTGCCGAGTAGAAGAGGGGGTTCGCGTAGGAGATTCCTCCTTCACTGAAGTTATACCCGAAAGGGTCGATTCCGGTGTTGGAGGAAACAATATTAAATGCATACGCAACCCGCACCTACTCCATTATGGATGACGGGCGGTGCTGCACATGCGACACACAAGCGATTATTATTATTATTATTATTATTATTATTATTATTATTATTATTATTATTATTATTATTATTATTATTATTATTATTATTATTATTATTATTATTATTATTATTATTATTATTATTATTATTATTATTATTATTATTATTATTATTATTATTATTATTATTATTATTATTATTATTATTATTATTATTATTATTATTATTATTATTATTATTATTATTATTATTATTATTATTATTATTATTATTATTATTATTATTATTATTATTATTATTATTATTATTATTATTATTATTATTATTATTATTATTATTATTATTATTATTATTATTATTATTATTATTATTATTATTATTATTATTATTATTATTATTATTATTATTATTATTATTATTATTATTATTATTATTATTATTATTATTATTATTATTATTATTATTATTATTATTATTATTATTATTATTATTATTATTATTATTATTATTATTATTATTATTATTATTATTATTATTATTATTATTATTATTATTATTATTATTATTATTATTATTATTATTATTATTATTATTATTATTATTATTATTATTATTATTATTATTATTATTATTATTATTATTATTATTATTATTATTATTATTATTATTATTATTATTATTATTATTATTATTATTATTATTATTATTATTATTATTATTATTATTATTATTATTATTATTATTATTATTATTATTATTATTATTATTATTATTATTATTATTATTATTATTATTATTATTATTATTATTATTATTATTATTATTATTATTATTATTATTATTATTATTATTATTATTATTATTATTATTATTATTATTATTATTATTATTATTATTATTATTATTATTATTATTATTATTATTATTATTATTATTATTATTATTATTATTATTATTATTATTATTATTATTATTATTATTATTATTATTATTATTATTATTATTATTATTATTATTATTATTATTATTATTATTATTATTATTATTATTATTATTATTATTATTATTATTATTATTATTATTATTATTATTATTATTATTATTATTATTATTATTATTATTATTATTATTATTATTATTATTATTATTATTATTATTATTATTATTATTATTATTATTATTATTATTATTATTATTATTATTATTATTATTATTATTATTATTATCATTATTATTATTATTAAATTTTCAAAATATATCTTGTTTATTGCTCGCATGTAAAAATCGTATAGGTACATATAAAAATTGAATGTTCCTCGTTCGAATGTAAAAATTACATACAAATTAAAAATCGTTGAAACTAGCGTAATTTGTCGCTATCATTTTTGGTCTTCCGGACTCACCAGTTTTGAAAAATCATTCTAAAAACCATTAAAAAACAATTTCCGCATTCACGTCTTCCTGGTTTTGTCCGGCTGTTCGTTATGTATGTTTCATTGTGTTTCGTTATCTCGCTCGTGTTTGTCTGTGGTAGTCAGCATGGACGCTCTATTGAAGTCCAAACGACTCTCTAAGAGACATTTAAATTCCATACAGGGACAATAGAATAATTTATATTCGCGAAAAACGTTAGACTTTGAGAATTTAAGTAAATTAGAAGTTATGTTACTCGAGTTTAATGAAATTCGGGCCAAATTTACCTCCATAACTGAAGAAATGTTCATGCTGGCCGACGATACCGATGAAAACTTTGCAAAACTTTGCAAGCTTCGAGACTGACCTCATGGAAGAAATCTCCCAATTATTAACGATTGCTTTTCACTGTTGAAGCAAAAATAAGGTATTTCAGAAAAACCATTCTAGCTGAGGAATCGCGGCAATTGTTGTTACCGGGTGTTAACAAATCCCCATCCTTATTGAACCGCTCATTGGCAGTTCATCCGCCACCCAATTTTACTAAGTTACCCAAAATAAATGTGCCCAAGTTCGACGGAGATATTTTAGCTTTCAACAATTTCCGTCGGTTATTCGAAAATCTCGTGCACAATAACGATGATAGAAAACCTGTTCAAAAATTATACGTATTATTTAAAAAGTGCGTTAACTGATTCCACTGGTGAAATGATTCGCGATTTTGAGTACAAAGATCAGTCCTATGGTGAAGCATGGTCGTATCTTTTATCGCGTTACAATAATCCTCGTAGTGTAGTTCGGAAACTTTTTAAAAAATTTTGCAACTTGGAGCCAATTAAAAATGAAAGTGAAATTCGAAAAATTCTCGATCAAGTTGACATTATTATTCGCGGCTTACAAGCTATATGCTTGAAAATATTGATGAAACTTTTTCGAAATTTATCGCTTATTGGATAAGAAACCGTCTTGACCCAAATACTGCTAGAGATTAGGAAAATACAGTCACTTCGTCTAAAGTTTATCCAAAATATGAAGAGTTACAGAAGTTTCTACAGGTTCGTTCGTTTGTCACTGAAGATCGCAAATTTGAACCTCACTCTAAAAGTGCGTTGTCTAATAAAGTCTCGTTCGGGGATAAAAATAATAAAAAAGAAAAAAGTGATAAAGTGGTCGAAAAAAGAGTTCTCGTCGTCTCTTCTTCGTCGCGAAAACCAAAGTGCGTTGTGTGTAGTGAATCTCACTATGTAAATCAATGTTCGAAATTGAAAAATATTGTTTTAACGTTGTAAAACGTAATAGACTATGTTTGAAGTGTTTCAATCCATTTCACCAATAAAATGATTGTACGACCTGGAGACTTTTCTAGGGGCAAAAAACTTCGGGAGGGTAGCAACAGAAAGGGATGAATGGAATAGGCTGCAGGAAACTTTTGCTCTTTTTGGGCCGAGGTTATGGAATAAGTAATATTAAAACATAATAATGAATAAGCATGTAAAGCACGGATAGCCTCAATAAAAGTTATTATTATTATTATTATTATTATTATTATTATTATTATTATTATTATTATTATTATTACTCGCGTAATAACTGTTGGAAGTGCAATGGTCGTCATAACTTTTTGTTACATCGCGATTCTTCTATGTCTTCGTCTCCTGGAAATCCATCAGTTACATCAGAGAATCACATTTCTAAATCGTCGACTTCTTCGCCTCCCTCTCCTCCCTCTCAGAATTCTGTCGTTAAAGGGAGTCTGATGTCGAAGTACTTTAACGGCGATCAAGTCAGCATCTTAGGAACTGCTGTATGCAAGTTTCTTCTGAACGGTAATTATGTACTTGCTTGATTTTTACTCGATCCTTGTTCTGAACCCGTGCTAGCTACCGAAAATTTCATCTCACATAATAAAGTTCCTACGTTTCTCAACAAAAATGTGACAACGTTGTGTGGTGTCACAATTAAGAATCCAATAACTCTCGATAAAGTTGCAGAACTTAGTCCTAAAATCTAGGTTTTCTGACTTTCAAGTTGCGCTTTGCGCGGAAGTAATTCCAGAAACCCCATATTCTTTATTATCGCATATGAGGGAGATCAAAAAAGAACTTCCTAAAAATCTAAACTATGCTGAAACTGACTTACCGTATTTTGACGTCGATATTATTTTAGGAGTAGAATATTATGAATATTTTCTGGAAGATGAACGTATTTTCCACGAAAATTTAACTTTAAGAAATACAAAATTTGGATAATTATATTGTATCCGGAATGTGGAAAACGGATTTTTTAACCACCAAAAAATATACAGGGTTGACTTGAATTGAAATCAACGATCAGCTCCGTAAGTTTTAGGAAATAGAAGAGATGACTGAAAATAATCTTACGTCAAAAGTCAAAGAGTTGAGTGAAATTCAACACATTGAAAAAACGTTTGAAAAAACCATTACTTGAAATGAAGAAGGTCGTCTAATTGTAGATCTTCTAGCAAAACATTCGATTGTAAATTTGAAAGGATCATATAATCGCGCATTACGAGTCTTACTGAAAACTGAACGCCATACTCCAAAGCTAACTTGGAACGCTTACCAAGAATTTATGACCGAATACAAGAATTTAGGTCACATGAGAAAACTGTCGAAAGAAGAAATTTATTTAACCCCTTTGTATTATATCCCATCATCATAATTAGTCGTCCGTCTAGTACCACCACAAAGTACCGCGTCGTTTTTAACGCCTCTTCCGTAGATCTATCTGGAATGTCGCTTAACAAATTGTTTATATCTCGGTCCTACTATTCAAGCAGAATTGTTTGATCATATTCTTCGTTATCGCTCGTATATAATTGCTTTCGTCGCGGACGTCGAAAAAATGTTTCGCATGGTATTGATCGATCTAAATCAACGAAAATTTCAACGCATCTTATGGCCGTCCGATCCACTGGCTGAAATTGAACAATATGAATTGAATACCACAACACATGGAACACGTTCGGCCCCATATCGTGCCACCAAATGTTTACAACATATTGCTAAACAGGTAGAATCGTCATTAACCGAGGTTGCCCAAGCTATTTGTGGACACTTCTATGTGGATGACTTAATGACTGGTCATCAAGACGTCGCCAGCGCTCTTCAATTACAAAAAGGAATTCATGATACGTTTAAAAATTATCATTTTTCCTTAAGGAAGTATCAGAGCAACTCGCAAACCTTTATTAAATCTGTTGATGAAAAACTTGTCGCCAAATCGGAGGCGCGAATTATTGGATCTGAATCATTTGTTCACGTCCTTCGACACGTCTGGCATCATCATGAAGACACATTCTCAGTGTCGTTTAATTTGGATGAACTACCAATCAATGTTACAAAACGAGTGATATCAGCAGAAATTTCAAAAATATTCGACGTCGTCGGAATTTTGAGTTCAGTAGTTATTCGTACCAAAATATTACTTCAAGACTTATGGCGTGAAGAATTGAAATGGGACGATCGCGTTATAGTCATGAATTATCAATTCGGTTTAAAAACTATTTGTTAAACACTCGTAATTTGTCCTCCTTTTCGATCCCTCGGCGGTACTCAAAATTTGATGATGTGAAGGATTTTCAACTAATCGGATTTTGCGACGCGTCGACAAAAGCGTATAGTGCGGTTATATACGCGCGTACGTTAAATCGCGAAAATTTGATCGGTACGTAAAATTCGTATGTGCAAAAGCGAGAGTCGCGCCACTAAAAAGAACTCACAATTCCTCGCCTTGAGCTAATGGCTGCTCTTCTTTTAGCGAAATTAATCACTAGGGTAGCGAAGGTCTTAAAAATCGATAGAAAAATAGTATATTATAGTACTAGTGTGAGAAGTGCACGATTGTTGACGAGTCTGATGATTCGCGAAACGAGCCGGAACGGCGAGTGAAGCGAACTGACGAATCATATCGCGCACTTCTCATACGTGTGCTATACCCTATTTTTTTATAAAAGTACACGGAAGTATGACATTATGTTGCCGAAAATGGTGTTTGTATTATATTTTGGGAATTATTATTTCACTCAATTATATAATGAATCATTATTTCACTGTCAGAGACGATTATTCAACTGTTTATGCTCTCACCAAAAAAGTCGCACTTTTACCACGCAAATCAATTGCATAATGTCATACATTTCGTGTACGTGTTTAAAAAAATTATTTTTATTCTCAGATTCGACAATCGTCTTACATTGGGTGGAAACCCCAACTACACATCTTAAAGAATTTGTTTCCAATCGAGTGAGACAAATCAACTCTCTTGTTGAAACGTGGCGTTATGTCTCTACAAAATGAGTAATGCCGCCGACCTCACGACTCGCGGGTTAACTTCTGATCAACTGAAAAAATCGTCCATGTGGAGCCGTAGTCCTGAACACTTAATTTACGATTTTGATTCGTTTTTAAATGTAAATATCAAAGTTCTCCCTGAAATTCCTGAAATGAAAAAGACTAAAATCGTATTGTTAACTACTCTAGATGATGGTATTCTTTCAAAATATTCGTCTTACGAAAAACTTGTTAACGTAATTTCGAAACTTTTCACGTTTTACTTTCTTTTAAAGAATAAATCGTTGTTTGAATCTAGTCTCGCTATTCGAGAACACGCTACTAATAATGCTGTCATTCAATTATCGCAGTACAAATTCTTTACTGACGATATTTGTCGTTTATTAAGTAAAAAATTTCTTAAGAAGAGAAGTAATTTAAAATCTTTGGATCCTTTTTTCAAAGACAAAGTCCTACGTGTAGGTGGACGATTGAAAAATGCTAATCTACCTTATAATAGTAGACATCCGATAATTTTATCAGCTAAATGTAACCTTGTTCATTTACTTGTGAAACATTTTCATGAAAAATATTTTCATTGTGGTAAAAATGTTCTTTTGTCAAAGTTAGCAAGTGAATTTTGGATTATTGGAGGTAGAAATAATCTTGTAAAAAATGCTTACCCAGCCGCGTAAGCAACACACGACTTTTCACCTGTATCTACAATCAAGTTTTTTGCTTAAACTTTAACTCTAGTACTCCAATTTATTCAATGAATCGTTTTCTCAATAAGATACACACATCCTCACCATCTCTTGCCTCTCTAATTTATTCTTGATCATCTCCGATTCTCAAGCATCTTTTAATGTTGGTTGTTGTAGACTCACACACACACCCATCTCATCACTTACCTTATCCTTCTTTCATGCTCTCATTGCAATTCTGATACCTCCCTCATTCAACATATCTTTTCCTGTCCCAAATTAGTTTTACTCCCGAACTCCTGACTTATCTCTCACAATCACATAGAAGTACTATCAGATGACTCTCCATTAGTTGTCAACATCTTTCAATTCTTCCAACAATTAAATTTCTTTTTCCACATCTTCACTTTTCAAAACCACTAAGCTCTCACTCTCTTAGTAACTCGTCAATTTAAAAGAAATCTAAATGTGAATTAAAAAAATGAAATAATTTTTACCTCTGCCTACAAGTTATCATTTCGCTTAAATCCTTTCTTCATAACTCCAACTTATTCTATAAATCGTTCTCTCAATGAGGCTCACATATATCCTCACCATCTCTCGCCCCTCTACTCATAATTCATTCTTGACCGTCTCCAATTCCCAACCATCATTCTCTGTTATTTCCAGCTGCTCTTCTCTTCATGCAATCATAATTTGTATTCACGCTCTCATTGCAATCTATGAGAGAATAACCGAAAAATGTTATTGAAAATAAAAAGAGGCGGGAAAAGCCTCTTTTTATTTTCAAAACTGTGTCGTCCTTGCACGTATAAAAAGCTCTTTCCTTGAAAAATGTTATCTTTAAGAGAATTAAAAGCGCACACTTATGGATCAAAACTCAAAAGAGTTATACAATAGCAACCGCCCCACCCCATTTTGCAAGCATGGGAGCAAGAACATCGCGTCATTATACGCCCCACCTTAAGCCGGAGTATTTCAAAAGAATTTGATGTTGGAATTAAAGTGTTATTGAAAACTAAGTTGTGTACCTCACGTAGTCTCATGTTAAACGAAAACAATACCCCGATGCGACCCGTTGTTTCTTTCGTCTCCTCTCCTACCTACCTCCTTGCCAAATTCCTTGACCGTTGGTTCAAAAATCGAATTGATTTTGAATCCCCTCATTCGGTCTTGAATTCGGCCTCTTTAACTGACGTCCTCAAGGATGTAAGTCTTCCCCCGGGAACGACCATCTGCTCGTTTGATGTTGTTGGTTTGTTCCCGAATATTCCTAAGGCTGCTACTATCCAGCGAATGGGTGAGCTACTCGTCAAAGCCAACATTCCTCATAATGAGTTTCACGAATTCTTCGATCTTCTAAATACTTGCTGGTCCCCCAACTACTGTAAATTTGAAGGGAAATTTTTCGAGTTCCTTGACGAAGTAGGGATCCCCATTGGATCACCACTAGGCTCTCTCATATCCGAAATTTTCATGTCTAAGTTTGAACTTGACCTCTTTTCCTCGAACTAGGTGTTACTTAATCATATTCATTATTGGCACAGCTACGTTGATGACGTTCTAGATGTACCTGGACTGGTCACCCAGATCTCCTTGGTGAGTTTCTGAGGTATCTCAATTCCTGGTACCCTTCCATCAAATTTACGTTGGAAATAGGGGTATTTTCCATTAACTTTTTGGATTTATCGGTCTCTATAATAGACGGTATCCATAAGTTTGAAATTTACAAGAAAGATACTACGACCGATGTTTTAGTCCACGGTGGTTCGTTCGGTCCTGTTGCTCACAAGATGGCTGCTTTTCATAGCCTAGTTCACAGACTGACTCGTATTCCTTTGAGTCAGTCTGCCTTCAATAAAGAGTTAATCACAATAAAACACCTGGCCAGAGTGAATGGGGTCAATGTCGATGTTGACGTGATGGTTCAGAGGAAAGTTACGAGGAGCCTCCTGGATTCTACCACCTCCCTCCCCCGAGACACGATCCGTGATCGCCGTTTGCGTTGGATCAGTCTCCCTTTCCTGGGGAAGTTCTCCCTGCAATTGGGTCGGGCCCTTCGCCTGTTTGGCTTCAGACCCGCGTTTTACAACCCTACCACAGTCAAGAGGTTGTTTGTGAGACTGAAGGACCCCATACCTGTTGATGAGAGGAATGGTGTGTATAAGTTGGAGTGTGAGGATTGTGGAGGCTTTTATATTGGTGAGACCAGCCGCCAAATGAAAGTTAGAGTAGCTGAGCACCTGAAGTCTTGGAAGAAGGGACACTTGGGGGAGTCAGCTTTCGCCGATCACTTAATAAACAGTGGCCACAGCTTCCGCGAGGGATCCGAAAAGTTCCTCCATAAGGAGAATTCCTACCGCAAGCGTATCGCCCTCGAGAATATAGAGATAATTCGTCATCTCAACACTGACGGTATCACTGTACTCAATTCGTATCGAACTGGTTTATGACTCACACCGTGATTTCTCGTTTGGACGATCTTAATACCTCGTTCTTCTCTCGTGTTCGTCAGTTGCTTTCATTTCAGGCTTGAAGATGGTTATTTAACCGAAAGCGCTCGTCGTCTTTTATTTTTCTGCGGTTTGCATGTTTTACTCCTCATCGGAGTATTCGTCTTTCACGTTTTAGTCTCATGTTGTTGCCACATGTGAATAAGGGTTAGTCACAGAATCAGTCACCCTAGACTCACTCACACATACACTTCTCATCCCTCATCTTATGCTTCTCTCATGCTCTCATTCCCTCTCCCACATCTGAACTCAATAACAACACCAAGTTTATACCTCCCCAATGACAGGCTCTTATTAGCTCATTAATTGAAAAAAAAATTAGAAGAAAAGAAATAAAATGAAATATGAAAGATTATACGCAAAGGATGGCTCACCAATGCTATAGCATATCCTTACATAACATTCATTCATGAGAAACTCAACACAAACGAGCAAATCTTTCACACATATAAAACCATTTTATCACTCAAAAAAATGACAAGATTATACGCAAAGGATTGCTGCACTAATACTATACTAACACAACATTCATTCATGACAGACTCAACACAAACGAACACATCCTTAAAATTCACTCATAAAGAGCGTAACCTTTACGTGTGTGAACAGGTAACCCAAAAAATGAATAAAACTAGCTACAACTACACTGACAATCTACGTAATCAAAGGTTACCCTTCGCTTTTGATGACGAAAGCGACTACCTGAAGTTTAGTACTACAAAATATTAGTAGCTCGAATATTTGCAAATTTCATCAAATTAGTTCACGCTTCAATTTGAGATTTCTCACGAACCAGACATCGTATCAATACCAAAAGTTCACAATTACATTTTTAGATATGTAAATTACAATATATCAACGTTTGAAAAAAATTGAACAAACCATATCAGAGTTATAGGAGTGGGTAATTTTTTTTTTAATTGGGTATATCTGGAGAACTACTGATCCGATCGTCAAAAAAAATGCAGGTGCACAACTTCAGATATAACACTACAACTTGACTAAGTTTCAAGAAAATCCATCCAGTAGTCTCGGAGGAGAAGTCCGGACAAATTTTGATCCATATATATGTATATATATAATATATAAGGAAACCTGAAATTTTTTTAATGACGTAGCGATGATCTATGACCTTTAAAACGTCGAGAAAGTTCATTTCCCCCCCTTTCTGCCACAACTGTGACGGATGTAATACTCGCTTTTCTACGAAAAGTCGGTAAAAAGATAATTCGAGATTGTATTTTTTGTAAAAAACTCAAAGCAGTTACAGGTCAACAATTGATGGAACAACTTCCAGACAAAACTCAAATGCTACTGATATCTCGGAAACATGACAGAGAACTAGTCCAAAAATTTTTGGAATTGAACATCATAATTAACAATAATGTCATAAAAGCAAAAACAATGCCCTTCATGAAACACCTGGGAGTGATTCTAGATGAGCATTTGACCTTCAACAAACATGTGGAATATATAAATAATAAAATCATGAAGAACTATAACATCTTCAGAGCCCTCTATGGAAACAAATACGTCTTCTCTTTTAAAAATCGTAGAATCCTTTATCAAGCTATTTATATATCCGTAACCTCATATTGCTCTACAGTATGTTTTCCAAACTTGAATCAAACTCAAATTGGCAGACTTAAAACCATTCAGCGCAAAATCCTAATAAGTATAGCGTCTGGCTACAGAACTATCAGCTATCCTTCACTCCATGCCATTACAGGGGAGATGCCAATAGAAATCAAATTAGAGCTTGTTAATGAAAAAAAAAGAAACAGGACATTTGGAGGTACGGCTCTTGAACATAAAACCAAAAAAGAACAAGAGTTGATTCTTACTCTTAAAGCACTGACGAAATGGCAAGATGAGTACAATGACAGCAAAGTTGGAAGGCTAACTCACACACTCATACCAGATCTGAAACTCACCTACAAAAACAGAGATTGGTATGTCAACTATTATACCACACAAGCTTTAACGGGTCACGGCTTCTTTGCAACTTACCTACATAAATACATAAAGATAAATACCTCAAATTGTAGAGAGTGTAAGGAGGAGGACGGTTCTCCTTTACACTCTTTACTAACATGCAAAAATTTTCTCAACTTGCGAAAAAAACATAAAATACTTGATCTCAACAACCTCCGATTTCACTTTGATAATTTCGATGAAAACCTCAGTTTCTTAAATAAACTTATGAGACATAAAATTGATTGATGACTTACAGTATAGCCTTTCGACACACGAGTGGCAGAATTAAGAATGAAGACTCCTCCTTTCACACTCATCTTATTCTCTCTTATTCCATTCCATTCAATTTTTCATTTCCTTCTGCCTATTTCTCTCATTCATTTATATCTTTATTTTCTTTTTGCTGTTTTTCGTTATTCATCTTATTTTATTTTATTTTATCTCATCTTATCGTATTATTTTGATTTTTTATTATTTCCTGCTTGAAAATAATGATTATTATAATTATTATTATTTTGATTCATATTTTCCACGTCTTTCTTTTCTTTCATTATTATTTCATCACTTTTATTCTAATTTAATTCCTACTACGAGTATTTTGGTTTGGTCTGTACGTTTCTTTTATTCGAATATTTTACTTTGACGCTGGGAACTGGCGTAACACCGAGAAGCCATAAGCAAAGGTGAGTCATTTCTTCTCAGCGTCATCATTAACATGTAATGTTTAAAAAAAAAAAAAAAATCAACACCAAAAGTTCACAATTACATTTTTAGACATGTAAATTACAATATATCAACGTTTGAAAAAAATTGAACAAACCATATCAGAGTTATAGGAGTGGGTAATTTTTCTTTAAATTGGGTATATCTGGAGAACTACTGATCCGATCGTCAAAAAAAATGCAGGTGCACAACTTTAGATATAACATTACAACTTGACTAAGTTTCAAGAAAATCCATCCAGTAGTCTCGGAGGAGAAGTCCGGACAAATTTTGATCCATATAGGTATACATAAAAAAACCTGAAATTTTTTTAATGACGTAGCGATGATCTATGACCTTTAAAACGTCGAGAAAGTTCATTTCCCCCCCTTTCTGCCACAACTGTGACGGATGTAATACTCGCTTTTCTACGAAAAGTCGGTAAAAAGATAATTCGAGATTGTATTTTTTGTAAAAAACTCAAAGCAGTTACAGGTCAACAATTGATGGAACAACTTCCAGACAAACTGATACACATGCATTGATAACGATGAATCCCAACGCAAGTGAACGACGAACACAGAAAAGGCCCATTCTTACTTTGGACGGACTATAGCATATTGAACAGCATTACACTACTGAACAAAGAAAAAAAAAATGTTTGTATCCTGAATTTCATTATACACATCCAGAGTATTTTTCAACGCTGAACACGAATTTGAAGTTCGTTTTTCAATCCGAGCTAAATCTTTTATGGAATGACGTGAAAATCTACTCGTTCATTTGCCGCGTATCGTCGCGCGCTTAACGAACGTAGTATCATCGGATATCAAGAACTCGTGTTCCGTTCCGCGACGATACGCGGCAAATGAACGAGTAGATTTTCACGTCATTCCATAAAAGATTCAGCTCGGATTGAAAAATGAACTTCAAATTCGTGTTCAGCGTTGAAAAATACTCTAGATGTGTATAATGAAATTCAGGATACAAGATAGCTGTTCAGTAATGTTATACACACCTTTCTCTACTCCTCGGTGCTCTACTGAAAAAAAAAGAAAAATGTGCGTGTGGGAACACATCAACTATTATTTGCAACACTCGATGTAGTCATCAAAGATAAACTTGAGTGAGGCAACACTCAACAGAAAAAAATATTCATTTGAAATGAAACAGCAGCAAGTTGCCAAAATAATTGTTCAAGGCAAGAAACTTCTTCTCCAATAAAAATAGACTATCGTGTAACATTTCAGTTTTATACTTAGTTCCAGAATAAGTCACTGGATAATTTTAAGATTTGATGGTTTGATAAAAGATCTTTCTTTCGGGGGATTTAGGCAAATAACTCGTTGTGCAAAAATCCGTCTTGTGGTGGCGCGCATTAGCGTCACAGTTGAGTCACAAAGCGAGATCATGTGCTTTCAATGGGATATTGGCGTTACAAACTACCGTCACAGGCGTTACAGGTCTCCTCTGATCCCAATTGTGAAGGAATATTGTACAACGGAAATTCGCTGACAGGTCTCAAAAGCAGTCAACGTCAACTTCCAAAAGTATGTGCGCAGTTTACTTCGATAAGATTACAGGAAGTGAGAGGGAGGAGGCTGAGAAACGAAAATACGTTCTACGGATAAGTTTTACTTTTGTAAACGACGAAAATTTTCAATGAACGGCAAGGAGAGAGGAAGAAACCGTTTGCCCGGAAGCAAAATGCGGAAAGTTATGGAGGTATGATACGTAGTGCGTACTTATCTACGATATTTTCGTATTATAATATTTTATTCATTAAAAATTGAAATATATTTCAATCGTGTTTGGTAAAATTTGTCAAGTTTCCACCGTCGCGTCGGTCGTCTCTCTTCTAATCTCCGACGACGCTAAACGTGTACGCGTAACTAGGATCGTCAGTCGCCAGAATTCTGCAATGGGTGATATTGTAACACTGCACTATTACAGGCTTGGCTACGATGTGTTTGTTACTGTACTTAAAAGTCAGAAGAAATAAAAAAATACGTATTCCTACCCTTACCCAGGCTACTGCGCTGTGCTGCTGCTCGCCGGTCACCCGGTAACTGCGCGGCGCAGCAATCGATTCGCTCGCAACATATCAACAGGCGAGAAAGTGGTGGTACGAGGACACGTAGGTACCTACGGATTGAAAATTTCTTCTCACCCTGTCACTCTCTCGAGACGATTCATCGTATCAACAGGTTTGCAGCAGTCAAGATCAACTTCATTCGTTACTACGAGTATTTTTTATGTTGATAAATTTATATATGGCTCTTGTCCAGTATTCCGACGAATACACATACTATATAACCTGCTTACAGCGCGAAAAATACACTATCGGTAAGTAAAAAAATAATGATTGAGTAAGTGCATTGAATCCTTTCATTATCCTTCCTTCGAGTCAGAAGAGAGATCTGCTACACAATTCGTCAATCATATCCTCTTTTTGGAACAGGAACAATGCTTTCGAAAAAGGGAGCAAATATTCCGAAAACTCGACTAAAAACCAAAAAGAAAATATTTCGTCATAGCGCTTTTAAAGGCACTTTTATTTTGAAGAAAAAAACACGGGCTTCAGGAAAGACTAAAATAAAATGTAGAGTCATCTAGTACTGTGAGGCACTATTCAAAAAATGGACTCGTGAAAATTTTATACAGATTGCGCTAATTTCTCATCTTTGTCATTATCGTGCCAGCATCGCTGTTACACTGCGTTAGTTTTTTTATTTCTCTCCTCTCATTCATTCCGTACATATTGAAGGTACGCAGCGCAGTATTAACTGTTCCAAAAAACGGACGTTTTGATTCCTGCGAATTTTTCTGCATCATTTGCGTTTATACTCACTGCGCTGTAGGTACTGTGTTAGGTACCTTTAGATATTTTAACCCGTCCGAGTAGGCACCGTCATCGAGATAGATGAATCATGCGGGTTACGGGTGAACACCTATACCGTCAGAGGAATATATGAACGATTTCGATACTTAGTTAAGTATAATGATTGTTATTTCGTTATTAGCCTAATCGCTTTCGCTACATAATTAAGTATACTTGTACGTGCAGAAAATACAGTAACGCTCAGTCAACTTGCAATAGAAGATAATGATATCGAAAGAGACGGATAGGCCTAATGCAGTACTCTCTTTTCTTTTACTAGGTAAAATTTCTCCTGATATTGCGCTCTGCATCACTCTTTTTCAACATCACTCTACAATATTCACAGACAACGTACATTTTGAGAAACATCGTCAATGCGCTCTGCGGGCGTTGCGTTCATACAGTATCCTGCAAACCGAAAACGAAGCGTAAAATATTTTGAAAACAACCGAACCTCTGGCCTAAAATTCTTCCTCGCTGTACGTTCTCAATTTATGAAATAGACGTACCTATTCTTCTAAACGATGGTCAACTTCAACAACTGGATACTAAAAAGCGTTCTGTACCCATTTACATAATACATGTCTTCATAGAAAATATATTTTTGTTTTTCGATTTCAGCATTCTTTCTGGGAACATACTTGTAAAGTCTCAAATAATCTAATTTTTATTTAAAAAAAAAAAAAAAAACGTGAATGATAGTAAGTTTTCATATTACATTTCTTCGTCTCCACTCAGCCTAGCTCAGGATCGAGTGGTACGTTAAACTATCAGTTATAGTTAAAATTAATTTTTCAAACTCGAGAGTTGAAGATGAACCTTTCTCACAAGTGGTGCAAGGTGAAACAAGACATAAAATGGAAATATTTTTTCTTCTTCTTAGATGTATTGGTAAAGTGAGCTATTGTTTGCGTATACGAAGTTGACAAAATGAGCCGAAGGCGACTTTAATTAAATGTACGAGCAGTATACGCTCACTCAAGAAAAAAAGATCAATATTATATTAATTGTATCCAAGACGCAATCCAAAAACCACTACCGCCATCGCACCCAAAGCACTCCTATACATAATTCTTGGACCTGCACTCATCTACCACGGCCAACTACCCACAAACCATTCATTCTAATTAATTTTACTGAACAACATACGCAAAATCTGGTAAACACTTTTCTTTATCGCCCCCTCCCTTTCTATTCGTACCTAAGACCCTTAGATTATCTAGATACTATTTCTAAGTCTTCCTCTTTCTAACTAGAACGTCGAAATTTGGTAATTTTTATAAATTCCATTATTATATTATATTATATTATATTTTATATAGTATATGTTACGCCGAATTTGGTCAATTGCACAATGCGCGCAGTGTTCAGCAATTCTACCAAATGCGCGCAGTCATTAACCACTTTGCTGACAGCACGCAGTCGGCATTGTGATTGCCAAATATGCGCAAAATACTGACGACTGACGAGTGCGTGCGATTGGCAATATTCAAGTGTAGATTGCACGCATTCAGCAAATTATCATTTTTAATGGTACCCTGAATTTGTGCAGCCAACAAGTGCGCGCGGTTGAAAGAAATTCTGCCAAATTCATGCATAGGAAAATGTATTGGGAATACGTAAGCAAAAAATTTAGAGATGGTAAACTCAGGAATTAATAAAGAATATTATCCCCCTCTGAAGTAAACCTTTCCTCCAGTAACCATTCTGTCAGCTTGTTCCTTCAAATTTTTGGCGGTGGCTCTTCAATTTTGTAATGCTGGATACTCAGCATCCTGCAACATAAGCATACTTGGTCAGAGCCCGGTTTTCTCGGCATTGAAAATGAATTTTTTGGCACTCATACTTAACAATTTTGGCAGTTTTTGGCAAATGAAATAAAACTGTCATTTAAAAAATTTTTTCACACTGGAAATGTTAAAAAAAAAGGATGTTACAGCAATTTCTGGTTGTATAAAAAATTTTTACACGTCGGACATATAGAAAAAGATCTTACATAAATTTGTGATTCTGCCTTCTTCCCCTTTTTTTTCATTTTTCTATTTTTCAGTTATTTTTCTATTTTTTTGTATTTTTTCCATTTTTAAGATTTTTCCATTTTTCTCCCGAGTTTTTTGCTTTTTTGTCGGTTCATTTTCAATTTTTTTTCAATTTTTAAAGAAAGTGTAATTTTTGGTAACTTTTTGTCATTTACACCAAATTCGGCACCCCCTTTTCATTTTCAACAATTTTCGGCAAAACAAAAATTTGCCCAGAGCTTTCATTTCCCGCAAAACGTACTCATAAATGACACCCATACTTTTTGGACACCCACAAATCATTTGGCAAATCCCGAAAAATCTGGCCTCTAGTTATAAGCCCATATTAACCTTCCTGCCCCAAAAGAGGAAACTCACCTTGGAACTGCTGACGTTTTCACCAAATGTTTTTCTTTACCAATTTCACCATCTCCTCTAATTCCATTTCTCCAGTAAACTTGATAAAGCAAGTGCTTGAGTGTAAGGTATTGTGCAATTATTCGGTTTTAAATATCAGTCGTTCAAACGACTGAAAAAATCAGTGAGTTTCAAAATGCGCATATTCCGCGGTAAAATATTACTGAGTCAATGTCAAAAAAGCTGTACAAGAATGCGCGCATTTTCCATAAAAATATTGCCGAATCAGAGTCAAGAAATATGTTTTTATCATTCATTGCGCATAGTCTGCAAAAAATTTTTGGGATGCGCGCTGTCAGCAAAGTGGTTAATGACTGCGCGCATTTGGTGAAATTACTGAAGACTGCGCGCATTGTGTAATCGCCTAAATTCGGCGTAACATAATTATCCTATCCTATATTATCCTATCCTCCTATATTATAAAGTACATCTGCAAAACTTTCGTCGAAGGTACCTCCTCCCCTAATGTATCGATTTCGTTGAAATTTCGTATATAACATTGTATAATCTCCGAAGTCAACCTTTTTAAATAATATTTAGAAAATCTGCGTTGGGAAAGTTGTAATGAAGCTTTAAAATTAGGCGTATATTGGTTGCTATCTCATCCCTATTCCTGTATATATGTTTAATTGGTGTAAATCAAAGTTTTCTACTTTTACTAAATAGACGAAATTGCTTGGAAATACGGATTGAATGTTGATCGACGGCCGCGTATAATTTTCAGCGGTTTACCGTGTGGAAACAAAATCTAAAGAATAAGCCGCGAATAGGCTCACTTCCTACCGAACCGATTTCTTCCAAACTTGGCAGAGACATTTGCGTAGGTGTCGAAATCGTTATAGGGGGGTTAAAAAATAGTAATCCCCTCTTCTAAAAGTTTTAATAAAGCTTCATAGTTAAACGTATATTGGCCACGGCTTTCCTATGTATATTTTTGAGGATACGATAATAAATTTCCGTTTTATCGTGTTTATGGACTAATTATGTATCGATTATTGACAAGCGACCGAATATATGTCAAAGAATCTATATTATCACGACTTTCGTAAGCGCGATATTATAAAGGGGAAGAGTCGGAATTCGGGCTTGAATAGGCTATAGCTTCCTACCAAACCGATTTCTTCTAAACTTGACAGAGATAGTTTGGGTTTCAAGATCGTTATAGGGGGATTCAAAAATGAAAATCGTGGAAGAATTAGGTTCATGACTCACGAAATGCCATGCAAAAGTATCACAACTTTCGTATGGCTCGATCGCTTCTATCTATATTAGAAAGGAGAAGAGCTGTTTTTTTGGATGAATAGGGAGCGTTTGTATGGAACCAATTTTATTGAGATTTTGGATGTTGTTTCCTATTAATGCAGAATTGTTGACAGGGGTGTTAAAAATAAGAAAATCCCTCTTTCAAAGCTTAGGCTTGGGATGAAAGTCAAAAGCAGGAGGAAGACATGGAGAGACAGAGTGAGAGAGGCAGATATTTTCAAGAGCGGGACACAAGAAGAAGCAACGAACTATATTATCATATTAGAAGATAGTATAGTCCACATATCTTCTAATCATTATGGATCGTACCCATGAGGATACCGTAAAACTATATTATCGTATTGTCCGTGTTGGCAAGAGGCCTTAGACCATACAGAAGATAGACTGAGCATAGTGATAAGAATCGTATAAGGATCTCGGGACCCTCAGAAGGCAATGCGGTGTGTTGCGACGAACGGTGACGCTCCCCACATCAACCCGCTACACCCGCACGTCTACCCGAGATTCTTATTATTTTCTTATCATGTCTTTCGACTAACGCGTTGTACAGGCTTATATGGCCGATGCTCAGCAAGAGGCTAGGAGGAGAGAATAGATCTAAAAAAAGATAGGAATGGGTGGGACGTGTGTGACCAATTCTGAGGCGGGAGAGAATGATTTTTCTATGATGGTTACTTCAATTGGAAGAAGTCCAGGGGACTGCTTTGCTTTCGATTGCTCTATAAAAGTTTGTTTGAATGCTGATTTTTCCAAAATTCATGCCAGGAGTCAAGTATCAGGAATTGGTCATAGTTTCTGAGGTCAGAAGCAAGGGTAAGTACAGGGTCAGAAATTTTGTGGATTACAAGGGAATTTTCGGCGGCAAAGACAATTGTATCATGTTCCGGGAAGTTCGTGACCCATGTAGAAGTGGATGATAGTAATTGCAGGAGTAAATGAATGCATTGATTTGGGGAATTAATTGAATGAGAGTCGTGTACAGCCAGGAGAGATGAAAGTGAGTCAGTTAACAGTACAAATTTGAGCTGGGAGCGAGGAGATGGAGATGACAGAAACTGGAGTATATGACGTTTTGTTTAGCAAAGAAAATGGAGACAGAATTTTTCAATCAACGACTGATTGTGACTCCTTGGATCGAGTACGCGTATTCCGTTTTGGGTCCAAATTTAGGTCGGTAGAATAGGGCTGGTGAATCTGAAAATTGGTATAAAGATAATGTGTCTGATGAGTTGTCAGTAAATATAGTGTTACGAGTTTGGAGATTATCAGCTAGATCGAGTCGGATATCGGGAGGAGGGAGCTATGGTGAAGTGGATAATATGATGGGGGCGGGGGGTAGACAGTTGAATTCGAGGTGTTTGAATAGTTCAGATTTGAGAGGACAGAGCAGAGAATTACGTCGGCAGAGTGTGGGTGCGTAGATTGGATGCTGAGTGAATTGAGCTGTGGATGCAAGAAAATTTGCGATGAGAGTTAGGAAGCTGTATTTGAGGGGGTTCTTCAACGCAGAGAGTTAGAGTGGGGCTAGATTGTTATGCGCCGAGGGTTTGATTCATTTCAAAAGCAAATTGTATCAACAGACAGAAAAGAGTTGTATGGTTCATTATTACAGAAGAACAGAATGATAAATTTATTGAGTATTTACGTTGCATACTGAAGAGTGGATGGAAGAGAGGAGAGCCGGATTGCGTCATATTCCGGGAAGTTGATGTGACCCGGAATCAACAGAAAGGAGGTAGATGTAGAGGTGGATGATAACGATTGCACGAGTAAATGAATACGCTGATTCGGGGAATTATTTGACTGAGACTACTGCATAGCCAGGAGAGATGGAAGTGATTCAGTTCAGCTGGGGGTGAGGAGATAGAGATGAGAAAGACATATGGTGTATTGATTGATGGTGGAAATGGAGGCAGCAATTTCCAAGCAACGACTGATTATGACTTCTTGGATTGAGTACGCGCATCCTGTTTTGGATCCAGGTTCAGATCTGTCGGTAAGGTAGGTCTGGTGGGTCGCAAAAATTGGTATAGAGATAATGTTTCTGATGAGTTATCAGTAAATACAGTGTTGCGAGTTTGGAGATTATCACATAGATCGAGTCAGATGTCTGGGCTAGGGGTTAGCTATGGAGATGATAGGGGGTAGATGGTTCAATTTGAGGTGTTTGAATAGTTTAGATTCACGAGGAAAAAGAAGAGAATTACGTCGGCACAGTGTGGGTGCGTAGATTGGAAGCTGAGTGAATTGAGCTGTGGATGCAAGAAAATTTGCGATGGGAGTTAGGAAGCAGTATTTGAGGGGTTCTACAACGCAGAGCCTTAGAGTGGGACTAGATTGTTCTTCGCCGAGGGCTTGATTCATTTCAAAAGCGCATTGTATTAACAGACAGAAAATAGTTATATGGTTTATTATTACAGAAGAACAGATGATGAATTTATTGAGCTTTTGCGTTGCATCCTGAATACTGAACGGAAGAGAGTAGAGTAGGATGGGTAGAAAAGGGTTAAGTGGGAGGCTACTGCTTAATATCAGGCAGGAATACGATCAGTAACGAGATGTGATCTTCTGCAGATAAATATATTTTTTGGTGAGTGAGGTGTCACAGAGACAAGTCGGGTATTGAAGATGATAAATAAGTTTACAGTTAACAATTGGTTCATAAATATAGTTCTGTCTTATAATACGGGCAGTAGAGTAACGAGTTAAGGGAGAGTATTTGTGTGTGGGAGTGGAAGTGTTTAATTTTTATAGATATAGTGAGTTCAGAAAGTTTCTCAAGATATGGTATACAGGATAAGCGTTTAGGATGAAAGAAAATATGGAAAAGGGGCCTCTCAAAAACGGGTGCAGGTATGCGCATCTTAAATGTAAACAAATTTGAACAATCAAAAATGGAGAGGTTAAAAAATTTTTCAAAACCCAAGGATGAAGGGAACAAGAATGATTACAGCATTGTAAATTTGAAAAAAAAAAATATCCGAATGTTCACCAACACATCGAGAAGGAGTTGTCAGATGTAGATGAAGAGATAAAGAAATTAGAAGAGAAGAAGTACCGTTGATTCTTGAAATTCAAACCTTGAAAAATGGGTAGTTGTATGTTTGAAGTGTGATTGGGTTGTTGTATGTTCAATGTGTAATTATTGGAATAAAAATTGATTCTTTGTCCTCGACGTCATAGAAAATTGAATGAGCGACGAAGTCGCGGGTTTTACAGCTTGTATAATTATATAAAACGCCGAATTTATGTAATTGCCGAATCCACGGAAGTTTTTGCCGAGTCCTTGAATTAGGCAGACGATTTTCTACCAAATCCGTAGATTCGGCAGCACAATTGACCAATGAGGAGGATGCGCGAATATTATAAAAGTAAGCTCATAATCGAAATACCGTTATGGAATTGAAATTATAAGTTGAAAGTGAACGTGTACTTCCTTTCATCTGATGAAAACTCTCACAATGAACATTTTGAAAATTTCTATCCAAATGGATACAAAGATAATGTGATTTTTAACTTACACGCGACAAATTCCTTTACTCGAATATTGTTCAATACAGAAGAATTCTCGTATCTTCTATCGCTTTTCAGCGAGCACTGACCTGTCTGACATAATACCTATGAATTTCTGTAATTGAGGCAATATTCACGTGCTTCAATTATCCACATTGTCCTTTTTGTTGAAAAGAGGGGTTTGTTGGTAAATGATCCTTAATATTTCATGAATGAATCGGCAGAAAAGAGTAAAAAGAATACTGCAGTTCTGTTTTGTCCGTATAGTTTGCAATGCAGTGAAGCAAGAACAATTTTGCGTGTCCTTGAAGCTTAACTTTTCGATTAGATAGTTTTCTTTTTGGGTACCTTTTTGTTTTTTGGTATAGTTTTTCTTTTTTCAATTTCTTTTTTTTGCAATGGACAAGGATACACACTGAACGGATACAAGAGAGAAGGAGACAGTGAAAATTTTGAGCGGTGAAATTAAGAAGGATGAAGTAGAACGCCAGGGATGGTATCACATTACTAACAATTTCGAGCTTGTTAAAGTAGCAGGTGTTCGTCGAATTCGACAAAAACGGTACAAATTATTAATGGCGACGGCGGAGAAGGTATTTGACATAATCTAAAGCGTGCACGTTACGATTTCCCATAAAGGAGAAACAAAAACGCATAAAAAAATTTAGGAGACATATTCCAACATTGCAATGCGAGCAGTGAAAGGGGTTTGTGAGTCCAAGAGGAAGAATACACGGAGAGTCGTCCGACTAATACTGGCTGGCGTCAGCGTTGAACGATCGGGGGCAAGTCGATTTAAATGCTATGAAAGTTGCCTTTTTGCAGCATATTTTTGAAGTGACGAGGAATCAACATCTTCTTCCACAGGTGGCTAGAGCGCAACAGCGTAGCGGCAACGAAATGCAAGAAGCTGGTGGTGGATAATGTTTGCTTGGAGATAGAATTCTCTTTATGAAGATTAGTAAGACTTACTTCCGTTGGAACAGGCCACGGGTAGCGACGATGCTCTTGTCGAAGCAAGTGTACGACCAATAAGTGTTCGTATCGAAAGAATACCGTGATTTGTAATTCGGCATGCCACCCAGGCACGTCTTGCGACAAACACGACTGACTAGTTTAGATTTATCTGTGTTTTTCTTGGTGGTAATAATTGACAAAACGACTAATTCACAACTGCATGTATTATGGACTCCATTTTATGAAATAATTAGTAAATATCTCGTCTCTTCTTCTTCATACACGCATTTTGTAATATTTTCATATTGAATTGATTACACACGTTCTGATTGGTTGAACCATGCTGCCGAATACGTGTATTCGGAAATTCCTCTGCGGAATACATTTACAGTACACTTCCGATTATCCGACGTCTGATTATCCGACCAGCCGTATTATTCGACCCCAAAAATTTGCTCCCGATTATCCGACCTCTCGATTAACCGAACTTTTTCCGTATTATCCGAACTGTAATTTTTCCAACCTCCGTATTATCTGAACTCTCTCCGCGTTATCCGAACTTTTTATTATCCGAACGACCCGTTACCCCAGTTGGGTCGGATAATCGGAAGTGTACTGTACTCGGCAAAATGGTTGCAGAGTTCACGGATTCGGCGATTCCGTGAATGCGGTGTAACATTATAAGATTGCAAAATCTGAACAAAATTAAACTGAGTGGCTCAATTCTTCATCACCTCCGATTCTTGGCATCCCTTAATGCTATTTTCGGACGCTCTTTTTTTCATCAACTTATACGTAAATAGTATCCACGCTCTTATCACCACCTTCTATGCAAACTCCATCCTAAGATTCTTCATCTGAAAATCCAGCTACAAAGACAATCCGGAAAACGAAAAAAATCGATATCGAAGCCAAACCAGCAATCAATCACCCACCAGTCGACCCCCCATTCCCTCCCCCGCGCTCCGACCGCTCCAAATATATTAACAATCGAATACATCACTCGAGCCTGGTTCATTCATTAGTCTAACCAGAAATCTCACACAAATAAGCTAGTCCAAATGGAAAATAATATCCCCATCTCCAGAGACACCTCAAATCAACTTTCAAATCCCAACCTATCCAATTCTCAAACAAATTGCAGGTGATTAATTTTACATAATATAGAACTACAACTTGACCGCATTTTGAGAAAATCCATCCAATAATCTCGGAGTTATAGTGAGGAGGATTTTTTTAAAATTGAATATAGCTCGAGAACTACTCATCCGATCCTCAAGAAAATTGTAGGTGCACATTCTCAGATATAACACTATAATCTGCCCAAGTTTTTACAAAATTTCTTCAGTAATTTTGAAGGAATTCCTCGGAAAAAAAGTCAAATAAATAAATAAATAAATAAATATGTAAATAGGCCTATAATCCAATAAGAAAACCTAAACTTTATCAACGAAGAAAATTTTTAAGACGTGGTTCTGATTCGGCCATAGGGAAATCCTTGATCCACTGGGTACAAAAGTCAAAGAAGTTCGTCCTGTCATACAAAATCAATATTCTCTACAAAAAGGTTATCCACTTGAAACTCGAGTTCCAAAAACTAGGCAACGAGTTTTCGCAACGTGTAAACGACACAAATCTCTTCAAGGTTTGTACGATGTACATCGAATGGAAAGGTAAGAAAGAGGAAATTTTGAAAAAGCGCTCAACGACCACAGAACTTTAAGTTTGTCTCAAAATGTTGGCAAAATTGACTTTATGAGGATAAACGAAAAGTGATTGATAAATAACACTGGATGTACGATCCCTGATAATGTGGCGCGTATTCTGCAACTGGGTCCAAAATTCGCAACCTAGACATCCTGTGTGCCAGTTGAGAAATTAATCACAGACGTCGAATACGTGACCCGAGAGACTAGAACCCTTGAATCAAAAAAAGAAGAAGTTGGACAACGGATAAATCATCATCTTCGTCGGTCCCAAGATTTCTCCAAGAACTGCCGCACTCAAGAGACCCCCCCTAACTTGGAAAGGGATATATATGTAGCATGCACAAAACGCTTCTTAAAGGAAAACAGCGATTTGTGCGTGGTAAAGGAATCGATTCACACTTCAGTTTGAGATTTCTCTTGCCCGTGGGTGGAACCTGAATCATTTTCAGCCAGGGTAGCATGCCCAAACGACGATTGCATTCTCGATTTTCTAAAATTGTAAGACATAAACACGTTGACTCATTCGCGTACTCCGGGTTCACTATTACACGCCATATTGAGTGATGTATGAAGGAAGATGGTAAGTGCTTTCCGGGCCAGGAGATTTTTTTGTCATATTTCCTCTTCTATCCTTATCTTTGAGTAACGTATGGTTTTGAATGCATCAAAGGACTTCCACATACCTTCCATTTTGCGATGCCAATGTTAGTCTGAATGGAGTAAAAATAAGCACGTGTGATTTCACTAGATTATTGGCGTGTGATAGCTTATGTCTATTAAGAAAATCAAAAACAAGAAGGAATTAGGCCTAGAATTGGGAAAGTATTATGGGCGAAAAAAATATTTATATTCGGGAAAATATGACAAGAATTCAAAATTTCTCAAGTCCCTTCCTCGATATTTTTATGACTTGGAGAACAAAATTGTTTCAAGTCCTTCCTATAATATTATATAAACCTCGAAGGAAGTAATGGACATTAGGATCTTGTATTTTTTTTTTTTTTTTTGTACAGAGGAGTTTTGCGTGCTAAGATTTTTGTCTATATCATCTTCAACTTTGATAGATAAGGCTTCATTTCTTCTCAGCGGGCATCGCTGATACCTTTCTTCCTTCCTCAAGAGAGGCCAAGGGGGTAAAATACTCTCCAAATTATGGTCTATACAAGCTTTCCAACTTACAGCCTGTGCGAATTCCAATCTATGGTTCAAGCATATTAGCCCACACGGCTTATGGTTTTTACCTATCAATTTTTGGTCTGTTGCTTTCCAATTTACAGTTTGTCATCTTCCAGTTTACAATCTTGTATCTTGTACTGACTTATGCATCAGTTCGTAAGGACATATCCGCTGTATTGCAGTGAAAACACCTTTAATACATACAAAAAGAAGAGATTCCTGCAGGAATAAAGACCAACGGACTACTCTCGGAATATATCATCTTCGCCCACTTATTTATTTTATCATAATTATAACAACGCTGGCCTTTTTTTTTTTGCGGGTATTGCCTGAACGCTATTATTTAACACCTCATTTTACATAAATTTTTAAACTAATTTTATATGTATACGTCACCAGCAGAACATGAAATCTGGCTGTTCATGAACTGCCTGAAGAATTACAGGCAGTTGATGAATAGCGTAGGTAATGTAACCTTAGAGATATACGCTATTCATGAAAATACTGACTTTTTCTCGGCTTTTCGTGAACTGCGAAACATGAGACCGGCAGAATGTGAAATGATGAATAATAAAAAGAGATAAATATTCTCATACGTGTACATGAAAGATGTAATATTCGTAGCTTCTAGAGAATGGTGCATATGCATTGTTGAGGTGTTTTATCTAATCATCAGTTCTACAAGTATACTGAATTGACGTTTATTCCCGTGTATTATACTTTTAAAAAAATGGAGAGAATATGAGAAAACTTTACGAATAAAATGTTCGAGTTCAGTGGAAACAAATCGTCTGTCCTTTTGAGTTAAGAAAAATATGACTCTTTGGTGATTTCTGTGTTGAGGATAAAGGAGAACGGAAAGAAATGTTCAAAGGATCACTGGATTGCTAAACATTATGATGTTGTGCAGGTGTATTCTGGTTATTGATTCGTTGTCAGGTCGAAGGAATACAGAAATTAATTTTCCCTCCATCTCCCACCAATACAAATCTGCGATCCTACGTGTACATAGAAGAAATGTACGATATACTTTTGGCTGTGTATAAGAAAATCGGCCACGGAGGAAGTTACAAAATGGAGAGAGAAGTACATCAACTGTACAAAACAGCGAGACATTTCTGAAGAAAGGAGGGAGGCGAAGGAGGCTCTGCTACATCAAGCTAAGAAAATGAAAAGAGCGTCAAATGTTCAGTTTCCCGAACCCGAAGTAGGTGCCACCGTGCGAGTAACAATCCCTGATGATCGCGGCAAGACTGATGCGAGGTAGGTGTTGTCTTTTTATGCTTTGAAAAGCTATATTTTTTCTCGAATAAATATTTCCTTGTTCTATAGATCACTGCTAGCCTGCGTACTGGAAAAAACAGTTTACATTTTGGGCATAAAGTATGGACGCTTATGTCAGTCATATGTTTGGTCAGTGCTACAACTTTACTCGCTGAGGAAGATGTTCCGGAACTTACTACATCTGTGCGTACGTGCGGCCGCTACAAAACAAGCGGAAGAAGTTGGTGGTAATGGCCAGAGGTTCGTCAAATGTCATTGCGCAACAAAATGCAAAAATGATCGCTGCGCATGTTGTAAAAAAAAATTTACTTGGCAATAGTCGTTGTCCAATAGCAGCACTTGATGCAATAAGTAACTTTTTTTTCCTTGATATTTTTTGACACACATTCTCAGAATTGGTATACTCTGTAATTACATATTTTACCTCAGACAACTTTGCTACTTATACATGTTGCCTAAGACTTTATTTGCGGTGCCTAGGGAAATTATAATCTGCCTAAAAGTGTGAGGCAATTTATGCCTAGCTTAGACATTTCATGAACAGCCTCTATTTCACTAACCAAGCATACTACTAGCCTGCCTCATCTACACTCATCTAACCTCATTACAACACTAATCAACACACGTCGTCGTATCAACCTGTTACATCCATTAAAGACCTTTCCCGGATGGACGGGTCCTTGCTTAATTTCTTTTGTTCCAGATCTTCTCCTCCCTACAACACACACGAGCACAAGAAATCACAATCCAACAACCTGCCTTTACAAGTCATCCTCCCCAACGTCGCGATTAAATAGCTCCACTTAGCCAACGTATGCTGGTGGTTCATCGCAAACCGCGAGACAAAATTTATCAAAATATTCGTGTTGAATAATATTCAAATATTCTTTCATTTAGCCTTATCAATTATAAAGTATAATTTCACTTCAGTTGAAATCAGCTATCATAGGATTTCTATCCGTGTAATATTATTCTCAATATTATTTACTGGTGATATAGGTTCTAACACAATTGAAATACATTTAGATTTTTGTTTCTCAAGAACTAATAAATGGCAGGCCTTGTTGTTTGAAAGATATTAATTTAAATGATATGTCTTGAAGGAAAATGCCATTCCAAGTTTTCCAATATTGATCATTTTGAACTACTTGATACTTTTCCTGCACTTCTTTTGTTCACCAATTATCAAAACGACGAAGGCGCCACTGCCTTGGGTTTTCCCTATATTTATTTTAGAGAGTAAGGAAATTGTTCCTTGTGCAACTAACAATTAAAATAGCTTAATTGTTTCACAGCAAAAATTATTGTAACTTTTTTTTTTTTTGGTTCTTGCATCAAATCTGTATGGTCCAAAACATCATTACCGGTATCCGTCAAACGCTTGTATTATATCAACTACGCTGGAAGTAAATCGAAAGTGAAAAGATCATTGAAACGATTGCACTACCTATGTATATATTTATAATATTTTTCGTCCTTCTCTTTTCCTTCTATTTGGATAACCCGTGTATTCAAATTGTATTAAATGATATCTTTGATTCTTTGAACTTTCTGAAACGCAACTCTTGGGTTTATTAACAAATAAATGAAATATGTAGTTGAATTTAGATGGGTGGTTAAATTTAGAGATGAAAAGTTAATAATGATTACGCCACTGCGCAAGCTTTTTTTTTCAAATTATCTTTTCCTGATTAATCTTTTATGTTTTTGTAGATTACAACTTTGTTTCTCTTTTGAATTATCACTAGGCAAAATATTTTGAGACTCAGGATGATATATGAGCAGTTGAGGATCATCATGGAAAATTCCCAAAGTGTGATATCATCGTTCAATGGCCGTATAGTGCATAATTCCTTGGTCTTGCAACACCCTCTCACTACCTATATTTAAAGAATTATCATGTAAATTCGTCCGTACTAAAAACACAAGGGAGAACAAACTACCCACAAAAAATGATTACCTAGCATTAAAACGTTCCCTCTGCCAACAGACATGGTCCCCCTCTCCCGCGAAGCCATATCACCATGCCACAATTTTCTAAACCTAAACTCATTACGTAACACCTCATCTGTTTCTTCTTCAAATAATTGCTGAGCAAAATATTTCCTTTATTATAACAAAAATACAAGATCGCTAACTGGCCATCTACACCGTGTTGAATTTTCGTACCCTGAAATCGTTTCCATAGTTTACCCCACCAGATGTCGCAAAGTCGCACTCAATGTATTCTTATGGGAGGAAAAAATTTTACGGATTCGCTCGAAGTTTGACGCATATGAAAGGAAATTTTATGCAGAATAAATTCAAATCTTTTCATTTTTTTGAAAAACTGAATATTTGTGGAGGAAAATGAGTTTTAGTGTCAACTCTCCATAAGAGCCTGTGTTAAAGTGCTGAAGGTTGACTGCAGCGATTTTTGTGCGTGTGGCAGAACCAACGAACTATCGAAGTTAGAGTCTACATACATAGTTTCGGCACCTACTAAAAACAATTCGATGGAACAATTTACAAAAAAAACAAAAACAAAAACAAAAACAAAATGCTTAGCATTTTCAACCAACACACGTAATGAGAGATACAGACTGTTCATCTCCTAAATAATTTATGACCCCCTCTAAAAGCATGTACTACCTTTCCCCTGATTCTCTGACTCTAAATTTATTACTTAAAAACCTTTTCTCAGGCGAGCTGAAGAGGTAAAAAAAACCAAGGCCTTAGGTGTTATACAACCATAATTGAATAATTCACAATTTTGCAACTTTTCTTTATAATATGGTGGATATTGTATAAAGAAGTTGGTTGAAGCCACCCAATTGAAAATTTTTTTCAAATTGAGTAAGTACATGTACCTAAAGACCCTACACATCCAAGCTTTGAAAATAAAAAAATAAAAAAAGGACAGATTATTTCAGACAAAAGTCCTAAGGAAATTCATCTAGTAGCATTGTAGAAGCGCGGACAAATATTGATCCGTAATGTATCCTTCTTCTGACTTCTTGCTGAAAAACAAGCATTACCACCGTGACAGTGGTAACAGGGAAGAGGGCAGTATTATTTCCTCGACAATCTTGACATCATTGCTTTACATTATGAGAATGAGAGAGAGAGAGAGAGAGAGAGAGAGAGAGAGAGAGAGAGAGAGAGAGAGAGAGAGAGAGAGAGAGAGAGAGAGAGAGAGAGAGAGAGAGAGAGAGAGAGAGAGAGAAAAAAAGTTGAGGCAGGAGTGTAAGAAAAAGACGACTTTTCGCCTCTTTCCGAAAAAAGTATTTTACTTTTACTTAAAAACTCTATCTCGGAATATTCGGCTTTCTGAATTATCCTCTGTATCGTTCTTTTAAGAAGAAGAAAAAGAAGAAGAATGCCGCTCAAGAGTTGGCCTTCACTTGTAAATGTTTCAGATTAAAAATTATTTGGTACACTTTAATGTGGTCACAGAAAACTGTTCACAAATTAAATAAAATTTTCAAGTCTGCTCGTCACCATGAATTGTACACACAAGGAACTGCTGTACTACTCGTACTATTACACTATCGTAAACAATCATTCACAAAAGATAGAAGCAAGACCAAGACTCCTTTTCGAATATGTTCGTCTAAAATTAGGCACTATGATCTCCAAAATCAATTCGATGACTCTTCCACAAAGAAAGCATTACTTTACTTATCATGAGAGAGCAGTATTAAAGTCTTGTTTGAAGAATCAATCAGAGAATGCGTCGCTCAGTTAAACACAAGAGTTCCAGATTTTGCGTTTAAATATGTGATCATATCAAAGGAGGCTGGAGCACACTATCGAATTTCGAAAACATATTTGTCTACATAAATGATTGTTGCCAGTATATTGCCAGAAAAATTATTCACATTGCTTATTGTATTCATTTTTTATGCGTAAAAGTTTCATTTTTTCCCTTCCCTTCTCTTTTACCTTCATTTTTTCATTCTTGCAGGGAGTAAGAATTTGATTTTATACTTCGGGAAGAAAGAGAAGTTTGCTTCGTTAATAATTTTCTTTTGTTTCCTTATTTGGCAACCGGCCCAAAGTCAAATTTTTCAATCCTCAGAGATCAATTGTGTAAAATATGTATAGAACGAATAATATGTATTACTCGGAATGATTTCTGATTTTTAACCTGTAACGATCATTAACTTAGTATATATGTTCTGTAAGAAATTAATTTCATCGATGACCACAGAGAACTTCAATTGTAAGAATTTTATACCATTCAAGATTTTATTGCTTTCTGTTTTCTATGTTGATCATTTATCAAGCCTTATCAATTAGGATAGTTTTTTTTATTCATCTATTAATTTTTGAAAATAAATATTTTGTATTCAGGCATTTAAGAAGTAAGCATTAACAAAAAATATTTTTAGTCGTTACTCAATTAATGAGCAATAGAGACCGATTCTCCGCACCGAAACTCATCGATAAAAACTATGAATACGTTAATAATAATATGCATGGAGAACAGACGAGTCAACAATTGAAACGCTTTCGACTGATACCTCTCGGTAAGTATAGATGAACATCATAAAGACGAGTTCGTTAAAAAATTTCCTCAAGCATTGCGAGTACAGCAGTAAACATCAACAAACTCGTACACTCATTCACTTGTTGATTCTACATTCTACAGTGAAAGAATAGCGAAGAAAAAAGGGTACCTACGAATATGGTCATAATATCACAAAATTATTCGCTCTCAAGATAAGGATTAGTTAATAAATGGAACCTCTGCATTACTTCCAATGAATTGCAACAAAAAATTCTCAGTTTCAACTTCTCACTATTTAGAATACATTCTAGTCTCGAGATTTTACCGAAAAATTTTTTTATTAAGAAGAAAAAAAGAAGGAAAATATATTTTACAAACCGAGGTAGTGAGCGGGAGGAGGAAACAACTTCGAAATTATGGAGACGACGAAAAGGTAGCGCACAAACGAAGAAATTACAAATTGAAGAAAGTTACTTACCTGAAAATATTCAAACAGGTATTTTGGTAAAAATTTTTAATCGCGAGAAGATACCTCGGAGTAGTTCTTTCGAAAAAGAATCCGCTCGGTGGAAAACGTCGATACAAAGTATTGCGCTTGCGAGAAATTCGAGTCAGTGTGGCGCCCCAATTGTGGGGGCCGCGCTGAAACGACAAGCGCAAAGCCAATTTGTGGGACACCTGTTCGCATCTTAGCTTTTACAACATTCAACATTCGCCAGGATAATCAATAAGCTTCTCTTTTTTTCGTTTTCTCTTTCACAGGCTCCTTTTTTTGATTTTAATAACTTTTCCTGTTTTGCATATCTGCCTAAATACGACCGAAACAAATTTCACTTATCCCGCACTCTATTTTTACACTTGAAAATAATAATTTCTTTTTGTTTGTTCGTTTTACCTCACGCTGATTTTCTCCCCCTCTTCCTCCTCTCACTTCAATTTACACGCGGCACGAACTAACTTCACTGGAGTCAATCAATCGTTTTCACAGCGACTGTCATTGTTGTATGATTTGTGAATTTGAAACTGAAAATTACCTTCTTCTTTTCTCTCTTCATTATCTCCTCTTCTTTCGATTTCTCTTGTGATGCCTAAACAGAGTCTATCATGTATGTCTTCAAGTGGGTACCTGTTTGACGCTTCGTACCTACAATTAATAGGTACTTTCGCATGCAAGCCTGTCAGACAATTGACAGATTCCTTAATAAATTTAAGATTTCATTTCTGTATTCGTACTTTCGATGCTGTCCTGAGTTCGCTTCAACGAGAAAACCCCCAGAAACGCTTGAATGTTTATCATGTAGGATGAAAGGTTTCAATTAATAAGCAGGCTGAATTCCACACACAGCTACGTTCCCCTTAAATTGATCTAAAGTTTGATAAATGAGATACGAAATAGGAAAATTGCCTCGAGTAATTTTTAGAGAATAAAAAAAAAAAATCACTCGCTGTCAACCGGTCTTAGAATTGACATATTATAGGTATCTTCGCTTGTAAGGAACCGAGAAAAATATTATGTTTAATATGAAATAAACTTGTCTCATCACGACCAAGAATATACATTAAAATAAAATGGCCCCAGAAAATAACATTACTTACCTACTTTTCATCAAAACGTTCGATCACCAACCTAAGTACATTTTTTTCATTTTTTACCGACTTCGATTTCCGTTCTCATTTTGTGTGAAAATAAAATAGAAAAGACAAAAGATTTATACATAATAGGTAGGTAATTTTAAATGCAAATAAATCGCTCATTCAACTTTCAATTGGCCAAACATCATCCGAGCTCGCGTCTACCTCGTCTCTTTTCATACAACAGCTCTCCCATCGGCCATTGTCACGAAACTTGAAAATACAGTATTGAAATTATTAGTCGTAATGGTACCCTGTACCGAATAATTAATAATGACGATAATTTATCGGAGGAAGATGTAACACCAACACTGTATGTAGGCTGTTTAAGTACAGAACAGGAGCACTGGAAGAAAGAAACATTATTCGCGGTCGGTTCGGGGTTCAGAATAGGACATTAACGGAATTGATTGAGAGATACAAAGAAACTTTCTCATATAGCTCAAAAAGACTGCATTTTTCCAAGACCCCCATCTATCATATGTATGTAGCTAAAAGTCAGAAGTCGAAATATTCCACGTCCAACTCCTTTATTATGGTGTCACTTTTTGCTAGACGGGGCACGGTGGGACGCCAAAGTTTTTAAAAAGGTCCCCCATTTGCGTATTTTTCAATGTGTTTTCCATGAGAGTCAATGTTATGTACTCCTACAAATTGATCACCAAGGGAAATGAGTATGCTATTTTCAAGAACCAGCTTTGCTATATTCAACACGTCGTAATTTTACCTTCAAACAACATACCATTTCAACAGTGTCGTGAGCCAAGAACCATCGGCATACCACCACTAAATTCAACTGATTCTGTTCTGCCAAAGGATGAGTATTGTTTTCTATATACGGAACATCCCCAGACAGGGCGCGCGTGGTAATCCTGCTCCAATCCTCGGAGTAAACCTGCCTCAATACGAACAGGCCAAAACTCCAATTGATTCGGTTCTCTACATGATTGCTTCCAAGCAAGGTGCAGTGCACTAATGCTACGAACTAACAGGGCAGTGACCGGCTAGCTCGCGATAGTAGAACATGCCCAGTTCAGGCGTGTGAAATCACCACGAAGGACATGTGCATGCGAAAATTTAGACAAGACAGGGTTAGATTTCTGTTATCTTAGGACTAATATCCGAATAAAATTGTGACACGTTGACGAGAGCTATCAATTAGAGGTAAAGGAGATAAATATTTCCACACTCCCGACCCAAACACCAAGAGAAATTTCCCTTTCCCTTACATCTTCGTGAGTGTCAAGGCATCAGACTTCGAATTACAAAGACTGCATCCCGTCTAACAGTTCATTTTCGCTCTCAGTTCCCTCCCATAATTTACACCATCATCACAAAAAAACAAATTTTCATCCCGAGTCTTCAATTGATCCCATTCCGCTTCGGATGGGTGTTCTTCAGAGGTTAGCGATAACGACTCCCTTTCGGTGTAATAAAGTATAACGTAATAGCAACACTAACCTATAGGTACGGATACTTGATATTTTTTAATAAAGAATCAATAACAGTCTGGAGATTAGGTGATGGCTCTTTTCATCGCTACTGCAGATGACCGCATCGAATAAAGCACGTGGTGGCAACTCCGAAACGATTAAACCGACGTTATCTTATACGGCGCAACCGAATAATCTGATAAGTGATAAGAATTCCGGTATGAAAACTGTACAAAAAGAAGCAAATTAATGTCCTCCCACGATTATTTTACTAGGTAATCTGTTCAAAGATTTAGATAAAACTCACAGTTTTCTCTAATAACTTAAGAAAAAAAGAATTCACTCACACGAAATCAAAATCAAAACGTGCAGCAATTGCGTTAGCTATAATATCGAATTGAAGAGCTTCATAGTTCATTCGATTTCGATCACCGCCCGGTTCGTCCGCGATAGTCGAGTGAGAAAGAGAGAGGAGCTTGGGAAAATCCCAGGATAATGCGTACAGCGATAGTACAAGCCTAGTCTATCACAATAGGAAAAGAAACAATATTGACCAATTTGACTATTTAATAAAACACCAGTAATTTAGTATCATTATTCATCATTTTCCAAACTAAGGCGCCTTAGCCAAACTAAGGAACTGCAGCCAAACTAGTCAGACTTCGCTCCCACTATCACCTTTACATTGCGGGCCGATAGGCAAGGACAATAGAGTTTAGTAACTGAAGGTAGTCTCTCTCTCATCTAGGGATGGACCTTGGAAAAATTTCCTGAAAAGTCACTTGGAAAGAAAAGAAATGAAAGAAAAAAATTTATTTTGTCTTTCCTTCCAAAATTTTTAGTTTTTCTATTAATTGGGGCTAAAATATTCGTTTCATCGGAGTCATCCCTGAATTACAGAATTAATGGACTTTCATTTCCTTAGTAGGGGTAGTACTGTTTTGGTTTGTATTATCTTCTAGTTCTAAGTCGTTAGTCGTATTTCTTTTGTGAGATCAGATGAGATTGTGACATTGTCTTGTATTTCAAATTTTGATGAATTTGGAATACTTGGACAGTTTGCCAACCTGACCAACCAATCAGCGTGTTTGCTTAGAGAAAAATGTATTCTCATTGGTCGAGATATGATTTGAGTTTAGTATAGAAAGAAAATCATGTTTTACATCGCTAAACAAAGAGCTGGTCCGCCGTACAAAGTAGAATGGACATATCTGCAAATCACCGATAAAATCGTTTTCTTTTCAAACAATAAGAAAGCCAAATTGAAAGTCGGTGTCCTTCAACAATTATCAGGCACATTTTCATCACGAAATTCACTAGTTTTGTAATAGTATGTAGATACGTCCAAATTTGGACGTTGGACGTATATGCAGCTAAGTGGAAAATTTTTAAACAGTGTTATCTTTGATTAGAACCAAAAATTATCTTATGCGCAATCTCTCACATATTTTTCTGGATGAAATGACAAGAATAGAAATATTATTTATTCGCTACCTCTTCGTTCACGTGACGTCACCAACTGCTAACATCGAGCAATTTTGATCGATAGTGCGTGATATTCTGCGATAGTATCGCAGAATTTTGCGATAGTATCATGGGATGGTGCTTAGAACATTATCGACTCCCGTAAGAATACACAGGGAACATTTCGATTATGTGTTAGTATTTCAAAATGAGAAATAAAATAATAAGGAATTCAACGTTGATAAGTAATCAAGATCTGGAAGATCTCAAGTCTTTGAAAATGTATTTTACTATTTTATTTTTCGTTTCTCACTTTATTCTTCTATTCAAATATGAGCAAATGATCGAATTCAATTTTTCTTCTTATGAAAAAGTCCGTGTAAAAAAAGTTTGTTTACTTTCCCTAAGCACCATCGATCACAAATCTCGAAATTAATTTGAATACAATGATGCTGTGACGTAGGCGTGAACGAAGAGGAATCAAATTCATGTCAGATTTGAACATTAAAGCATTTTATGTTCATCAGTCACAACCATTAAGAACGAGCGAGAATACAAATTTTCGATTTTGTGCATTCTTGTTGTTGATTGAGCGCAAAATACTCTTATCGGCTGATTGTTATTTTGAAGATAGACCCTTCCTGCTGATCATTATTTCGAAGATATCCGGTCCTTTCTACTTTGTACGGCAGTGGTGTGATGGTATTAATGGAATGGAAATGATAGTATATGATGGGAGAAATCTGTTTTCATTGAAACAAAAAATTAATCTCCTAAATTTTTATAAATTTCCATTATTTCTTTCCGGAAAGAAATCTAATTGGAAAGAAAAAAAAATAATAAATTTCTTTCCAAGGCACATCCCTACTGTCACCAATGTAAACTAAATGGCACGTGATGTGATTTTGCGATTTGGTGCAAAGGAAACAGCAGTCTTTCTTGGTATCAAGAATTACAAATTCCTGTCTTTGGGAAGAATTTCCCGGAAATTCAATTTCCTTTCTCGGTTTACTTTGGCCAATAATTATCAATTTTCTAAAATTTCAGGATTTCAATACTTAGCGGGGAACCTGCTATCCCTTTTGTTGGGGGGTCAGGGTTGCAAAAAATTAGGTCTTTTTAAAAAAGAACAAAAAACAAGTTTCTTTTGGTTAAAAAAAAAAAAAAAACTTAATTGATAGTTTTTCTTCAGCGTTTAAAACAGTGTTATAATCATGTTAAAACGGCATTTCTGTACACATTTTGGATATTTTGTTGTTTTAAAAATAATGACCTAGCGCTTATTGCGAGGTTTTTCCAGGTTTTTTCTTTTGACACTCACGTTTTCTTGCGCGTGAGTACGAGTGACTTTAAATTCATAACGTGCCCTTTTGTTCTCAAATCCCAATGTTTAAAACACTGTTCAAAACAATTTCGTTTAAAACATTGCAACCCTGTGAGGGTACTTTCGGGAAATTTTTGCGACCGTGAACGCGGGCGCAAGCGGGCCGAAGTTGGTGAAGTCTCAAGGTTGAGGACGTCATCAACATAAGGTTACAGGACTTGAAAAAATGTCGACCTCCAACGTACGGATATGTGAGATTTGAGATGGAAAAAAGGCTATAGAGAAACTCAGGGAACCTGTTCTATGATTCAAATTGGTCTTGGTATTGACAATTCAAGGCCTCCCAGAACTAGTATAAACCCAGTATAAAGAAGGCCTAGGCCTAATACTATAAGCCTAGTATAAAATAGGACGTCGTTAGTGACCTGGACCTATTTTAGGCTCTTCACGAAGTATATAGTTTGAGATTCAAAATTTTTTCAAGTTCCCCCCCCCCCACCCATCAAATATACATTGTGACATTTTGGGCAAGTGAGCGTGTAAGACCGTGAAGCGCGCATTTGCAAAAAAAAAAACAAGTTCCATTCATCAATCAGTAATTTGAGAAATGAGTTTCGGCGGGTAAAAACAAAGAGTACTCGTACATAATTTATTCCACATAAAATTTCCTTTCTAACAATGGCAATAGCAGCAAAATCTATCGAGCCATTCTTGGGTAATCCTTTCTTGAAAATCTCAAATTTAACATGGGCTCTCATGGCAGTACGTTCTTTCCACGGTACACTAAAGAGGTATTGGTTAGTCCACTTTGCCAGGCGCAACACTGGGTCTACAGCTTTGACTATATACTGCCGTCATAACAAAGAACACCAACTGCAGGTCAGCTGACTTGCAGTCAAGGTGTTCTTTGTTATGACGGCAGGATAGTACTTTGTATGGACTGACTTAACAAGGCATCTGCGGGTGGGTAGGATGAAGCCGATATGTGCGGCAGGGAGGCAGAGAGAATACACTTGTTCAGGGATAATTGTTGAGCAGGTTGCATTCACAACGTAACACAATTTGTCAAGGGGCTATGGGTTTGCCGTTAACGCTGGATGCAATCCTCCTTCCTTTTATCCTACAAGTTACCTCCCTTGCCGCAAGATAACTGCTTCTCTGAACGCGTTTGTTACAAAGTACTATAAGGCGATGTCGCGAACCAAAGCGAACACTCACTGGTGGCTTGTTTTATCAGGTGCATTTATGCAACATTACAATTTGAAGTTTTCTTTTTCAAATACCTTCTTAAAAGGAAATTCTACAAAAAAATCATAAGAATGAAAATGGTAGAGATCAAAATTTTCTTTAATTTGAGACCACTCTCAAATATCTACTTTGTTTGAAAATATTTTCTGATTATCATCCATAAACAAATGCATTGGACAGAGCCCCCAGTGAGCGTTTGCGACATTGCCTTATATAGTCAGAGGTCTACAGACAAAAACTATAAAGTCCATCACCCTGACGACACGTCAACTGATAACAGAGTAAAAATGCAGTACAGCAGCTTTTAGTAAACATCAATTCCCATAAAAGTAGCATTGGTAACATTCAGTCATGCATCAGTATTCCAAAATGAGTAATAAATAAGCAATAAAAAGTTTATATTTGTAATCCAGAAGCTATCCAGTACTTGAGAATCAACTTTTCATTCCTTATTTATTCTTCATTTTTAAATACTGATGTACGATCGAATGTTACCAATGCTATTCTTATGGGAATCAATATATTCACTGGAAAATATTAGTGTGATATCGGTGTCAAATATCCACCGGTGATGAACTTCATTTAAAAAAATGGAATTTCAAAATTTGGTAGAAAAATTCTGAAAGACACCACATCTAAAAGAAAATTTGAAATTGGATAAATTTTGTTCTTGTAACTTTTTCGAGAAAATCAATATTCTTCGAGATATTTTGGTTTAAATTTGTATAGATTCATATAGCCATTGACACAGAATTCTTGTCACACAAAATAATTTAGTTCATACAGAATTCCGCTGCGTTTGCTGCGCCGTTGTGAATGCCTTCCGCAATCCACCAGTGTTGTTGCCTTGGCCGATAGTGATAGGCAAAAACCGATAGTTTGAAAATACCGGTAGTCCGATAGTCTTCCTCCTGACACTATCTATTTATTCGCGTGTCCATAACTCTATAATGTACCGTGGTCTTAGGGAACTGCAAGGATTAATGATGACGTAACGACTAAATATGGCGATCCATGTCCTCACTCATTATTACACTATTGTTAGTATTACATATTAGAGCCCTACTATTATCATGTTCCGAAATGTGCTACATACGTCAATTTTTTTTTGTACGGCAGTGTCTACGTGCGAGTGACTAGGTAGAGCATACCTGATTACCTGGAGCATAACCTTAATCTCCATAAGAGCCTATGGAAAAGTAGTAAAGCTTTTTTAACCCAGGGAAGCGCTCCACTAGCGCTTGGTGATTGAAGACCGACGTGCCGTCTTGTTTTTGTAGTTTTCGGGCGAGTGATCCAAATATCCCTTTGACTATAGTCAAAGAAGTATCCAACACTATAAACCATTTTTAGGAAAGCCCACACCCATCAGGGAAAGCCAAAGGTTAATATGGTGATAACCGGTCAAATGTTGCAAAATTCAATCGCATAGGAGCGCCAAGGTTCTCCAAATTATTTTAAAATAATAGGCACAAACCACAAAAAATAGTTATCCAATTCTAGTACGTAGGCCTCTATACCTTTGACTATCTATTTGTATGGACTGCGCTAGTTCGTGTTAAAGGTACGTCGAAGTTTGGTAGTAAAATCTGTTTTCCGCGTTCTTATCAATGTTTACATTTTGCACAATAATAACCTTATGTTATTAGAGTCCAATGCAACAAACCGCCGAAAAGTATTGCTGATTCAACACGGAGACCTGCTAACGTGTCTGCGCTCGCTGTGCGGTTTGTCGCATTGCACACTAATAACCATTGACTATATACTAATAACGTTCTTTCGGCACAGGTCACAATTATATTGTATAATTATTAACTGCGCTAAGTAGTAAAAATTGCTCTTCATCCTCTCTCGATTTTTCTTCAAACCTTCTTCCTATTTATGTAAACAAAATACTGGAATTTTCTATTTTTTCGCCATAATCCATGTGAATCCACATCCACTGATTTTGGAGTGCAAGGATGAGACATTGCTACATTCCGCCCTTATAAGAACCGAGTTCTGTAAAAGCTGGTCAAGCGATATGACAACAATCTATAAAATACAGTCTATTGTAGGAATACAAGAAATATCTTCCTCCAAAATGTTGCCATGTCGCTTGGCTGGCTTTTAGAGAACTTGGTTCATATGAAGCAGGCATTGGTTGAAAACCTTTGACTATATAGTACTTCGTATGGACTGACTTGACAAGGCATCTGCGGGTGGGTAGAATGAAGCCGATATGTGCGGAAGGGAAGCAGAGGGAATACACTTGCTCAGGGATAATTGTTGAGCAGGTTGCATTCACAACGTACCGCAATTCGTCAAGGGGCTATGGGTTTGCCGTCAACGCTGGATGCAATCCTCCTTACTTTTATCCTACGAGTTACCTCCCTTGCCGCACGATACCTGCTTCACTGAACGCGTTCGTTGTATCAGTCCATACGAAGTACTATATAATCAAAGTTGAAAACACTGAAAACGTGGAATATTCATCATTTCTTGTACAAAAGTCAACAATCAATTTCATAAACTACCAAAGGAAACCACCTCATGGCCGTCTCTAGTATCAGGCCAGGTTAACATTGCGTTTCAGTTCTCAATAGACTGAATTATCGTGACGTCAGTCATTGTAAACTCCCTACCAACAACGCGCAAACACACTTCAAAAACCCTTCACTGTGATCGACTGTATCGTTCTTGGTTCTATCACATTATCGATTCTCATAAGAAATACACTGGAACGTTTCGATCGTACGTTCAAATTGAAAAACCAGAAATAAATAAGCAATTATGTGTTTATATTCAGAAGTAGGAAGTCCTGAAGTATTTGAAAATATACCTGCGGTTCTTTATTTATTTCTGGTTTTCAAATTTGAACATAAGATCGGAACGTTCCTGTGTATTTCTTATGAAGCAGTTTTTGTTTACAAACCACAGCGGAACAGCGTGCAGCGTGGTTGTAGGGAGATATGTGGAGTTTGTGACGGCACGACAATTCAGTCTATTTCTTGGTTCTATTTTATATAGTCCATAGGGGCGCTAAAGTTAAGCGAAATAGAGAATGATATGGCTTTGCCTCATAACTTGTGATAAAGCGAATCGATTTTCTTTCAATTTTTGGCATTTCAGTATATTTTTTTTCTTGATTTCAATCCAATCGTAGAGAAAAGTAGTTCTGTCAAAGTTCTGTAAAGTCACTTTTGCTCTGTTTGCTTCATTGATAGTGCACAGAACCTGGAGCCAGTTTGGTTTCAAGGGTTCTCTTGCACTCTCACTCCATAAGATTCTGGTTTTTGATTCCTTTTGGTAGAGCCTTATAATAATGAGTGAGGACATGGATCGCCATATTCAGTCGTTACGTCATCATTAATCCTTGCAGTTCCCTGATAAAGTAAGAAATTAATAAAATTGGTGGAACTATTTTGTATCATTTAAAAGCACTACGTTTTGCATTTTACTTTAGCACTGATACCTGTATTCTAAAACAAATTCTAGTAGTTCTCTTATAATTTTCTAATTGTGGTAAACTGTTATCAGTCATTTAAATAAAGAAGTCTGAAGATGAATAATGACGTAACGACTAAATATGGCGGCCCATGTCCTCACTCGTTATTATAGGGCTCTACTTTTGGTTCCAAGAGTATCAGTTACGGCAACAGGTTCCGACCCCTACTACAAAACAAATTAAAAACGTTTGAAGAAAAAAGAAAATAAGACAGGGGCCTAAGCATGGTAACACCTTCTGTCTGACTAAGCTTGTCATCTTGAAACATTTATAATTTGCTTTGTAGTTGATCAATCTTAACAAGACCAAGTAATAAAAATCGAGAATTCTTTACTGTTTCCATGTATTCATGAACTTTCTCCCCACGGAATCGATCAATTGAATATAATTTGCAAATCAAATACTAACGTGTTTTTTAAAACGTTTTTGCTTTTCCCATACGACCATTATGTAAACTTCGGTCCCGTAGATGTTGCTAGCCTAAATATTCCGGCCTGATACTGAGTCTGCTTGCAAATAGATAGGGTCACTGTAAGCTAACCCGTGACCCACTTCCATACAGAAAATTGATTATGATGAGATGAAGCGGTTTGCGGGTTTGTTCCCTGTAACCAAATCTATTGGCGGAGAGACTATAGAGACGGCCATAATCATCTTAACAAATAGAGAATAATGCAAGACTGCGAATATCAGCGTTACCAAAATAATAATTCCTACAAAAATAATACAATTTTTGGAAGGATTTACAAACAAACTGGATAATATTAATAATAAGTCCAATATAATGTACGAAGAATTGAAGATATAACGTCCCTTGGTCGCTTCTCACATGAGATGGTATAAGGCTCCTCGCTAAATTTACTCATAGAGGAGAACTAGACGATCATCAAAGGAAAAGCAATAATATTTTTGATCCAGATTGTCTACGCCGCAGGCATTTCTAATAAATTTCACACCTTCTATACACGCAGTTTTAAATTCTTTAAAATTACCAAGTACAAACTAATTGAAATCCTTTATTAATTTACATCTGAAAAATTTTCAAATGAACTCAAGTAAACTAGGTTAGAGATAAAATTCAGACGCCTTCAACGAACTTGTCAGAATATAATCCAATATATTTAGCGAAAGCTCATATGCTATCATTAGTTTTCCTTTAGATTCCTCTACTCCTTCATTTCGCATCAGTCTTACCAGAGGTATTATAACACGAGAATATTTCCTAAGAAAACTAAATCAAAATTCCAAATTTCTAGACCAAGGAGGATAATCATTGAAATTAGCGATCGAAAGGGTGGAGTCGGTATCTCATTAACATGTTGGCGTGAGTGGTTTTCTTCACAGAAAATCATTCATCAAATCGTAGGTGTTGGCATTTGTTATCGTGGTGTTCCGGTTCCCACAAACCGTGTTCAACGAATCGCTTAGCAGCTTCTTGGTCGATTCTGGGCCTGATGGTATTCCGATCGATCGTACGTTGTAACTCCGACATCAACTCTTTAATTCTGCTCAGTTCCGTTTTGATGACAGTCTGTAACGGATCTCGACCATTCATGCGTAGGTACATCCATAATAAACCATTGATGGTATAAGCTAAAAATAAATCGTACCGCACTTTATCTTCAACGGACAGTTCGTTGAAATTAACTACCTCAGCACAGACATTGAGGGATTTTGAAATGCGGTCGACCGATGAGCCCATCCTCTGCAAGATATGTTGAAATTCTTTGTCCATTTCAGAACTCATCGAGATCCTCTAAAGCTTGGGTCTGGATGATTCGACAGCAGAAACGCTGATCACATTCTGATGTTCCAGATCAAATAAAAATAAAACTAAACTGAATGAAAAGGGTTTTCAGCTGGTAAATAATTTCAAAATTTGAATTTATGATAATCTGAAATCAGAATCTCATTTTTTTTTTATCAATTCCACTATTATAGTCTGTCCGCGAATAGAATGGGTCACGTAAACAAACCCGCGAACCAAGGTGTTTGAAAAAAAGGTGTGCTCAGCTCAATGTGAACAACAAGGCGCTACATCAGGTGATCTTCATTTAAAACAATGTAAAAACGGAACCGGGTGACGTCACTCGGTTCCGCATGATATGTATATGTAAATGTGCGTGCGGGTTGTGTTTTCCTTGCCCGTGAACAACTTCCTCTTATCGTAATAAATTTTTTATTCATGAAAGCGGGTCACGGCAAGGTGTATAAAATGAGTAGGTGTGATCACTTAGGTAGTAAACAGAACGCAACCAGCATACCCTATCTAATTACATGGATTTTAGATTTTCTTACAGAAACTCCCAACATAGGTATCACCTGATAGGAAATTACACGGGGAACAAATTTACCTCTCTTCAATTTTTTGATTAAGTCGACAGTTTTTGTGTATTTTATTTTTTTCGAAATTGATCCATAAGCACTATGTATAACCTACATTCTCGTGACGTCATTGAAACGTTAACTGCGCCTGACTACTACGCTAAGTGATCATACTTCTCTATTTTATATGCCTTGGTCACGGGTTTGCTTACGTATCCATTCTATTTCCGGACAGATAATACGGACCGGGCTTATTGTAGGATCGTTTACGTCGCCTATGTAAAATACCTAGAAAGTACTGATAAGCGAACGGTGATCGTGACTTGAAACCAAAGGTGGTTTTTTAGTTTTTCTTAAATTTCTCCAAAAATAATGAATTTATAGTCTGTTCCACGTAAGAATAGAATTTTTCGTGACCATAGCGGTGAGCTCCGGGGAGAAGAAACGGTAGGGACACATACCGGAAGCGAAACGCAACTTGTACGTGATTGGTCCGTCGTCCATGCTTTGTCGCGGCAGCTAGCCAGTGTGACAGTTGAAAAATTCTGTTCTTACGCGGAACAGACTATAGGCGTGTACTCGTAAGGAACGAAATTGAAGAGTGGAAAATTTTCTTTCAGATGATCATATTTTTGAGAGATAATTCGAAGCGCTGGGTGGAAAAGGGGCCTCCGTTCCATAAGAAATACATTAGAAGGAGGCCCCTTTTCCACGCAGCGCTTCGCATTTTAAAAAATTAAACAATTTTGCGCGATGCTAGCGCTGCCCGGTCCGAATAGTTGGATTCTGGTACACTAAAAAAGACAAGTAGCGATACTCGCGTGAAAAACGCGTCCGCTGCAACGTAGTTACTAGTGAGTGCGCCGGAGTCAATCGGAGGGCGGATTTTATCATCACACTTATGGGTGGTGAAGAGTTTCTCGCCATTCTCTCAAAAACTAAGGCTTTGAATGAAAAATGTAAGAGAGGTAAAATTAAAGAATATGGAATTTTCCATCGAGTGACATGAATGTTTTGGAATTTGAAGCTAAAACATACAAGTAACGGATTCTAGTATTTTTTTAAATTACAATGTACAAGTATAAACTCCCATTATAATATTATAATTATTGTCTTTCTTTTTACATTTCCGGAATGAGGATGGTGATTTATAAACACATTTTCATATTCTAGAAATTATCCGTACCCTTTTTATCTAAAAAGGAATATGGGCAGCTGGACTTCAGTAGTTATGAGTTGATAACAGATCAGGAAATTAATTTAAGGGAAAGAAAAGAAGAAACACTATCAATTGTATCGACTTTTCAAATAAATTATAAATATTTATCTTATAATAAGCAAGTTCGGAAGTACAATTTACATTAAGTTGTTGAATTGACTCAAAAGTACAGTTCATGAGCAGAAATAGATAATTTGACAAACTTTTTGGTGAACATAAGTCTTTGGTGAAAAGTAAAACTAACTTTTAACCTACAAATTTATCCTATTCGTTTTATTTATCTTCATTTTAGTAATGAGAATATAATTTATCTGGAAACTGGTATGAAGATGAAACTTAGCAGAATTGTAAAAAACGACGTACTATGGAATTTCTAAATCCCTACTTCCCCTTCTTCAAAGGGTGTAGCGTTTTACAGGTTCCTTTTTTTTTTTTTTTTTTTTTCAGTCGGTAACCTACTGTAAAGAGATTGATTTTGTAATGATGTTACGCAGGGAATTACTGCCAACGTCAGGGCTTGCTAACGTATCAACTGTTTTCTTCATAAAGGAAGGGAGAACTATAAAACAATAGAAAACGTTTGCTCATTTGGGGTGAGGATTGAGTTTGTGATGCAGGAAATATTGTAGGCACTGCCCCACGCTTCAATAATGGTATTTCTCTTGGTAACTTTTCTTCTACATCAAAGAACCTTTCGACGTAGCGAGGATCAAAATGTATTTCGCATACAAAATTACCAACTTTGAGAACACGATCCAACCTTGGACTGGCTCGTCTCCATTGCTCAAGAGTAACTGAGTCCTATAAACACGACAGTTACAATGATTACAAGTCCTAACCTGAACATAATTGGTCCAACAAAGCTTAATTTTAATTTAATAATGATCCTTTGTTCCAATGCAGACAAAAATGAAAATAGATAGCAACACAAAGCCTCAGCTGAAGTACATGCTACAGTACGTACATACATACCTTAGGTGGTCGGAATAAACTAATTTTCTTCACCTGAGACTTTTTAGTCGAGAAAACTTATTTTTTATCCAAACTTCATCACTATCCTGTTTTAACCTGTTGAACGTTATCATTATATTATCATATTATTTTTACATTTCAATCGTGGTTTCAATCTTTTAATTTCATAGACCAAAATTGTGATGTTTATCTTCTTTTGTTGTAATAAATAATAGTACCTATAATAAATAATAATAATGGTGAAGCATTGTTTCGTGACAAATTGAAAGACGGGCTATGCCTCGACTAAAAAGTCTCAGGTGAAGAAAATTAGTTTATTCCGACCACCTAAGGTATGTATGTACGTACTGTAGCATGTACTTCAGCTGAGGCTTTGTGTTGCTATCTATTTTCATTTTTGTCTGCATTGGAACAAAGGATCATTATTAAATTAAAATTAAGCTTTGTTGGACCAATTATGTTCAGGTTAGGACTTGTAATCATTGTAACTGTCGTGTTTATAGGACTCAGTTACTCTTGAGCAATGGAGACGAGCCAGTCCAAGGTTGGATCGTGTTCTCAAAGTTGGTAATTTTGTATGCGAAATACATTTTGATCCTCGCTACGTCGAAAGGTTCTTTGATGTAGAAGAAAAGTTACCAAGAGAAATACCATTAATGAAGCGTGGGGCAGTGCCTACAATATTTCCTGCATCACAAACTCAATCCTCACCCCAAATGAGCAAACGTTTTCTATTGTTTTATAGTTCTCCCTTCCTTTATGAAGAAAACAGTTGATACGTTAGCAAGCCCTGACGTTGGCAGTAATTCCCTGCGTAACATCATTACAAAATCAATCTCTTTACAGTAGGTTACCGACTGACAAAAAAAAAAAAAAAAAAAGGAACCTGTAAAACGCTACACCCTTTGAAGAAGGGGAAGTAGGGATTTAGAAATTCCATAGTACGTCGTTTTTTACAATTCTGCTAAGTTTCATCTTCATACCAGTTTCCAGATAAATTATATTCTCATTACTAAAATGAAGATAAATAAAACGAATAGGATAAATTTGTAGGTTAAAAGTTAGTTTTACTTTTCACCAAAGACTTATGTTCACCAAAAAGTTTGTCAAATTATCTATTTCTGCTCATGAACTGTACTTTTGAGTCAATTCAACAACTTAATGTAAATTGTACTTCCGAACTTGCTTATTATAAGATAAATATTTATAATTTATTTGAAAAGTCGATACAATTGATAGTGTTTCTTCTTTTCTTTCCCTTAAATTAATTTCCTGATCTGTTATCAACTCATAACTACTGAAGTCCAGCTGCCCATATTCCTTTTTAGATAAAAAGGGTACGGATAATTTCCAGAATATTACTTTCACAAGCAAACAAAAAAAACTTTTCTCCTCAAAAAAGAAAGAAGAAACAAAAATACGTTCATCATAAAATAAAATGACTGACCAAAAAAAAGTGCGTTTATTTCAAAATACTTACAAAACTTTCATCCAAGTCTGAGGAATAGATATAGGTTCTCTTTTTTTTCAGTACCTAATTGAAGAAGAAGAAAGTATTTTCCTATTATTTTCCTCTGAAAAGAGTTCCATCTGGGCAGCATTTAGAAAAAAGACATCTTGCGTAATAGTATGAAAATGTGTTTATAAATCACCATCCTCATTCCGGAAATGTAAAAAGAAAGACAATAATTATAATATTATAATGGGAGTTTATACTTGTACATTGTAATTAAAAAAAATACTAGAATCCGTTACTTGTATGTTTTAGCTTCAAATTCCAAAACATTCATGTCACTCGATGGAAAATTCCATATTCTTTAATTTTACCTCTCTTACATTTTTCATTCAAAGCCTTAGTTTTTGAGAGAATGGCGAGAAACTCTTCACCACCCATAAGTGTGATGATAAAATCCGCCCTCCGATTGACTCCGGCGCACTCACTAGTAACTACGTTGCAGCGGACGCGTTTTTCACGCGTGTCGTTCTACTTGTCTTTTTTATTTGTGTACTACAGTTTTTCTGTTGAGCTATCGATGCACCCCATAGTATTGGTAACTGGAAAACTATCGATAGAATATCACCGCCATCGTCACTACGGATAGTATGTATCTTTCAACAAATTCTGTCATAATATGTTACTATTTTTTCCTTCTTAAAGTGAGAAAAATAGATGAAAGAAGAAAAATATCATGTAAACTTTGAATGGGACCAAGAAATAAGAAAAAATCGTGTGGAGTATAAAAATTGGAAATAACAGAGGAAAAGTATGAGTGATTTTCTTCTGAACACTAGCGCATCACTGCCCTAAAAAGATGAAATGGAAACACTATCGGTATAGCGATACTACCGATAGTTTTCCGGAAAACTACCGAATAAATAGTGTCAGGAGGAAGACTATTGGACTATTGTTAGTTTCAAATTATCGGTTTATGCCGCGATAGTCCTTTAAACCTAAAATATTTTGATCTAAAATATTTCAACATAAAATGAGTTGAAATATTTCTAAAATAATATCACCTAAAATAATTTTACCTAAAATAATTGTACCTAAAACGTGACAAGTGTTCCATGAAACCATGCTTCCAATAGCATGACCAGCATTCATTGATACCAACAGTTATCAGAAAATACTCTGTCTTATGATGCATGAGGGAAAAGAACCAATATTTGCTTGCGTGCTACTGTACCACTATTCTGACTGGTACTTGCCTAGCCCTCGCTCTTACGCTGCAATACTGCTGATCAATATTGCTTGACATTGCTGGCAGTGCCTACATTGCTGGATTTTATGGTTTTCCTAATTTCCTATCATGGTTCTTATATTTTACCTATGTACAACAAACAATCATCCTTACATTCTATAAGATTCAATTTTGTTTGACTATCCAAATGATAATCTCAAAATCTCAATCAGTTCTCTAAAATCCATCAAAATTGACTGGGTAGATTTGAAGGAATAATAATTTAAAATTGAAGAGCGTTTCACAAGAAAACATTCTCATTTTTATTGTATTGCAAGTAACAAATGAGACTCGTGCCATATGCAAGTTTGCAAGAATAATTTGAAGAAATCAATTTCTCATAAAGTAATGAAATTAACCATTTATAAAACTAACTACATATTGGATGTACGTACCATGATAGGAAGCAGAATTTTCTTCTCTTATCTTTATCTTCAATAGTAAGGATGGAACAACAAAAATTACTGTTGTATAAGTAGTAAAATTATACTTACCTTGGTCTATTTTTATCCTTTTTTTTTTTCTTCTTCTTCTTTTCTTTTCTTTTCTTTTCTTTTTGACGGAAGTCTATACTTTATGAATTCATTGTTAAAGGCAAAGTAATTGAATTATCTTAATTTTCATTTTACACAGTTTTTCAATCTTCAATGTCTCCGCATACCGGTATTACGTAGCTATAAAATTAGAGGAACTAAAATATAATTTCAATGGCATTTTGAACTATGTTATTCAAACTGAATAAACTGTCTGCATAATGAGAAGAAGAAATTTTCTCGTTGTAATATTTTTTTGTTGTAGATAAGATTGCACATTAATTAACTAGGTACCTATACGTTAATAAAAAATAGATACAAATTGATATTCAACGTAATAATTATTATAGTTGTGGACCAAACAGCACTAATCTCTGTAACAAAAAAAAACGACGGCTTCCTTAACGAAGTTAAACGAGGAACACAGGGAACCTGTTTTATGATTCGAATGGGATTTGGTATTGAAAATTCAAGGAGACCTAGATAAAGATAGTATAAAGAAGGCCTAGACCTACTATAAACCTATCATAATATAGTTTGAGAATCTAAATTTTTCTCGCTCGAGAGACGAAATTTTTACAATTCCCCCTGTTATCATATATAGCTCGAGAGTTGAAATTTTTTCAAGTCCCCCTTCTATCATATATAGCTTGAGAGTCGAAATTTTTCCAAGTCCCCCTCCTATCATATATAGCTCGGGAGTGGAAATTTCTCTAAGGTCCTCTCCTATCATATATAGCTCGAGAGTGGAAATTTCTCTAAGTTCCTCTCCTATCATGTATAGCTCGAGAGTCGAAATTTTTCTAAGTCCCCCTTCTATCATATATAGCTCGAGAGTCGAAAATTTTCTAAGTCCCTCTCCTATCATATATGGCTCGAGGGTCGAAATTTTTCTAAGTTTTTCGCTGGACGGCGCACGGCAGATTTCTCAAATAGCCCCCCATAAAACAGGTTCCCTGTTAAAAGAAACTTTATTTTCGCGACGTTTCAATATATCGTATCATTTTCAAGGGAACTAAAACATTTGTATTCATTTATTATTCTCTGTGTATATGTTCCGCGGGATTCGTGTATAATTGCTTGATTTGTGAAATCGGCAACTGCTTTGCTGAATTTGTATACTTTGCATGTTTTCATGTCTCCAGAAGAAGAAAAAGCTCTAGAGGGACGTTTAAAACCAAATTACAATATTCGAGAATCGTTTTGCCAAAGTATTTGATTACTAAAATCATTTTAGGAAGTTCTGGACCCAGCGTACAAAGCATCCTGCGCTAAACCAACTTTAGAAAAGGAATTGAGTAAGAGTAAAAACTCTCACTTAATTATTGTGTAGAATTTGATAAGCTGATATTTTTCGAAAAACTTCATGACCATTGAAATTCTTCCAAAATTACTTGGTAGGTAGGCGTTTAAATTTGATTAGGTACGAAAGCTTCGAGTTCACAAATTCGGCAATGCAGCTGTTGCTGATTTCATGAATTTGGCAAAAAAGCTGCCGGTTTCATGGATTAGGCAATAACACGAAACTTACTTAACATATACAACTCAATTTCAGTTGTACAAGTGTATGGGAATATTAAAAACTATAATATTTCAGAATAAATTCAAGACTTGAAACAAAATGGCCTATGAACTTAATTATGACAATTTGAATAGTATACTCTGGAATAGAAGTGGATAACAAAATTATTAATAGCTCAAAAATATAAATTCCTTCAAGGATAGTGAAAGTAATCCTTATTCAGAAATTTAAAATATGTATTTACAAGAAATATGTCATAAAATACCACTATACGTACAGAAATAAATCAATGTAGGTAGGTACCTAATAATAATAATTTTAAAATTACGAATACTTTTGGTAAAAACGAAAAATAATAATTATGGACACCATTTACAGAAGAACTAGAATTACTTGTATACATAATTTTTAATTTTCTTAAAAAATATTGAAAATCCTGAAAGGAATCTATCTTGATTACGACTCTTGAGAGATCTGAAAAATCGTTTTAGATTCTATTAGCGCCACTGAAAAATTGAATTAGGTAGGCATCAAGAAGGAAAAACGTAGTACAGAGTAATAATCTAGAAAAATACTTTGGTAATAACGAGTCAACAATAAACTGTTTGAAAGGGTCCACCCCTTTGTATTTTTTGACTTTCACAAATTTTACACTTGAAGATTGGAAACTGTTGGATTTCCATTTGTGGGGCCGTGAAAGACCAATTTTTTGTAACAAATTTTATCTACGATTAATGTGAGCTTTAAAAATTGGAATGGGAAGCTGTAAAATAAATTTTTTGATGAGAAATAGTTAATTAATGAATGTACCCTATATTATAAAATCATAACACGAACTCTCTCAAATCACTAGAAAACATGAACAACTAAAATATCTTAATTTCTAATTTATATACAAAAGTCATCGAAGTGATCGTACGCGCAGGTTACTCAGTAATATTAATTATTTATCGGATGTACTATTCAAGTTTTACGTATCCAATGTTAGATTTTAAAAGACGTTCATGTAAAATAATTTCTTGAAAATTCGCTCTTCTTTTGTGACAGGAGTAACTATAATACATCAGGTAAATATATCGTCGTCAGAGTTGGAAACTACCTACGAAAAGGTACTGCATTAGAGAAAAAATTGGGAGAATTACATCCGGTTTCGCATATAGGAAACGACTGAGTGGGTCTCATACCTCTATACAAACTGATATAATGTTTCAGCCTTCAGGGGTGTGGCAGAATTTTTCCTTACTGTCCATCCATTTCCGTAATCATTGCGACTGTTAAAATATTGATGAATTAGACCGTTTTTTGCTGCAATACAGCCCTTACCTGTCAACTCAGTTCTTACAGTTAAAATCTAAATATTTACAGAACACACATATCTACTCGACACACAGCTGGCGATCAGGCGCGCCGCCAACCGCTAGTCCTGTATATAAAGTCCGGGGCGTGGCGCCGCGTTTTTTGTGGGGGGTTTTTTGCACGTCCTCATGAGCTAGAAATATTTAGGCTGATTCTTCTTCTTGCGGGCTGATAATTGTCTAAGGCCCACGAAAAAAATGCAAAACTTTAAGGATGTGTAAATGCTTCGCTGAAAAACGGAAATAATCAGGGGTTGCTTGCAGGCTATCTGGATGATATGGACCAATGTGGGAGTGATATCTGTGGGCCTATCCTTCCGTCTATTTTGCTGTCATGGGTCCTGGAGCGAGCTGGCGTAAAAGTCACGAGGTGGCGTAAAAGTTGAGTTCCTTCTTTGGGAATGGAAGAGGACAGAATTAAAAATATCCAATTTTGGTTGTGGACCTGCTTCAAAGGAGAATGGGGCTATGAGCTGTCGATTTTGTGTATGTGTTTTTCTCTTGGGGCATTCGAAACTGGCGGTCAGATGAGAGAGAATCGTTTAGGAGAATATAATTTTTTTGAGGTTGCAGTTGAACAATGTGGGATACACAATCTAATATGGCGTTTAATTCAGCTGTAATTAAACTGAAGCTGAATTTCTAATTCGGTGAGCTGTTATTTGATCATTAATGAAGAATGCTTATGCTGTCTTTCCTCTGCATTTTGACCCATCCGTTAAACATAGAATATGATTCGGGAATTCATCGAGTAGATTCGTTATAGGGCTTTTCCTTGTCGGCGCATTGCATACGTATTCTCCTACGTGTTATCGAAATGGTAGTATTTCTAACATTGCTCTTATGGCAAACTACTGCCCACTACTCCACAATGAGAATGAGTATGCAATCCAGCAACACCCATAAGAGCAATGTTAGAAATACTACCATTTCGATAACACGTAGGAGAATACGTATGCAATGCGTCGACATGGAAAAGCCCTATATTTATGTAGTCTAATGATTTTGTTGTTTGTTTTGGGGGTTTTGGTCAGGTCCTAGCGAATGCCCGGTTCTGAAAATGCCCAAGAGGTTGTAGTTGTGAATGTGGGTAACCGCGGGTTCAAATTGATTTTTCGCTCAAGGAAGTTTTCTAGATATGTGAGCGGACATGTTTCGTTGGTTGACGTTGGAACATCGGATTAAAAATCACTGGTTCATTTTCCACTGAAACTGAGGAGGTCTACGCATTTTTGGTGTAAATAGTCAATAATTATCAATATTCTGGAACTTTCCACATGAAGCCACTTACCTTAATAAACGCATCTTCCCCTCATGTATGAATGATGATAAGCATTTCAACAGTCTACGTTCATTTTGCATATAACTAAATCTTGAGCTATTGACGTGAGCGTCTTGTCCACGCCATAATTTTAAACCCTATTTTAAATTTCAAATTCGAGTACGTTCGATTAAAATTTCTATTTTATGGTGCATTATAATACTAATAATGAAGAACAAACAAATGCATACCGGTAACTATAAGAAAAATTATAGGTACTGTTGCAACGCGTTTTAACTAAATACAAAAAACGAGGAAAAAAGCATTAGCCTAACATAATTTTTCTTACGGCAATGCAAATTTCTTTGTTCTTTATTATTAATGTTCAGATTCAAAGTGGGAAATTCGTCAGCGTTAAACGCGTAATTTATTAAGGGATCATCCAGAATATTCCTGCTACTTGGAATTAGTCTATATATGTAACATGCAACTGCTATCAAAGTTGCATATTGCAAATACTCTTGAAAAATAAACGCAGGAAAAAACATTTCAGTGACAGATTTTCTGTCATAGGTACTTGTTCTTACAAGAGTTTGTGGTGAAATAACATTTTTGTGACAGAATAATGCCATTCTACCGACAGCAGAATGAAAGCTTGGGGCAGAACGACAGAAATGACAGAAATCAGACTATCTGTCACTGTTTTTTTGGCTCAATCGATCACATTACTTCATTCGATTTCAACGACAGGAGAATGACAGAATATACTGACAGAATCATGACATTCTATTTTTTCTTGTCAAGTGGAATGGGATTCAATTTTGCAGAACTGTGAGTTTGATTTGTTAGCTCGCCAAGAATTACGTTATCCTAAAGTACCACCTGAACTAGCCGATTTAAGAGAGATGATTGTATCAGTAGTGCGGAATAGTTTATATCATATATCTTTTCATATTTGTGTATGCGATTGGTTTGTGATTCGGAGTGCTGGTAGCGATTGCGCGCTACTGTCGACTCTCTTATAGACGCGACCATGTACAATTTCCCATTTAACTACATGTTAACCGTGGTGTTAACTAATCTCGAAATATCTTGGGAACGAAAGCTTTAATTAAAAAATTGAAGGGGATAAATTTGATTAGTCATTGAATTGTCTTTCAAATGAGATTATTTTCATCTTGGTCTGAAGACTTTCGGAAAATGATCAAGTTCTTTTTTTCCACAGCATTGAAATTGTACAGCACGACTCTTTCGCGCTTGCACTCCAAATGAGGAGTTTGGTATCTGTCAAAAGGGCACCCGTCAAAGGGGTGCCCTTTTTGCGGATATCCACATTTTTGAATTCTCTGAACCATTTCCTATCAATATACAAAATTTTGAAAAAACAAAAAATTACATGTACGCTTATGGTCACTCAACCTCATCTCCATAAAAAGGGCACCCAAGGTACAAATCTTCATGGAATTGTCCCAGATTCATTTGTCGATCAATTTGAAAAATAATTAGTGATCTGTAAAGATGAAAACACGCAAAATATTTTTTGTCATTATAGATTTTTTGATAAAATGAATGTGGAATGAGTAATCTGAACATGAAACTCCAAAGACATGTTTTGAAAATCAACTATTGCTCACGGGTGCCCTTTTGACAGATAACTCCTCAAGTAGGTTCATGTTTGGCAAAGTAGGTTGCATCATAACACATTCTCATGCGTTATGTTATTTGAAAAAAACAAGCAAGAAAAATATGAGAATGTGAATATTTTAAGGATATACTCGATTTTTTTACCGCGACGAGGAAACGAGAAATAGTTGTTTTAGCGTTCAAATGTGAACGAGTTGGTAACCGCTTTTTCTTTCTCCTTCAAGTTTTGCGTGCGATTATTATTCTAGTGAACTTCGTACTTCCTTATCACGTAGCCTATTATTATCAAGCAGAGTTGATAAAACTGAAAGCTGAACGTCTCAAGCCAAAGCCACATAATTTTGGAAAACAAGTTGAATTTTGTTTTACTTATTCATAAAAAGACACGAGCAATTGTGTGTTCAGTTGTTCTGTGAGTGAAAATCATATGGACACTCAGGAAGGACAGAGGTTTATTGACGTAGGTTAATTCATATAATATTAACAATCGGAGAGAAATAGTCTTCCTTTATCGGCCAAAAGATACAATTTGCCTGATCGTCAGTTTCAACGTATGTCAAAGCATTGACTATATACACTTCGTAAGCAGAGGTACAAACCTTTTGTTAAAAGAGTTGTCGTTTCGTTGGAAAGTGCTACCTGAGTGCGCTGGGTGTTAACCGTTGGTGCAAAGGAGAAAGAACATACATCCCTCTCTGTTACACCCACGTCTTAACACCTGGCGCGATCTGTTATTTGCTTCCAACGTGCGTCCGAAAACCGACAACATTTTAACAATAGGTTTGTACGTCTGCTTACCAAGTGTATATAGTCAATGGTCAAAGCATTCACTATATGTGACCCCGTCTACAGAAACCCGGCTTAGTGTTCAATTACAATCAGGAGAAAAGGAATCTCCCTTCCTCGGTAGAAGGTCCTTTCCTCCTGATCGATATTCAACGCTAAGCCGGGTTTCTGTAGACATGGTCACATATATTACTACCTAACTAGTAATATATAGTCAATGGTCAAAGTTCAAACAGAACAGAACAGCGCCGCAGGGTATGAACCTCTTCCAACCTCCTATTCGGGCCGTGCAGCGCTAGTGACGCGCACTCACACAAACCCATGTACGCACCACACACGGAAGCGCATACGGATGTATACAGTGAACATCCGTACCATGGGGTATCTTAATACACGGGCAAAAATCTTTAACTTGTAATTTCTCCAAAACCGCGTGTTGAAAAAGGGTGATTTTTTTAATTTGTAACGATCACACCCACTAAAACACAATACCTTGAATTCAGAACCTGAGGAATCTTTCTTAATTTTGTATGAATTTTCGAAAACTCGTTCCTGTACAAATCAATGGGGAATTCGCCCATGCGACAAAATGTTCACCGGACCGGACTAAAGCATCTAGAACACCCGAGTATTGACATACGCCATTTTGACTCCTAGAAAGAACGTACTCCCATAAGAGCCCATGTTAAATTCGTGATTTTCAAGAGAGGATTACTCGAGAACGGCTCAATAGATTACCTTGAAATTAACGTCATTAGAAAGGCAATTTTATGTAGAATTAATCATCTTGTCTTCTTTTTCACCCCGAAGCTCATTTTCCGAGTTATTGATTGGTAAATGCATTGACTATATATTACTTCGTAACCCAGACGTACAGTCCTATTGTTATAAACGGTGTCGTTTTCTTGGATTACGTTGGATACGAATAACAGATCGCGCCAGATGTTAAGACGTGGGTGTAACAGAGAGGGAACGATGTTCAGCGATGCTTTTTCTCTTTTACTCTACCGGTTAACACGCAGCGCACTCACGTTGTCGTATCCAGCAAAACGACACCGTTCATAACAATTGCGAACGTCAAAACAAGAGTCGCTCTCTGGTGGCATCACCAAAATTCCGAGGATCCGTATAATTTTTGTCGTATTGTAAACGGAAGAAAATGAAACTTCGCTCGCTCTGTGCAAAGTTGAGAGTGAATTAATCCAAAAATTTTGAATGAACGACTTATTTTCCCAACTTTCATCTATTGATAAAACAAGTTATTGTATCATGATGAGTCATAATGAGAACAATTCCTGCTAAAAACTTTACCTCTATTTTGTAGAGTTTTAGTACAACTGGAAACCATTGATCCTCGGAACTTTTACATGCAATTCCATTGCGACGGTAGCGCCCTCGACGGACGCGACGTTCCAAATAGGACTGTACGTCTGGTTAATGTATAGTCAATGGTAAATGGTACGAGGTTTTCCGTGAAAGTGCGCAAAAGACAAGCGTGAAACAAAGTTAACCGAGTGGAACAAAATGAAGTATGGAAAACCTTGTACCATTTATCAATCAATAACTCGGAAAATGAGCTTCGGGGGGTGAAAAGAAGAGAAGATGATTTATTCTACATAAAATTTCCTTTCTAATGACGTTAATTTCAAGATAATCTATCGAGCCGTTCTCGAGTAATCCTTTCTTGAAAATCACGAATTTAACATGAGCTCCTATGGAAGTACGTTCTTTCTAGGAGTCAAAATGGCGTATGTCAATACTTGCGTGTTCTAGATGCTCTAACTTCACCTGGGATTAGCGATCGCACTTGTGCGATCGTTAGGCATGTATTTGGCGTACTTGACAGTGCGCGTGTACTTTTTCGCACATAATTTCGTGTGATTATAGATACCTAAAAGAGACAAGATAGCTAACTTCGTTAGTTCTAGTATTCCACCGCACGCCAACACAGCGACACAGTATTCTTGGGCTAAATTAACATTGCGCTTATGGATGTTTTTCAGTTTTCATCAATTATCTCGGAAACCGTTCATTTTTATGAAAAAATGAAGAGAACAAAATTTATTCCCCTTGTAATTTCCTATCAAATGAGACCTACTTTGAATTTTTTTTTTTCAAAATATGAAATAGGTCTCATACGATAGGAAATTACAAGGGGAATAAATTTTGTTCCTTTCATTTTTTCGTAAAAATAAACGGTTTCCGAGATAATTGATGAATACTGAAAAACGTCCATAAGCGCAATGTTAACTTAGCCCTACAATACAGTGGCGCTATCTCTCGGCACGTAAATTAGCTCGACAAAAATCGGGTACCGGATTTTAACACAGCGCATATGGAGAGTTAGCTATCTTGTCTCTTTTAGGTATCTATTGTCGAAAATCACCATGACGTCATGGTAGTCTTCGAGTGACTTGTTCAAGGACACATACACCTACCTTGTAGCGAGCGCAGCCACCTTCCTTGGTCATGCACGAGTTCACACTTGTTGATGCCGATTTCTTTTGTAGATGCGCGCATTCTTTCTGCATTTGTGTATTCGTGCATTATTTCGATTATTTGTTCAATTATTTTGTTTGTTTTTTTCCATCCTTCCATCCTCAATGGCTGCTGAAGAAGTGGCAAGTCAGGTTGTTCCCCAAGTGAGTCTTGATTCAATATATCTGAATTATTATTTTGATAATGGTGGATTATGCGCTCGTTACGCTGTCTTGAAACACATTTACGTCGGACGCAATACGATACTATTTGCGAACTGTAACTTTTGACAGAGCTCCTATACTTTCTAGGACTCTTAGTAAACGAAAATTGAGACGATTCTTATGCTTCTATAATATTATATCGAAGTCACTTTACCCTATATACTTTCGATAGTCGACAGAAATTCGGCTCACATTAACGGAGTATTTGTTCTCCTTTTCTGTCGACAGGTACCAAGACAGCGTAATATGTCGTGATTCGTGACTCCAGCAGTTTTATTACTTATTCCTATAGTTTTAAGCGGTGTTTAAATTTAATATCTGGTGTTCCTTATGGAATAAATTTTATACTTTTGTATTTGTCCCTTTGTTAATCGTATTAGGCAACACTGACAGTAATGTTAAGTTGAGTAGAGCGTTTTATTCGTGACGTCAACATTTACGCAGACTGTTGTGCTTACAATCCGTAAACTTACGCTTCCACTGCACAGCGCCACTGGCGTTGTATCTATTTATTATTTTCTCCTGTCTTAAATACAAGTGTTCTGTTTACACAGAGCAAACTCTGCCTTGCTATTTTCGACATCTATAAGTGTGATACTGATAGCCGCCCTGATAACGACGGCATGACGGTGGCGCTCTCTGGCGGAGGCACGGCCCGAATGAGGCTGCTTGATGGTCTGTCTGCTATATGGTCTAAGCAATAAACTTATCTGATGTAACTTTATGTTCTCTTCTGATTTTTCCATTTTTCTCATTCGATCAAACGCTGCTGCGACGCAGATAATGAACACGGTCACGAGCTACCAGAATCAGTGTTAAATATATTTTTATAACCACTTCATTCCTTGAAATAAGAATATGCAAACTCACTCTGTTTGAAGTCCGCACTCGGGATGTCGGATGAGATAAGGATTTTTCCCCATACAAAAGTAGAACATGATTTTCGCGCATTTTTTCCCGTAACCGTATGAACTATCAAATTAATTCAAGATCGTAACATTCTCAATATCTGTAATATTCAGTTCGATAAAGTTCATTATTGTACCTATTATATGTACTGTATTGTTATGATAAAAAAATGTGCTCCCTGTGAATTATTCTTCTCAAAATCTTGTGGAAATATTCAAGCATGGATGACAACGTTACTTGCGGATCCTCAAAGGACAGTAATAATTTGGTGTGTCAAAATATTTCTTATTTCTGTATTCGTGCTTTAATTAAGCAAGTACAAGTCAAGTTTTAAAATTCTGTGTTATAGCTCTCGGGTACTGGAGCAAGTAAGTTACCGAATCGAAGAATTCTAACGAACTTCGTTCTAGGCCAGACAGACGTCCTATCAGCGAATTACGAGGTAATAAGGCATTTGCTGTTCATCTTCAATTACTCTCCATTCTTTCAAGACTTCACCCGCATCATATTTACGTCTTTTATTTCAGAGTTTGGACTACGATAACTGTGAAAATTTTCTGTATTTGGAGGAAGAACGATTGAAGGGTTATAAGTTCATAGTGAAAAAGAATCTCTGCAGATGGTTAATGTTTGTCTTGATTGGCGTCTTTACTGCTTTCGTTGGTATTTTCATCGATGTTGCTATCGAAGAAATCGCCAATATCAAGTTCAGGAAACTGAAGAAATGTATCTTTTTGGCGAATAATGATATGAAAGTGTAACGCGTAAATATATCCTGCCATTAAATTCCCTTAATATCGAAACAGATTTTGACGAATCGAGTACAATGCATACATTACTAGCTCCAACTATTTTTTGGATCGGAGCAAACGCAATTCCTGTTTTCATAGGCTCAATGCTTGTGACCTACGTGGAAGTAAGTATTCATTATTTGAAATTCATGAAATTTGTTAGAAGTCTCAATTTGACCTACTTGGGAACTGATTGCAGCCTATTGCTCTGGGCAGTGGGATTCCTCAAGTAAAATGTTATCTAAACGGTGTAAAAATGCCGAGATTGGTTCGTTTCAAAACATTATTCGTCAAAACTATTGGTGTTATAACTACTGTGGTTGGTGGTTTAGCTGGTGGAAAAGTAAATTTATTGGAGTATTCCTCTCATCAGGTAATTATGACGTTATTCATGTAATTCAAATTTTTTATCGCCATGGTTTTTGTAACAGGAAGGCCCAATGATTCATTCAGGTGCAGTCGTGGCGGCTGGTTTAACACAAGGTAAATCAACGTCGTTTAATTTAGATATGGGAATTCTAAAATTTTTTCGTGAAGACCACGAAAAAAGAGATTTTGTTTCTGGCGGAGCAGCAGCTGGTGTTGCGGCGGCGTTTGGAGCTCCCGTCGGTGGGTCATCTTTTTATCATCGAAAAGAACGATGAAAAAATCACATGGAGAGTGTATTTTTGATTATTATTTCAGGTGGAGTACTATTCAGTTTGGAAGAAGGAGCCAGTTTTTGGAATCAGAGTTTAACATGGCGTATATTTTTGGCTTCCATGGTGTCCACGTTCACGTTAAATATTGTCTTGAGCACATATTACGGATATCCAGGTTTGATGCTAAATTTCTTTGTATAGGTTTTGTAGAAATCGTTATGTAGTACGATGTCTTTGCAGGACATTTGTCATTTCCGGGCTTATTGAATTTTGGAAAATTTGACAGTCTTTCGTACGAATTTTTTGAATTGGTTATATTCATACTCATCGGCGCTGCAGGTGGCATTTTTGGCGCGATATTCAATCATCTGAATTTCAAGCTTGCTGTGTTCCGCACTAGGTATTACTGTGAAGTGTGACAGTAACTATTTCCGCTGATCGATACTACAAAATTTGTATTGACTCTCTCATGAATAATTTCTTGCAAACCAGCAAAATAAATTCAATATACTTAAGAGCATTGTTTCAGTAGAAAATTTCTTAAAAATAATAGATCCGAGTTCATATTATGGTTTATTCATAAGTACGAGCAAATCACAGGATAGCTCAGATTATGGATCAACAAAAAACGCTTAAATTTTTTGCCCCCAAGATCTTTCGCATGCGAGGCGGTTGCCAAAACCATTCCAAGTTTTCTGTTTCACAATCCGCCCATACTTAATTTTTTGTATTGCGGCTTAAGGGGTAATTTTTAATCTTCATGGCCTGTTGAATTTCGAAATTCGCCATTTACACAATGATATGTCTGCAGTACCTTTTGTTCAGCTCCTTCATTCATCGGGACTTCGTGAATACAACACTTTTTATACTACCTATGGGGTTTTTACAATATTTTCGTGTTCTATCAATTTGAGAGCAAGAAAAACGTTCGGCATGTTTGATGTTAAAGAATTTTCGGCGAGCAAGCATTATTTTTCATAACGAAAAAATATATTTTTTGGATTCGAATGAACATTCGCGATTAGGTAATAAAATTTCCATAAAACTGAGATCATAAGAATTTGTGACTTCTAAAATGAAGTGCTCGAAAGTAGGATACAGTTACTCAGAAGTCGAAGTATAGGTTGTATAACCGTCCTTTTAGATTGTGCAACTAGGATGCACTAATTTGTAAGTCTTGATTGATCACTTGTATTCTCATTTCAGATATATGACCTCGCGTCGGTATTTGAAGGTAATAGAAGCTGTCACCGTAGCTATTGTAAGCGCCGTAGCTGCACTGTTTATGATGTCAGTCTCAGATGATTGTAAGCCTTTGGGTTTGGATCCGACCAATTACCCAACTCAAGTACATTTTTATTTTTTTTTCTTTCCCTCCTTCCTTGTGTTAGGTTGTTTCACATTGTCTTATGTTCTCTAGTTATATTGTGCGGATGGCAAATATAGTGCATCAGCTGTACTTTGGTTACAAGTTCCTGAAGCAAGTGTTCGATCTCTTTTTCATGATCCAGCCGGTAAGAAAAAAGATTAATATATATATGTAAGAATTAGCGGTTTCCGGTGCGCCTGACCGCCACCCATCCGTTGAGTTACCAAATTTCTTCCTAAAAATTTGAAATTAGACTCATTCGAGAGGAAATTCAAGAGGCTATAATTTTTGTTCTCTTCAATTTTTCATAAAAATGAGTAAAACTCGAGTTATCACGATAATTGGATTTTCAGAACTTCGACATTCAACGCGTTTGAACGTTCCAAACAATGTATAGTGAGAAACAGTTCTACTGCGTCGATACTCGATAATCCTCGTTTTTTTCAGTTTTTTCGCCCACTTTTTCAGCCTGAGGAAGCCAGATATTCGAAATTTATTCAAAAATCTCACCCGAATAAAGAGAAATTTTTCAAAAAAAATTCCAAGAACTATATGTAAACACACCGACAAACATTCTATTTTATATATTAGATATGCTTGCACTCGCAGACAGAATAGGTAGTTGTAGTTGTTATAAGTAAGATAAAGAATAGATATAGCGTGTGAGTTGATTTACGTTTTGTACGAGAGTCAAGATCCTTCATTAGAGACTTAATATCAGGGCGTAATGAAGGTCTACAAATCATTAGAGATCTCGTATCGAGGTATAACGAAGTTCGATTCTGACAAATCAACTAACCATCATTTGCGCCAATTCATAGTTTAGTCTTTGGGAAAAACGGAATGCTGGAAAAACTATAGAGTCTACGAAAATCGGTGAAGGATCGTCCCAACATTCTTCTCTGGTCGCAGACTCTCATAAGAGGGGGCGATGTAAGAATATGCATGTATTATTCTTGCGCGCTAGCACTCGCAGACAGAATAGGTAGTCGTAACTTTGTTATTAGATGAAGAATAGATACGAGTATCAGTTGATTGACGTTTTGTACCCGAGTTAAGATCGTCTATTAGAGACTTGGTATAAGGGTATGATACAGTATCGAGGTGCAACAAAGTTTGATTTATATAGTAGGTTGACGGTACAAGTAGGTAAGCGCGTCTTTATCCACGCTTGTTCGACGCGTGATTGTTGCTAACCACATATTATGTTTTTGATAAAACGCAAAGTTTTGTCATTTGAATCCTGGTTCGAACACCGTTGGAACAAATTTTTGCAAAAAAAAATTTTTGTTCGTTTTACACCTCTTTTTGTATTATGATTATTTTTCTACATTAATCCTCTTCGTTCACGCCTACGTCACAGCATCGTTGTATTCAAAATAATTTCGAGATTTGTGATCGATGGTGCTTAGGGAAAGTAAACAAACTTTTTTTACACGGACTTTTCCATAAGAAGAAAAATTGAATTCGATCATTTGCTCATATTTGAATAGAAGAATAAAGTGAGAAACGAAAAATACATTAAAGAAAGTTTTGTTTTTACATGACAAACAGATATCAATTTAAATGAGACAGTTCCTGATGATGACGACGAGGTGCGTCGAAACGTCGAGTTGTTTTTGAATAAAGGTGGCAACAAAAGCAAACTGTCTCACTTGAAAAGAAAAATACATTTTCAAATACTTGAGATCTTTCAGATCTTGATTATCAACGTTGAATTATTTATTTATTTCTCATTTTGAAATACTAACACATGATCGAAATGTTCCCTGTGTATTCTTATGGGAGTCGATAATGTTCTAAGCACCATCGCATGATACTATCGCAAAATTCTGCGATACTATCGCAGAATATCGCGCACTATCGATCAAAATTGCTCGATGTTAGCAGTTGGTGACGTCACGTGAACGAAGAGGATTGTAAATTGATCTGGGTCAATAATAACACAAAAACGCGATGTTTTGTGAGTTTAAGAAAAAACGGGCCTTTAATGGCAAAATCCTTCCTTCTTCGAGAAATAAAAAAGAAACTTCTTCATTTGAAAAAAAAAAAAGAGAAAAAAAACACATTTGAAAATAATGTATTTTTTATTTTCCTTCCTTTATATTAATTTTTCTTCAATACTTCTACATTTATCTGTATGTAAGACCGTACAGCTCACGAAATACAACAATACTTCTGAGATTGCAGTGATAAACACGGAATCAACAAGAAGTTCACAGTTCCGATTATGTGCTAACGACATGTTGTAGCTTGGAAGATGATAACATCAACCGTCCTACTAACTAATATAACTACGCCTGCCAAACCTCTCTGCGAATAGCGCAGTTACCGAGATTGCGGTGTGACGGAATCATACATGTATAAGTAATGTGATGTAATTTATGAGGAATTTATGACATATCTTCGTCGCAGAAAAGATTGTCGCGGAAAAGATCGCCTACTAAAGTTATATTTTCAAATTCCTTTGAAAATACATCGTCCGCATTTGACGTTTCATTAGGTAGTCCCCACAAACGTTCCAAAGGAGAAACCATAAAAAATTGATGGAATCAACATTTAAATTAGACTCAGGGAGAAACCATAAATAGATTGATAGAATCAAAATTTGAGTTAGTCCAAGGGAGAAACCATAAAAAATTAATAGAATCAATATCTTTGAATTAGACTAAGGAAGAAACCATGAAAAATTGACAGAATCAAAATTTGAATTAGACTAAGGAATAAACCATAAAAAATTGATGGAATCATTATGTTTCAATTAGACTAAGGAAGAAACCATGAAAAATTGATGGGTTCAAAATTTGAATTAGACTAAGGAATAAACCATAAAAAATTGATAGAATTAACAATTGTGTTAGACCAAGGAAGAAATCATAAAAATTTATGGAATCAATATGTTTCAATTAGGCTAAGAAAGAAACCATGAAAAATTGTTGTTCTAACTCAAATGTTGATTCTATTAATTTATTTATGGTTTCTCCTTAAATTAATTTCGATTAGAAATCATATTAAAAAAATCGGGTTCAAATAACGCAATTTGTAATTCAAGGAACCGCGCCTAATGATAAAAAAGATAAAAACAGACGCCTGCAATCAATATTTCACTCATATCATGAGAGAAACCATTCAAATATTATTTTCAGGAACGTTCATGATTATTTCAGTCACACCAGGAGAGAAACTATTCAAAAAATTGAAAAGCTAAATAGAAGACAAACTTCAGTCACAGTAGGGCAATTTGTAATTTCATTTTATGGCAAAATGCAACGTAAGTGATGAGAAATTACAAAACATACAGAAGAACAGTATTGCGAATAATTTCAAAATTAATATTTCCTATCTTTGAAACATTTTCATTTGTAACATTATGAAGAAGTTGTCAAATATCAACATAGACAATTGCCAATAATTGAAAGAAAGTTAATCATAAAGACAAGTAAACTAAGGTAAACAGCACGGTATAAGATGAAGAGGTAATGACACAACGCTAAAATTGTGTCCGCAGTTTTGAAGTTGTACATACAAACTTCCGCTAGGTTTGCAGCGAACACTCGGGCTGTTTCCCTGTTCCTTCTACACCCCACCTGCGCCGAAACGTTACCGTTGGTACCATAGTATTGATGAAATTTCCAAGGATTATAAAAAATCCAAGAATTTACTTAGAAGGATGATTCTTTCAAAATTTTATAGAGTAGATTAAATGGTATTTTTATGCCAAATATGAAATGCATCGGCTGATTCCTAATCCTGCAATAAATTTTTGAAAGTAGCGGCGTTCCCATAAGACTCTGTACATTACCCATCACTTTCATCACGAGCGCTGCGCTCGGAATGTTCAGAACTACTTCAAAATCACGGACAGCGTTTACCACAGTCAGAATACGTTCGTGTCACTACCTCTTCATCTTATACCGTGGTAAACAGTAAGAAAATAAGACAACGGCTAATTCCACCAACTCGAACAGAATTTTTTTTATTTAAAACACTGACGTTTCGTCCAAGTCACCGGACTTCATCACGATTAAATTTCTGTTTACTCGTGATGAAGTGCCGTGACTTGGAAGAAACGTCGGTGTTTTAAATAAAAAAAATTATGTTTGAGTTGGTGGTATTAGCCGTTGTCTTATTTTCTTGGTTTTTAAAAAAGATATTCTACAAATAAATTTAAATTTGTTGTAAGGTAAACAACGCAGCATTCGGACCGGGCAGCGCTAGCATCGCGTAAAATTTTTGAATTTTTGAAAATCTCTCAAAAATATTTTCATCTGAAAGAAAATTTTCCGCTCTTCAGTTTTGTTCCTCACGAGTACACGCCTAAATTCATTATTTTTGGAGAAATTCAAGAAAAACTAAAAAATCACCTTTAGTTTCAAGTCATGATCACCGTTTGCTTATCAGTACTTCCCGAGTATTTTACATGGGCGACGCTAGCGATCCTACAATATGCCCGGTCCCAATACCTGCTCCAGTACTACAAGTCGAAATAATGAAGGGTAAACCAAAGCTTACTCGTAAACGCTGCCTTGTGGCCCGCTCGGTTGAAGGCACCGAGCCACGGCCTACTTTATATAAGGCCGGAATGTAGCGAAGTCACAACGTCGCACTCTAAAATCAGTGGATACAGGTTTACATGGACGCTTATGGGAAAAAACGAAAAAATTCAAGTATTTTGATTCGCACGCTAATAAAACGCGGTTTTCGGAAAAAACGAAGAGAATATAACTTGAAGAGCAAACGATTTTCTGTTTTTTAAGCCCAATTTTAGTAAAATTGGTGCTGTACAAGTGCAGTTATTATCGTTTGAAAATTAAAAATCAGATAGGAGACGAAGTGCGGTACACGTACACCGTGGTTACACCGCACCGATGAACATGAACCGCCCCGAAACATCACTGATAAGAATCCACTGCGCGCTGTTGTCATTTTCTGCATTCCGGCCTTATATAAAGTAGGCCGTGACCGAGCTCGTACATTCAACGCGTCTACTCGGCAACAAGGAGGTTGTAGAATCACGCGCTCCGCGGCCGCGAAAAACCTATTTGTACTGTCGACCTACTCGTATACCGGTATGTAGTTGGTGTTTCGTAAGAAGAGAAAAATACGCGAAGTAATTAAAATTATAAAAGAAAGGAATTCGATCAACTCTAGAAGTAATAGTGGTGAATCACAAAATTTTTACTCTCATCTCTTTGATGAGTAATTTGCTTGTTTTTTCAGGACGTCAGCTTTTTGTATCCTCGTTTCATTTTATTGTAGTGATTAGTTTTGTTTACCTGAAGAAGAACGCTAACGCGTCGTAAATATTTACTTGTGCTTAAGTGGAAGTTAAGCGAAAAAATATTATAGTAATTTCGTATAATTTGTGTGATTGCTCAATTTGTGAGAAAAAAAAAAAAATAAAAAAATATATTCTGCTGACTTTACTATGTACAGTACAAAGAACTTGTTAAATTAGCCGATAGAGATATTCATGATTATGTATCCTCTTAAATATTAACTAGAGTTCTATAAAATAGTTGGAAAACATTAAAGATAAATGTTGCTGAAAGTTTTTGTATCCGCTTGTCATTGCAATTTAGATTTTTCAATTCCGACCTAAAAGCTGCTGCATTATGAAAACTCAAACTGGGTAATATCAATATCTGTGACGACTCTATAAATCCGAATAAATTAGTACTTGAATAATTTACCACAACTCACTAGAGAGATTCCAGAACATACGATTAATTTTAGGGAACGAACTTTACAATTGAGCAACTCAACTTTGCACAAATTACGCGTGCTCATCAAGTATCAAATTATTAAAAATTTCTTCCTTTTTCAAGGGTCTTTCAACACTTCAACAATTGTATATTTTACTATTGTTTACTATATTTTATCTATGTGGACCTACGGCTTGAGCGTATCGGGTGGATTATTTATTCCAAATTTGGTCATCGGAGCTGCGTGGGGTCGATTGGTCGGAATTTTGTTGCAATCGGCATTCCCCGACGTTGTAAGAACCTAATATTTGTTTTGTAACAGAATCTTTATGGTGCTTTACGTTCATGTATTCGTGCGTGGTAACTTTCCATTGATATTTCCCGTTCTTCTTTTCTTCCAATAAGGAATGGCAAGATATGGAAAAGTATGCGCTCGCTGGTGCTGCAGCACAGTTGGGCGGTGTTGTTCGTATGACTATCAGTTTAACGGTCATTTTGATCGAAGCGACAGGGAATATTACGTTCGGCCTACCTCTTATGCTCACATTGATTACTTCAAAATGGGTCGGTGATTTCTTTACAGAGGTAAGATTTCTTTTTGAAAATAGCGAGCGTAGTGTTGATGATTTTAGTCAAGTGATTCGTTCATCTCAGGGTCTTTATGATATGTACATAAATCTCAATGGTATTCCATTACTTGCTTGGGAACCACCACCATTGTCATCAAATGTGTACGCAAGTGAAGTGATGAGCTATCCAGTGGTAACATTTAGAACTGTGGAAAATGTTGGTCGCATTGTAGACGTCTTAATGAAAGAATCCTACAATGGCTTCCCCGTCGTGGATCCACAACTCGGTCAACATTCTGTAGAGAGGGATGTGCAACCCAGGTCAGGAGGTCACTTGAGGGGGCTCATTCTGAGACATCACGTGATAATTTTATTAAAAAATAAAGTGTTCAACGAATGTTCGTCTGTGTGGGATTCAGATGAGGTTTCTCTGGAGATGTTTCGTCAACAATATCCTCGGTATCCTCGTATTCAGGTAAATTTGTCTGCGCAATACGACATTCGCATTATCTTTGCCCAGAAAAGTAACCTACGATTTCATAGGATGTGTTCATTACGGACCAAGAGCGTAATTTCACTATCGACCTGAGAGCGTTTATGAATCCATCTCCATACATAATCCAGCATGTGAGTTTTTTTGTATTATTTGTTCTTATTCAAAAAATTGGTAGGTATTTATAATAATTTTACATACTGTCGCATAACTTTTTTCTCATCGTAGACAGCATCGTTACCTAGAATATTTCGTCTTTTCCGCGCCCTTGGCTTACGTCATCTGATTGTTATCAACGATACCAATGAAGTGAGTCGAATGACATGTTTTTTCATGATTTTCTTCTCCTTTCTTAATTTGATCGTGTGGTTTTGATTGGAAGGTTGTCGGAATGATAACGAGGAAAGACTTGGCAAGGTACAAAGTTTCCAGACACCTAGGTCGTATCAAGGTGGACGAAATTAAAATCTCATCACATCTGTGATAACTTACGGGGGGGGGGGAAAAAGAAAATAATATTATGGTATTTTGTGCGCGATAAGTTTGTCTTTTAATTTTCAATTTTTGCATGAAACAGTTTTATGCTAAATTTCAAATTCAAGTTTTATTTATATTTGTAAATTATCATAAATGTTTTGTTGACGACACACAACTTCGATCCGCACAATTCTTCCTAACGTTATTTTACCCCGGAATTAATATTGACTTTATAAAAATTTATTCATTTATTTATTATTTATTTTAAAGATTGATTTAATTATCTCGCATACGAACTAGTTGATAATTATTGTAAGACTGTGAACTCATTCAATGTCTTGAACTACGGATATCTATAAATATTTTTACTGACTGTTATTTCCATTAATTTCTATCTGAAGATTTATGCATTCGCAATGAGACTCCTAATGAGTGTGGAGCTAACTAATAAAGTAGAATTGTTCGCGTTGTGGGTTTGTCATTGATAAATCAATTTAAAGCGCTCAGAGAGGCTGAACATGTAGGAGTACTAATGGACTATACTCGTAGAATACAATCAGGCAAACTGTTACTAATGCAAAGCGAGTAGTTGCGTTTATAATTAGGAGTACAACTTTTTTTACAGGGGAAATGAGGAAAACCTATCCAAAAAAAGGGAGCATAGCTACAGATTTGCGCTTTTAAGATAGGAGACCAAAAAGGGGGTGAACGAACAGAGCGAAAGAGTGACTGCTGTCAAAATCCTCGATTATTTACATCATCGATAATTCGACTTAGCCTAAATAGGCTAAACCATTTCTTTTCTCGACCTCCTTTCCATTAAAAATTAACGGCGTCTTATTACAATGATTACTAAGCAATTTATCAGCTACGATATCCTTCCGATATTTCGAATTGTCACAAACCGTAAATTTCACAACAAGTAGATTTCTAGGAAGTATATCCTTTTCGTGCGTACCGAAGTAGTTTTATCAAATTCAGAGAATCATGGAAATGGAAGAAATAGTTGTCCCCCTTAACGAGGCGATCGATTTGGTAAGTACTGATTTTCTGATCCTTTCCTGAACGTAGTTTCGATATACCAACTCTAAAAGACTTCTACGAGATCATTGTCGTGTAACTCTAAATTTACATCCTTCGAATACGATTCAGACAACTTTCGTCTTCGTTGAAGACAGCTTTGGTCAAGTCGAGATTGAATCTACCTATTATTGGAAAGCAACCTCCACTAAGCGCCTCTGACTCTTCTTTAGTAACCATCTTTGGATTACGTTTAGATCTCTCTGAATTAGTATTTACTCTACCAGACGTAGACTGACGGACTGCTTTTGTTTTCTGTCCGTTAGGAACTTCAAGATAAACCCTTCATAGTTGACACCATCGTACGTAGTTTAACAAAATTTAATTCGTTGTATAGATTTATAATTAATTACACATATGTAAATTAAGTTAACATTCGTTGACCTAAAACTGATTTCTTTCTTAAAATCCCTCAAAACTTGTTGTGATTTCTCTACTAGGTCAAGTCTTCAAATCTCGTACGATCCACGGCACACCGCGAGATACAAATCACAACTACTGCCTCCCCCCTCCCCTCACCCCTCGAACGTTGTTTCTTATATGTAGTTTACATTAGATCTATACTAGGTCTGGGCTTTCGTTATGCTAAGCTTTGACTTCGGACACTGTACCTAAGCCGGAAAGTGAATCGGCCAGAAGATTTTTTTCCCCCTATCATCTCCCATAAAGGAATGTACACGGGCTTCCACCCGTGAGAGTTCTCAAAATTGGCTTACAGATTCAAGCCGACCCTGCTTCAACGTCGCCTGCGGCATAGCTTCTTGATGTTGTAATTTTAAGGGCATGCTTTACCCTTATAGACCATTAAGAGAGGTAGACGGCTAGCGTTTCATGAGAGCCCATGTTACAGAGTGTTACCAACATCAAATATACGCGCGTTTATGGAGAAATTCCCCTCATAATCAGCTGTTCCCATGTATTAGGTATAGGATGATGGTCACAGCATTTTGAAAACATTGGTGGTCTATCTCTCTTAATGGTCTAAGGCTTTACCTAGTAGTGAACTCAATTTGTAGTATGAGACTAGCTGGAATGCGCGCTGAACAAAAAACGTGAAACAAAATGACAGAATATCTTTTTTTCTCTTTTTTTTTTTGTTGAGCGCGCATGAAACGACGGAACCCAGTTGAACAGAATATCTTCTTTCTCTCTCTTGTCTTCGTTCAGCGCGCGTTCCATCCAGCTAGTCTCATACTAAATATTGAGTTAAAGCCGCAACCTACAGCGCATTGTGGGAAAATATTCTGGAATACTGACTACTGCTTGAAATCACCTCTAAATCTCATGAAAGTTTGAAAAGTACTAACGTAAGACTCTATCAAGATTGAAAAGGTATGCATTTATCGGCCCACAATGATGAAGTTGAAATCACGGAAAAAAGATGCTGTTCGCACGAAATATGAAACTGCTGAATGGAAAAACCTCGCAGCCGAAAAAGAAAGATCACAAAAAAAATTTATTTTTGAACACGATTTAATTTGATTACCCGCTAAACAAAATTTACCCGAAAATTTAATACCTTTTAAATATAATTTTTAAAAAAATACGATATTCTAATGCACGATATTCTAATGCACGAAAAAAAAGTGAAAAACAGAAAAAGGAAAAAATAAATGACAATAAAATTGAAATCTACAAACAACTAAATAAAAGAAAGCATTATTGTATAATGAGGGCGCGCTTCGCCTTCAACGGCCTCCCTCTCATTCATTTCATATTTTGCTCTACCTACCGCTTCACCATTCACATTAGTTAGACCAATTTCAAGAATTCATATTTCATCACTCTCATTCTTTTCCATCCCAATTAAGACGTTCGGTTCCATTCCTAGTCATCTGAACCTAATCATTAAAATGAAATAAACGTGCAATTTGAACATAGGTATCAAATTTATTATTGCGAACGTTCGAATGTTCGATAATGAAGAGGCTACTATTTGTAGGGTCGGCCCGTCGTACGAGGCCGACCTTATTGTAAATTGTAATCCTATTTAGGGTCGGCGCAGGCGCTAGCCGACCATATTGTAATCACTTTTTAGGGTCGGCTCACGTCGCGGAAGCCGACCATATTATTGTAATCACTTTTTTCTTCTTCGTCTTCGGCTCAGTTCAGTCGCGCATGTCACATCACGGATGTCACCGTCGTCACGTTCAGTAGGCCACAGTGGCCACAACGCAGTATAAACTGCGGGTAAGGTTTGTTTATCAATTATCATTATTGCGTTCTGCGTTTTTTCAATTGAGTCAAAAATTACCTACCCTCACGGTATAAGATGAAGAGGTAATGACACACCGCTAAAATCGTGTCCGCAGTTTTGAAGTTGTACGTACAAACTTCCGCTAGGTTTGCAGCGAACACTCGGGCTGTTTCCCTGTTCCTTCTACACCCCACCTGCGCCGAGACGTTACCGTTGGTACCCTAGTATTGATGAAATTTCCAAGGATTATAAAAAATCCAAGAATTTACTTAGAAGGGTGATTCTTTCGAAATTTTATAGAGTAGATTAAATGGTATTTTTATGCCAAATATGAAATGCATCGGCTGATTCCTGATCCTGCAATAAATTTTTGAAAGTAGCGGCGTTCCCATAAGACTCTGTACATTACCCATCACTTTCATCACGAGCGCTGCGCTCGGAATGTTCAGAACTACTTCAAAATAACGGACAGCGTTTACCACAGTCAGAATACGTTCGTGTCACTACCTCTTCATCTTATACCGTGCCTACCCTGTACGTACGCCTAGCCTAAAGTGTTTTTGTGTTGTTTCTCCTATCTTGGATTGCGTGTTTGCATTCATCAGTGTTTGCATTCATCAGCGTATTAATAAATTTGATTCAAATTATAAATTTATTTTCGTTCTCATCTGGGAACAGTTAGTTTATTTATGATTATTATTGATTAATTAGCTAGCCGCTGCTGAGTAATTCGTTGTGATGACGAGAAGGAATGAAACAATAAAAATAGTAGCGTCTTGTCTTTATTATCCAACGTTCTCAAATTGAAAAGATCGACTACGAATGGAACCAAACATCCTAATTGCGATGGAAAAGAATATATAGAGTAATCAAATGTGAATTCTTGTAATTATTCATTGAAGACTCGAATCTGTATGTATAATGTTGAAACGAGCACAAACGTTTTTCATGAACCTATCATTCGTTAAGCATTAAGGGTATGCTTCACACAGAAGAAACACGCGTAAATATACAAGAATGTAGGTTGATTCCGAGGCGACCAATTATGATCCGCAAAATGAACCAATTGTTCTGAATTCTTTCAAAGTGTTAGGTGATAGTTTGATACAGATTTATATTGAATCAGAACTCGTAATATTATTCGGAACTGTCGTTATTAACAATTGAAACTTTCAAGCTGTTTTGTGCGTTAATAACCAGAGTTGTAAATAATATTACGAGTTCTGAATTAATGTTAGGCTTTCATCTGGGAACAGTTAGTTTATTTATGATTATTATTGATTAATTAGCCGCTGCTGATTAATTCGTTACGATGACGAGAAGGAATGAAACAATAAAAATAGTAGCGTCTTGTCTTTATTATCGAACGTTCGCAAATTGAAAAGATTGACTACGAATGGAACCAAACGTCTTAATTGCGATGGAAAAGAATATAGATAGAGTAATCAAATGTGAATTCCCTGAAATTGGTCCAAACAATGTGAATGGTGCAGCGGTACTTAGACCAAAATCTAAAGTGAATGATTGTTGAGTATCCTGATCATAAAATTGGTATCTAATTACAATGATTCTAGTCTCCAATCTGAGTTTGTAGTTCTATTCTTTAGAACGTGAGTACCTGAGTGGAAAGTATATGAGGTATGATGAACAGTTTGGATGAATAATTATCGAAATTTTATTATTTCAACTTGCAAGGTACATTTAGTGTCTAGTGCCGGTTCTTACGCCTGGTGTTAGAAGCCAAATATCATCTTAAGGGTATGCTCTACCTAGTCACTCACACGTAGACACACACAAAATATGTATCACATGTTGCGATTTTTGCCCCGAGATAACTGATTAAATAAAGCATGAAATATCTTGAAACTTCGTATTTACATAGACAAAACTTAGGAAAATACGGCTAATTGGTTCACACGAACTAATTTTGTTCATTAATTGGAATTCAACGATTCGAAGATGGCCCCTTCAGACGTAAGTTTAAACGTTTCTTCGAGATCATTCAGAATATTTCGCGATCTGTCAACTAATTAGCCGTATTTTCCTCAACTTCAAGAATAAATTACACCACCTAACGAATCATTTTGTACATTATTCGATATGTTATATGTGGGCAAAAATCACTACCCGCAACACACCATCTTTTTGTACTTCTTGGACTTGAAAATATTTTAAACTGTTGGACTTGGAATTATTCTCCAATTGTTGGACTTTGAAATATTTTCATACTTCTCGGACTTAAGGTTTTCATTTTTAATTCTTGGACTTGGAAATATTTTCAACTGTTGGACTTTGAAAGGAATATTTTCAACTGTTGGACTTTGAAATATTTTCAAATTGGGGAACTTCAAAATATTAACAACTAGATTTTTCGAGGATAAGAAGTTATTAAGATATCTGAGATGGAAATTAACTGAAAAGCGAAAAGTTTGAAGCGAAAAGCGGTGACATTTTTTGGAAGTGAAAAGCAAAGCAAATGTTGGAAAAGCAAAAAGTATAAACTATATAGCAGAAGTATTTCAATTTTGCGCTTTTTAGTAAACGACGATCAGAAAAATTTATTGGATTTTTGACAAGTCTCTCTTGACTGAAATAAAGAAAAATTAATATTATAATCCGATTCAGGCCGACCCTGATACTATGTCGCCCGCGACATAGCTTGTTTTATTTTCTTCTTCGTCTTCGGCTCAGTTGAGACGCTGACGTCATGGTCGAGTGAGCCGTATGCTGTACAGTCTCGAGTCTTTGGCTCTTGGTGTGTTATCATTGCATTTTGCGTTTTGATTGTATTCAACTGTTGTAATGGGTCGGAGGAATCACATAGGAACGGAACAATAAAAATAGTAGCCTCTTTATTATCGAACATTCTTGAACGTTCGCAATAATAAATTTGATATGTTCAAATTGCAAGTTTATTTCATTTTAATGATTAGGTTCAGATGACTACGAATGGAACCGAACGTCTTAATTGCGATCGAAAAGAATGAGAGTGATGAAATATGAATTCTTGAAATTGGTCTAAATCACGGTATAAGATGAAGAGGTAATGACACAACGCTAAAATCGTGTCCGCAGTTTTGAAGTTGTACGTACAAACTTCCGCTAGGTTTGCAGCGAACACTCGGGCTGTTTCCCTGTTCCTTCTACACCCCACCTGCGCCGAGACGTTACCGTTGGTACCCTAGTATTGATGAAATTTCCAAGGATTATAAAAAATCCAAGAATTTACTTAGAAGGGTGATTCTTTCAAAATTTTATAGAGTAGATTAAATGGTATTTTTATGCCAAATATGAAATGCATCGGCTGATTCCTGATCCTGCAATAAATTTTTGAAAGTAGCGGCGTTCCCATAAGACTCTGTACATTACCCATCACTTTCATCACGAGCGCTGCGCTCGGGATGTTCAGAACTACTTCAAAATCACGGACAGCGTTTACCACAGTCAGAATACGTTCGTGTCACTACCTCTTCATCTTATACCGTGGTCTAAATAATGTGAATGGTGAAGCGGTAGGTAGAGCGAAATATGAAATGAATGATCGTTGGACGGTATCTAATTACAATGATTCTATAGTCTCCAATCTGAGTTTGTAGTTTTATTCGATAGAACGTGAAAAGCTAAGTGGAAAGTATGAGGTATGAACAGTTTGAATGAATAATTATCGAAATTTTATTATTTCAACTTGCAGTCTGTGTAAGGTACGTCTATTTAGTGTACCGTGTATTTAGTGTACCGGTTATCTTATACCTGAGTTAGAAGCCAAATATCATCGAAATCAATATTATTTCGCAATGCAATGTTTACAATGATGTATTGGAATCGAATTTTTTGGTTTTGACTGTTTCTTATGTCTTTGCTTGTTCGCATTGATCAGCGTATTAATAAATTTGATTTTACGGAATGTTCAAATTATAAATTTATTTTCCTTTAATAAATACAAATGAAACGAGACTCTTTACAATGCGATGGGAAACCGAAATGAATAATTGCAAATGAAAACCTAGGGAACAGAATGATTTAAAAGTCGATCATAGATCGCGAATGCGGTATCCCGGCTTTGTAGTCCGCAATTCAATTTTGAATTTTAATTTACCTATACTTTTAGATTCTAAGTATTTCTTTGAAGTTGACTACAAAGGTAGTATAATTATGTACATCGTTGGGTTTTGAGCAGACAAATGAAGTTGGTGGTGGTATTAATTAATCAAGGATTTCAATTCTAGGTAATGCTACGATTTGTGTTACTTATTATTCTTATCTCATGACGAAAATATCAGCGTTATTTGGACTCAACAGTGGTTCCTTCAGGTTATTGAATAAATACCAATGAAACGAGATTTTTTATAATGCGATGGGAAACCAAAATGAATAATCGCGAATATAGCCTAAACATAGGGAACAGAACGATTTAAAAGTCGATCATAGATCGCGAATGCGGTATCCCGGCTTTGTAGTCCGCAATTCAATTTTGTATTTTAATTTACCTATAACTTACTTTTAATTCTAAGTACTTTGCATTTGACTACAAAGGTAGTATAATAATTACATCGTTGGGTTTTGAGCAGACAAATGAAGTTTGTGGTAGTATTAATTAATCAAGGATTTCAATTCTATGTAATGTTATGATTTGTATTACTTATTATTCTTATCTCATGACGAAAATGACAGTTGTTGGAAGGGTGTAATATCAGAGTTATTTGTACTCAACAGTGGTTCCTTCAGGTTATTGCTTATTAATTGTTGAGTGTTAGCTTTTACAAATAGAATCGAAAAGATGTGATGTGAGTACTTGAAAAGGTGGTTCTCACAATGGATGAAATTGAATACAAATGAAAGGGAATGTCTTACAACGCGATGGAAATATGAAATGAATACATAATTACAAATAAAAAAGTAGGAAATAGGATGATCAAAAATTGATTGTGAATGCGATATCCTAGCTTTGTAATCCTCAATTCAATTTTAATTTGTACTTGGTCCTACTTTCTAGTTGGGTTTTAGCGCAGAGAGAGAATCAAATTAACACTAAAGACTGAATGATTGCTTAAAATAGGTAATAGCCAAAGACATCTGAGATCTGTGCACAAACCTCTTCCAGCTTGTTCTACAAGTTTCTTTTTGATACATACCATATACTCCGTTCACGTTAAGAAAGGATAGAAATATGTACCTTGAGAACGGAACGCTCCAGTTAATTTTAATCAACCGTTCCGTTCTCGAGGTACATACTTCTATCCTTTCTTAGTGTGAAAAGAGCATAATACATTTTTGTAATAGTGATCAAATTCACGCCGACCCTAGTACTACGTAGCTCGCTACGTAGCTTGTTTTCTTATTATTTCTTTGTTTTCTCAGTTCAGTCGCGCATGTCACATCACGGATGTCACCATCGTCACGTTCAGTAGGCCACAGTGGCCACAACGCAGTATAAACTGCGGGTAAGGTTTGTTATCAATTATCATTATTGCGTTCTGCGTTTTTTCAATTCGGACTCGACAGCCGAGTGGCTGATATCTAGCGGGCATTTCTTGTAATACACAAAACATACACCACTACAAACACACGCACTGGAGGTACTTTATCAATGTCAGGATAAAATAATACACAGGTGTTAACGGAAGAAATGTTTTCAGTTTGTCACCATTTTACCAGAACTTCATTTACGAAGCAAATGAAAACGAAAATACGTAATTTTGAACCATCGTATTAATATCTAGGGAACACTTTTCCAATAAATTGAATTATAATTGAGTGAGAGCTCATTGAAAAATTTCCCATTTGAAAATATAGGGAACGAGAATTGTATCCTAACATTGATAACAAGGTGGGGTAAGAGAGGAAGCCGGGATGCTAGCGCGCATTCGCTCTGTCCAGTCCGAATTGAGTCAAAAATTACATACCCTGTACCTACGCCTAGCCTAAGGTGTTTTTGTGTTGTTTCTCCTATCTTGGATTGTGTGTTTGCATTCATCAGCGTATTAATAAAATTTGATTCAAATTATAAATTTATTTTCGTTCTTATCTGGGAACAGTTAGTTTATTTACGATTAGGTATTATTGATTAATTAGCTAGCCGCTGCTGAGTAATTCGTTGTGATGACGAGAAGGAATGAAACAATAAAAATAGTAGCGTCTTGTCCTTATTATGGAACGTTCTCAAATTGAAAAGATCGACTAGGAATGGAACCAAACATCTAAGTAATTGGGATGGAAAAGAATATATAGAGTAATCAAATGTGAATTCTTGAAATTGGTCTAAACAATGTGAATGGTGAAGCGGTACATAGAGCAAAATCTAAAATGAATGATTGTTGAGTATCCTGATCATAAAATTGGTATCTAATTACAATGGTTCTAGTCTCCAATCTGAGTTTGTAGTTCTATTCCATAGAATGTGAGTACCTGAGTGGAAAGTACTTATTTATGAGGTAGGTATGATGAACAGTTTGGATGAATAATTATCGAAATTTCATTATTTTAACTTGCAGTAGGTATAAGGTACATTTAGTTTCTAGTGCCGTTTCTGTGTTAGAAGCCAAATATCATCTTAAATCAATATTTCGCAATGTATATGTTATGGTTAATCTGGGTATGCGGTTAATGTGGGTTTTTCGTCATCGCTGAGCGTGTTTTCGGTCGCGTCCGGCGTGGTAGCGTTTTACGGCGAGAGTGTGCGCATGCAGGCAACGTTCAAAGTAGCGCCGCCGTACACCGCTCGGCCACGAGGCGTTGCTTGCTAATACGATGTATTTTGTACGTGACAACTCGTATGGGTGTTTACGTGTGTACTTTGTCTTGATATGTCTTTTCATATTTCTCTTCTTGTACTTAGTACCTACTGTAATTTAATTTTTTTTATTTATTTATGGTTTCTCCCTGAATCTAATTTAAATGTTGATTCCATCAATTTATAATGGTTTCTTCCTTAGTGTAATTCAAATTTTGACTCTATCAATTTTTCATGGTTTCTTTCTCAGTCTAGTTGAAACATATTTATTCCATCAATTTTTTTATGGTTTCTTCCTGGGTCCAACTCAAATGTTGATTCTATCAATCTATTTATGGTTTCTCCCTGAGTCTAATTTAAATGTTGATTCCATCAATTTATAATGGTTTCTTCCTTAGTCTAATTCAAATTTTGAATCTATCAATTTTTCATGATTTCTTTCTCAGTCTAATTGGAACATATTTATTCCATCAATTTTTTATGGTTTCTTCCTTAGTCTAATTCAAATTTTGAATCTATCAATTTTTCATGGTTTCTTTCTCAGTCTAATTGAAACATATTTATTCCATCAATTTTTTTATGGTTTCTTCCTTGGTCTAACTCAAATGTTGATTCTATCAATCTATTTATGGTTTCTCCCTGAGTTTAATTTAAATGTTGATTCCATCAATTTATAATGGTTTCTTCCTTAGTCTAATTCAAATTTTGAATCTATCAATAACTCAAATTAATGTTGATTCTATCGATCTATTTATAGGTTCTTCCAAAATCGTAATTTAAAGATGAAAATTAAAAATGTTGATCAAAAAAATTGTATTAATTTTCTACATAATTCTGAATAAAAAAAAATTTCATCCTCCCCAAAAAAGTGAGGATCTTGAGCGGGGCTCGAACCAGGGTAAAAAGGAAAAAAGTCGTCATTTTAAAGGAAACATATACGGCCAGCAACGCTTACACGTATGTACGCGTGCTTCAGCGTTGTAATTGCCGCGCTTACGTACTTTAACCAAATACTCACTTTAACCCTGACATATACAAATATTTATTGGAATCGAATTATTTTGTTTTGATGGAATGTGAATCTCGTTATTATTAGCGAAAAGGAGGAGCTTGCCGGGAATACTTCTATGACTTGGTTTGATACACTGTATCCTATACAGATAGATAGACAAAAGCTGAATGTAATTCACAAAGCTTCTTCTATCATTACCTACCTAGTTGTTGGGCGTTCGTTTCTTTCACAAAATGAGTTTGTACTCAAGTGGAGGTTGGTTAGTCTATTCAATAAAATATGATTACTTAAATGTGAACTGAGGAGCACAAACTTGTCCACAGACCTACGGGAAACTGAAGTGAATAATTGCGCGAATAAAAATGTAGGGAACAGAACCAGTGACTTGAAAGTTGATCATGAATCGCAAATATGGTATCCCAGCTTTGTGATCCGCAATTCAATTTTGAATTTCAATTTATACCTATTAGTTCTAAGTACCTACTTTGAAGTTGACTACAAAGGTAGTATGATAATACATTGTTGGGTTTTGAGTAGACAAATGAAGTTTGTGATAGTATTAATTAATCAAGGATTTCAATTCTGCGATTTTAGGATTTGTGTTATTATTATCCTCATCTCACAACAAAACTGACAATTGTTGGAAGGGTGTAATATCAGTGTTGGGTCACTTCAGGTTATTGCTTATTAATTGTTGAGTACATTAGCTTTTACAAATAGAAATATAGAATCAAGAAGATGTGATGTGAAAAATCTAAAATGAATGATCGTTGAGTACCGTGATAAAAAAATCGGTATCTAATTACAATGATTCTAGTCTCTAATCTGAGTTTGTAGTTCTATTGGATAGAACGTGAATACCTAAGTGGAAAGTATGAGGACCAGTTCTTACGCTTGAGTTAGAAGCCAAATACCATCTAAATCAATATTTCGCAATGTAGGCCTATATGTTGTATTCCGCATTAAAAGTGTAAAAACGTAGGGAACAGAATGACTTAAAACTTGATCATAGATTGCGGATTTGGTATCCTGGCTTTGTGATCCGCGATTCAATATTTTGAATTTCAATTTATACTTACTTTGAAGTTGACTACAAAGGTAGTATGATGATTTTCATTGTTGGGTTTTGCTGAGCAGACAAATGAAGTTTGTGATAACTTAGTATTAATTAATCAAGGATTTCAATTCTGCGATTTTACGATTGGTGTTACTTATTATCCTCGTTTCATGACGAAAATGACAATTGTTTGAAGGGTGTAATATCAGCGTCGGGTTAGGTACTTCAGGTTATTGCTTATTACTTGTTGAGAGTGGCTTTTACAAATAGAATCAAAAAGATGTGATGTGAATTCTTGAAAAGGCGGTTCCAACAATATGATTGAAATTGAATGCAAATGAAAGGGAATGTTTTACAACGCGATGGGAATATGAAATTAATAATTACAAATTAGAAAGTAAGGAATAGGATGATCAAAAATTGATTGTGAATATGATATCCTAGCTCTGTAATCCTCAATTCAAATTTAATTTGTACCGTACTTGGTCCCACTTTCTAGTTGCGTTTTAGCGCACAAAGATTTTACCATTTTTATTTTCCTACACCTTGTGTCGATCTCAATGGATAGTTTTCTTATTAGAAATAACTCAGTTATTCGCCGACCCTCGTAACACCCCGCCTGCGGGGTGCTTGTTATTGTTCCGGTCCTATGTGATTTCTACGACCCATTACAACAGTTGAATACAATCGAAACGCAAAATGCAATGATAACCACGGTATAAGATGAAGAGGTAGTGACACGATCGTATTCTGACTGTGGTAAACGCTGTCCGTGATTTTGAAGTAGTTCTGAACATCCCGAGCGCAGCGCTCGTGATGAAAGTGATGGGTAATGTACAGAGTCTTATGGGAACGCCGCTACTTTCAAAAATTTATTGCAGGATCAGGAATCAGCCGATGCATTTCATATTTGGCATAAAAATACCATTTAATCTACTCTATAAAATTTTGAAAGAATCACCCTTCTAAGTAAATTCTTGAATTTTTTATAATCCTTGGAAATTTCATCAATACTAGGGTACCAACGGTAACGTCTCGGCGCAGGTGGGGTGTAGAAGGAACAGGGAAACAACCCGAGTGTTCGCTGCAAACCTAGCGGAAGTTTGTATGTACAACTTCAAAACTGCGGACACGATTTTAGCGTTGTGTCATTACCTCTTCATCTTATACCGTGATGATAACACACCAAGAGCCAAAGACTCGAGACTGTACAGCATACGGCTCACTCGACCATGACGTCAGCGTCTTAACTGAGCCGAAGACGAAGAAGAAAATAAAACAAGCTATGTCGCGGGTGACATAGTATCAGGGTCGGCCTGAATCGGATTATAATATTAATTTTTCTTTATTTCAGTCAAGAGAGACTTGTCAAAAATCCAATAAATTTTTCTGATCGTCGTTTGTTTCACTAAAAAGCGCAAAATTGAAATACTTCTGCTATATAGTTTATACTTTTTGCTTTTCCAACATTTGCTTTGCTTTTCACTTCCAAAAAATGTCACCGCTTTTCGCTTCAAACTTTTCGCTTTTCAGTTAATTTCCATCACAGATATCATAATAACTTCTTATCCTCGAAAAATCTAGTTGTTAATATTTTGAAGTTCCACAATTTGAAAATATTTCAAAGTTCAACAGTTGAAAATATTCCTTTCAAAGTCCAACAGTTGAAAATATTTCCAAGTCCAAGAATTAAAAATGAAAAACTTTATTACAAGTCCGAGAAGTATGAAAATATTTCAAAGTCCAACAATTGGAGAATAATTCCAAGTCCAACAGTTTAAAATATTTTCAAGTCCAAGAAGTACAAAAAGTCCCTCGCCATCATTCTTACTCGCTTCTTACCACGGCCTACTTTATATAAGGCCGGAATGTAGCGAAGTCACAACGTCGCACTCTAAAATCAGTGGATACAGGTTTACATGGACGCTTATGGGAAAAAACGAAAAAATTCAAGTATTTTGATTCGCACGCTAATAAAACGCGGTTTTTGGAAAAAACAAAGAGAATATAACTTGAAGAGCAAACGATTTTCTGTTTTTTAAGCCCAATTTTAGTAAAATTGGTGCAGTACAAGTGCAGTTATCATCGTTTGAAAATTAAAAATCAGATAGGAGACTAAGTGCGGTACACATACACCGTGGTTACACCGCACCGATGAACATGAACCGCCCCGAAACATCACTGATAAGAATCCACTGCGTGCTGTTGTCATTTTCTGCATTCCGGCCTTATATAAAGTAGGCCCTGTTCTTACTCCAAGTATGGCAGTAAACCGACGGGTTACCCCATCTCGGTTACATAAACTTGCGGATGAAACGACAGAATGAGACAATCAAAACGCAATAACGCATAAAAATAACCACACCTTACTGCATCCTGGACAGGCCGTGACGCGAGCGTCTGAACTTACCCCAAGAAAGAAAGAAAGAAACAGAAACAAACGCCCAACAACTAGGCATTCCATCAAAACAAAATTTTTGGATTCCAATACATATTCGTATACATTGCAAAATATTGATTTGAGATGATATTTGGCTTCTAACACCAGGCGTAAGAACCGGCACTAGACACGAAATGTACCTTGCAAGTTGAAATAATAAAATTTCGATAATTATTCATCCAAACTGTTCATCATACCTCATATACTTTCCACTCAGGTACTCACGTTCTATCAAATAGAACTACAAACTCAGATTGGAGACTAGAATCATTGTAATTAGATACCGATTTTATGATCAGGATACTCAACAATCATTCACTTTAGATTTTGGTCTAAGTACCGCTGCACCATTCACATTGTTTGGACCAATTTCAGGGAATTCACATTTGATTACTCTATCTACCGGTATATTCTTTTCCATCGCAATTAAGACGTTTGGTTCCATTTCTATTCAATCTTTTCAATTTGCGAACGTTCGATAATAAAGACAAGACGCTACTATTTTTATTGTTTCATTCCTTCTCGTCATTGTAACGAATTAATCAGCAGCGGCTAATTAATCAATAATAATCATAAATAAACTAACTGTTCCCAGATGAAAGCCTAACATTAATTCAGAACTCGTAATATTATTTACAACTCTCGTTATTAACGCACAAAACAGCTTGAAAGTTTCAATTGTTAATAACGACAGTTCCGAATAATATTACGAGTTCTGATTCAATATAAATCTGTATCAAACTATCACCTAACACTTCGAAAGAATTCAGAACAATTGGTTCATTTTGCGGATCATAATTAGTCGCCTGGGAATCAACCTACATTCTTGTATATTTACGCGTGTTTCTTCTGTGTGAAGCATACCCTTAATGCTTAACCAATGATAGGTTCATGAAAAACGTTTCTGCTCGTTTCAACATTATAAATACAGATTCGAGTCTTCAATGAATAATTACAAGAATTCACATTTGATTACTCCATATATACTTTTCCATCGCAATTAGGATGTTTGGTTCCATTTGTAGTCGATCTTTTCAATTTGAGAAGGTTCCATAATAAAGACAAGACGCTACTATTTTTATTGTTTCATTCCTTCTCGTCTTCACAACGAATTACTCAGCAGCGACTAGCTAATTAATCAATAATAATCATAAATAAACTAACTGTTCCCAGATGAGAACGAAAATAAATTTATAATTTGAATCAAATTTATTAATAGGCTGATGAATGCAAACACACAATCCAAGATAGGAGAAACAACACAAAAACACGTTAGGCTAGGCCACGGCCTACTTTATATAAGGCCGGAATGCAGAAAATGACAACAGAGCGCAGTGGATTCTTATCAGTGATGTTTCGGGGCGGTTCATGTTCATCGGTGCGGTGTAACCACGGTGTACGTGTACCGCACTTCGTCTCCTATCTGATTTTTAATTTTCAAACGATAATAACTGCACTTGTACAGCACCAATTTTACTAAAATTGGGCTTAAAAAACAGAAAATCGTTTGCTCTTCAAGTTATATTCTCTTCGTTTTTTCCGAAAACCGCGTTTTATTAGCGTGCGAATCAAAATACTTGATTTTTTTCGTTTTTTCCCATAAGCGTCCATGTAAACCTGTATCCACTGATTTTAGAGTGCGACGTTGTGACTTCGCTACATTCCGGCCTTATATAAAGTAGGCCGTGGCTAGGCGTACGTACACGGTAGGTAATTTTTGACTCAATTGAAAAAACGCAGAACGCAATAATGATAATTGATAACAAACCTTACCCGCAGTTTATACTGCGTTGTGGCCACTGTGGCCTACTGAACGTGACGACGGTGACACCCGTGATGTGACGTGCGCGACTGAACTGAGCCGAAGAAGAAGAAGAAAAAAGTGATTACAATATGGTCGGCTCCCGCGACGCGAGCCGACCCTAAAAAAGTGATTACAATATGGTCGGCTTCCGCGATGCGAGCCGACCCTAAAAAGTGATTACAATAGGGTCGGCTAGCGCCTGCGCCGACCCTAAAAACGCATATATTTGCCACGTGAGCGTTGTGATCGCTTTGTTATTATTGGTTAATAAGTGTGCTGCAGCGGCAGTGTTTGCAGCATTCCAAATATATTTTAGTGTAGTAGTAAATAATAACGGTTCATGTGTAGTAGTAGTGGTGATATACAACGAGGATTGCAGCGCTAACGTGTCAAATATATGCGTTTTTTGTCTTGAAAATTAATCAAGAGTTAAATATCTCTTCTCTGCGATTTCCCATTTGGAATTTTACTCTGTCCGCAAATTGAATGGGTCACCTAAACAAACCCGCGAACCGCTTCCTCGCATTGTAATCAATTTTTTTTTGCATGAAAGCGGGTCGCGGGTTTGTAGACGTGACCCATTCTATTTGCGGACAGAGTATAAAACAGCCGAGTGATAATAATGACAGAATGAACTAAAATAATGATGATAATAAAACTTTTCTGGACCAATAAGAAAAAAGTATCAACTACGGCGATGACCGACTGATAGCACCCTTGATATCGACATGTAGGACCAAGTGATCGCACCCCGGCGGCACCGATGGATTCCGAAATCCGCGCATGCATGATTAGGGCACTATAAATATAGGTAGAGTCACGTTGCGGTTTTGGGGCCAACCTTGAGCGAGTAATACAGGTAGTCTTATGGAGATTTTACGGATTTTCTTGTTCATCATGAAATATCTTATGAAATATCGAATTTCGAAGTAAATGAGAGAGAATAAAAATTGTAGCTCATAAAATTTCCTTTCAGTCGAGGCCCTTTAAAGTGAAATTGGTTCAGCGACTAACAAGTTATTCTTTTCTGAAGTTGAAAAATTTATTAGTTCTTTAAGCGTGTCGCTGCGCAAAGGGGTTGCGCGTCACATTGTCGGTTGATGATAAGCGGTGTATTGTATCTGTATGTAAAAAGGCGCTAGTTTGGAAGCTGTGATTGTGGGTACGACCGTAGGAATAAAACAATTCATTATCTATCATTATTCACCTCAATAATTTATGTTTTCCATTTTAAAATGATGTACCTAGTTGCATGACCTGTGTGTATTTCAAAGTTGGATTATTATTACATTAAGTACCGGTAAGCCTTGTCCATTGAAATTACAGTATTTATCATATAGCCGTGTCATCATTCTCATTTCCTCTTGAACTTTTTTTCATTTCATAGAACGCATCTATATCATGCCTGGTTGTGCGGCATTTGGTTGCTCAAACCGTCCAGAAAAGGGATTTCATTTATTTCGATTTCCTAAAAATGCAGAAGCTCTTCAGAAATGGGTTCAAAACATGCGTCGAGCGGATGTAAATAAACCTAGTGATTCGTGGAAACCTTCTCCTCATTCAAAACTATGTTCAGTATGTAGAACTTTGATTTATTATATTAGTTTCTCTTCCTTTGAGGACAGAGTATAGAAGAGTAAATACAATGTTTTTGTGAATCTGAAGGTACACTTTGATGAGTCTCAGTTTGAGAGTAATCGAACTGACGGACGTATGAAACTGAAATCAAATGCTATACCAACCCGTTTCAACATACCAAATTGTCCTGCTCAACTTTCGAAAGATCGAAAATCTGTCTACAAGAAACCAAAAAATACCTTGCCGGAAAATGAAGAATTTCTAAGTGATAAGGAACAGTGCATTAATGATCAGGTAAAGTGACAAATTAATGAGTATCTTATTCAGTGAACATACAGTAGTATGAACGATATTCCCTGACGTATTTTATCGTTTTAGGAATTCACCTTTGAAGACTATAAAAGAGTGAAAACTGAAAATGAACAATTGAAGTCAGAAATTTCCGAATTGAAAACGGGTCTGAAGAAATTCTTGAATGATGAGCAGATTGAGACAGCTGTTCGTGGACATGATCTATTCGAAAGATGGGGAGATGACTCCATTGTAAAGGCTTTGAAGTTTCGATTTGCTTTATCGCGACATGGTTACGAATTTTTACGTGAAACAGGATACCCTTTACCGAGCTACAGTACCATACTTCGTCGAATACGAAATTTTCAAGTACAATATGGTATTTTTGAAGACATTTTAGAGCCATTGCAATTTAAGGTCAAAATGATGACTCCGGAAGATAGATTTTGCGCAATGTCAATCGATGAAATGCAAATTGATTCTGTGGAGGACTTCGATAAGAACAAAAAACAATTCTACGGAAATGTAACTTTGGGTGAAACAGGTGATGAAGGAACTCATGTAGTTACTGTATTAATTCGTGGAATCAAGAATTATTGGAAGCAGGTTGTTGCCGCTGAAGTTACTGGCAAAACTACTTCTCCTGAAGATATTAAAAATCTTATCGAACGTTCCATCACGCACGTTGAGAAGTTTGGATTGCATGTTGTTTCTGTGACCAATGATATGGGGCCTACTAACCAAGCTAATTGGACAAAAGTAGGTGTCAAAATTCAAAAAGATGGTGTACGTAAAAATACTTTGAATATCGAAAATAAGAAGGTATGTGCTATTGCGGATGTTCCTCATATCTTGAAAAATTTAAAGTGTGCTGTCATGAGGGGTAATATCTGTCTGCCAGATTTCTTTGTGCAGAAAGAACAATTACCAACAAAGTATGTCTACGGAAAATATGTGTCGGCATTGTGGGAAGCAGAGACACAAGCAGAGAAACCCTTCAGAACCTTACACCATTTGAGACGGCAAGATATTTATCCTGACAATTTTCAAAAGATAAACGTGGGTTCCGCAATAAGATTTTTTTCTACAAAAACTGCCGCTGCTCTCGAAACTGCCGTGGAGTTGAAGTTACTTCCCAAGGATGCACTGACAACGGCACGTTTTATTCGATTAATAGAGGAATGGTTCACTATAATGAACTCAAGAACGAGAAAAGCAAGCATTACGAAGTTTAATAAATGTAGGAAATTTGCTTTTTTAGAACAAATTATCGAATTATTCCAACATATTGTCTTCATTAGCGGATGGAAACCTTTAAATAAAGGCGTCATTCTATCAACATTGTCCGTCATGGACATCGTAGAATTCTTGCTGAATAACGGATATGATTTTGTTCTAACTCATCGATTCACGCAGGATGCATTAGAGAATGTATTTTCTCAAGTTCGTAGACGATCATCTCTTACTCCCACGGCGCTTGATTGTATTCGAGCCTTGAAAAATATCTCTCTTGCTCAATTCATAAGTGATGTTAGAAACACGAATTACAGCTCGGACAGTGACTTCTTCTTGTTGGACACTTTCAATCCGAAAGATAAATTAGCCGTTAGAGTTCATTCTACCAATAACGATCAGCCTAATAGCAGTTCATTGTCGACAGAAGACAAGCATCAATTGCCGCCTGATTTACCCACAATGAATTTCGACGATTATCAAAAGTCAAACTTTCATGACTTGAATATTTTATACAATATTTCAGGGAGCACCGTCAATGCTCTCTTGAAGCATGTTTGTCAAAATTGTAGCGCATTTCTTCGTGTACCTTGTACCATGGATTGGGTGGAAAGAATGCAATTTTATAAAAATGCATTGAATAAAGGAGGTTTAAAAGATCCCAGCTACTATATTTTATACCTCATTTTAAATTGCGAAACACTCTACAATCGTTTCAGACATTACCTGTTGCATAATAACGCGTACGAATTAATTCGTCGAATAACGGAGGAAGTTTGTATCGACATTAAATTTCCAAATTGTTGCAAACTTAAAAGACGAATTGTGGACCATTTTTTCACTGTACGATGTTTCGCCGTAGTCTCGCTCAAACAATGTACTCGTTCGAAGCGCAAAAAAACAATGTACGGCACTTGTTCAGCAAAAAAGTCGAAGAAGTAAAAAATTGATATTCTTCAATAATTTTCTAAGTACGCTCATTATTTTACTTCATGTACAATCTATATTATTAATCTAAATAAAGTGCGTATCTCTGTATCCTTTTTTGCATTTACCTCTTATATCTTTTTCAGTTCGTATTTTCCTTTGATAATGATCGGTTACATGTGTGAAACGTAGTGAAGAAAGATACGTCGTCATTAAAGGGTGAATTGAACCTACGTTCTATTCGAAAGATAACAATTTAAACCATTCAATCTTCAAAACGATATTATTTTGGGCTCAACCCGGTAAAAAATATTCGTTACAATTGTCTCACTTGGAGAACAGTATGAATGAATAAATACACAATGATAAAAATGAAAATCCGTTACGATTATCTCACTTGGAGAACAGTGTGAATAAATACACGATGGTTAAAATTAAAATAAATATCCGTTAAGTTCGTCTTCCCCTCCGGAGAACAGTATGAATAAATAAATTTACGATGATTAATAAATTAAATTGGTAACGAATTAGTTTTCACTTCGAATATTGAAGAGATCGTTATTATCATTTCCTGGGAGACATCAACTTTTTTAAAGCTCTCAAACGCTGTACCTGTGACTGAAGTTCGGCATTTTCTTGCATCAATTTCTTACATGCGATATTAATGTCTGCTTTCGAACTTGAGCTACTGATAACCTATGCAGAGATCAACGCTCGTAAAAATAAGTTTACATGTATTGTATTCTCCTGCACCAGAAACAAACGAAAACATTAGATATACCTCATCATCTGGAATTTTTATTGAAATTATATCGTCTTCTCCAATACCAGTACGGCACAATTCATTTTCTCGCGAATGCTGCGGCGGTGTCGTCATATCTGATAAATTTTTACAACTCTTTTATTGAAAAGAGGCCCTGAGCCTCGATGAAGGTAATTAAAGAAGAGTAAGTAACAAACTGACTAGAAAATTTCTCTTCACCGTAACGTAATTTGAACTTCCAAATTTCAACACCAAATGTACTAAATTTGAGTGAGTGATAATCTTAATAACAAGCCGAGTATTACCAATAGTACAGAACGGACACCGAAGGTAACCATACGGGTAAACATTCAGTGTGGCCAAGGGTTACCGCGTCAAAATAAAATAATAACCGATCGCAATTTTCCCAGTCTGGCCAAGGTTTACCGCGTGAAATCATTTTTTTTTATTCGTCAATTAAAATTTTCTCGTCGAAGCTAGGTATAAGAAAAGAGTGAGACCTGAAAGGAGATCATAATAATAATACTGTATTGAAGCAGCTCTTTACTGACGAATTGAAGAATACTGGAATAATATTAATGCGGACTGTATTCGAAATTCGAATAGTTGTATTGTATGAAAGAAGTATCTCAAGTTTTTGTATCGAATTGTTTGAAATTTGTTTTGTCCATGAGTTCATTTCAATTTGCGTTCGATGGTTTCGTGTTCGAGTACACAAGTAGTGAATTACAAGTAATTTATTGAAAGAAAATGAATCAATGGAAGTCCAGCTCTCGATCACATTCGATCATTGGTAAAGCTCTTCATCTTCGTGACACCTATTTTTGTTTGTTTGTCTCGAGTAACTTTATTACTATTCCTGCGTTTATAGATATAGTTCAATTGCTACTCCTAAATCAATGAGAAAGCTGAAAGTATAGTACCTGAAGAAGAAACTACAGTATGGAGGAGACAGAGTCTTTCCGTTTGAAACAGTAGAATGACTACAATGAAGGTGTTCGATACATCAATGTCAATCTCAATGTTGGAAGTAAGTATCCGATGACTTTGAATGATTTTACTAAAGTTAAAGTCTTGTGTCAATCTTGTACGTATTACTTTCATGAATGGTTATTACGTATTCTTATAAGAAAGATATCATTTTCGGCAGTAAGGTCGCAATCGTTACTGTGGGAATCTTGTTACTTGGCAGTAGTATGTGGAGTATTTATGGGCGATAATCTTGTTAGTATGGCGCCTGATTCCACAAGAATCAAGAACGACGTATTTCGCCTACAGTATTATAGCTTGCAGATGTTACAATTTACCAGAAATGAGGACACACGAGAATCAATTCGATTATACTCATTGCAGGAGTTATATCGTCCGAGATATGAGAACTGTTCATGGACAAGAGTACTCGTAGTATGATCGTTATTCGTTACAATGTCTACAATCTGTTCATAACCCATAATTATTACGTCATCTCACTCCTTTAATGATGAATGACAGATACAAGATAGGAAAGCTTGGAAAGTCAGAAAGATGATTAGCGATGACAAATAACTTTGGACGGTAGTCAAAAGAATTTCCAACTTGAATAGTCTGTCGAAAACTCCCGCACTGTACTTGAACAAAATTGCTTTCATAATATTCCTTCTCTATCGTATTGTGTAGTCAAGTTTATATCTACGTTTTAAAATTTTGTTATTTCTAGGTTAACCTGCCATGGACGTAATGTAAATTGAACCGATCCATCGTCACTTATTATTTCGGACTTTGTTCTGGGTCTTCCAGATGGAATGTACAACGCGAGAAATTTATTGTGGCTTAATTGTAAGAATAAAGAGTCGGCGTATATTTGCTAAATTCAACTTGTTCTCATTTGTGAATAATAAATAATTTATTGTCTGTAATGTGCAATTTGTATCATTTTGGCTTCAAATTTTCCCTTCATTAATGTTTTTCGCAAAATAAATCGTGTGAGTATCTATAGTACATGCCTAAGAGCAATCATAGAGTGTAATAGTGGAAACATAATCTCGGTCTGCCTGTTACAATATGGAAATGCTGAACGATTTTTGAAAAAAAAAAAAAAAAACGTGAATGCTTTCTACGAATTCTACATTATCGAAATTCTGTGTTAGTGATGATGTTCGTTTGGAAGAAGGAAGTTGGAAATAATTGTCCGTATAGCAACGATCGCGACTATATGAGTCGTTAATCCTTCAATTTTTCTTGTTTGTATACTTACGATGTAACGGTAATTTTATTCATGAAACCTCCATTGACAAATTCTAATGTTTGGTTCGACCATTTTCCCTGCAACTGTCTTCTATGTCCAATACCTTACTTAAATATTTCATGAGCTAGTATTATTATTTTTATTAAACATTCGCCTCAGTCTCGTAGTCCTTTTTTTTTTGGTTTTCTCTCCTGTAAGAAACGTACAAAACCCGAAAGAACATCGCGTAAAAAAAATATTCACTTTCAATGAAATTTCATTTTCTTTCTACCAAGTTCCTATAGTGAAGTACCGATTCCAAATACGGTCATCAAAATTCAAAGACAATAATTGATTTCACGCGGTAAACCTTGGCCAGACTGGGAAAATTGCGATCGGTTATTTATTTTGGCGCGGTAACCCTTGGCCACACTGAATGTTTACCCGTATGGTTACCTTCGGTGTCCGTTCTGTACTATTGGTAATACTCATAACAAGCCGGTAAAAACGAAAACAATATCACGAACGAGAATACGAAGATGCTGCGCATATAATGGGCGACACGCAAATACATTTTTCAAATTTAAAATACCGTAATTCATAAGTGACTGAATCGATTTGACTTCAAATAAGCTCAACTGAAAGAGAATTTTATGGGCTCTAACTTTCATTCTCTCTCATTTAGCTCATAAGTCGATATTTCACAAGGTATTCAAAAATGAATGGAAAAATCCCTATCAACTCCATATGACTCTATGTAATCAACGCGCAACATTGGCCCCAAAACCTGCTCGTGACTCTACCCATCATTATAGTACCTTAGCATGATGACAGAACGTACAAAATGTAAACAAACTGTGCTTTATTATATAGGACAAGGAATTTGAAGGTAGTGTGCTCAGTCACTTAACCCGGATTTCAAGTTGTAATTAGTATTCTTCGTCACCCCTTTTTATTCCCGCAGTATTGTGTGTCTTTGTGTTAGTACATTAGTAAAGTATGACCTTAATGGTTAGAGTAACAATTATTCAGACGTAAGATTCAAGAATAAATAATTTTTTCATCTTCTTTTGTAATAAAATTGTTTTGAGTTTCGAAAAAAGATGAATTTTAAATACGGATGTTTATGTTATAACTTTAGCAAACACTGAAATAAGTAGGTATCACAGTTGAAGTCCTCCATTTAACCCAGTCGATAAATTTGTATTATTATGATGTTGTCTACTCGGACCGGCCAATGGTTTGTTACGCTCGTCCCATAAAGTTACTCCATCACAAACACATAATCTCTTCGAATTCTCGAACAAACCAGCAGAGCGTGCTATGATACCGCAACCTAATCTAAATTCAACACTAAATTAAAATTTGCGATGCATGTATTATCAATTATCATTATTGAATTATTATACGGCGTATTCACTTCTTTCCCGAATTTCCGTCTATACGAGATTGTTGGTTACCTCCTCTTCCCAAGTCATCAATGTTTTCGGTGACTACCACTGTTCTGCCTACTATGTCCCATACTTTCAGAACAGAATCCGCAAAACGAAACTGGGCTCGAGCATTCTCGTCAACCTCTATGTTTCCAAGATCACCGGTATGCTGTAATGAAAAATGTTATTCTTTAAAGATTCTCAATGTTTGACACGCAACTTGTTTTATAACAGGGTGAGGGCGTTTCGTGGGAATATCAGCCACCTGGCACCCAGTATCCATTGCTGCGACCAGCAATGAGTTGACAAAAAATTTGAGTACCCACTCTTTCTTCATCAAACGATTTGAAATTATTGGTACTCATTTTTTGGTCTGGTAGAAAAGAGGAAATGAACAATAGAAACAGATAAAAAACACTTGCGTTAATGATGTCCAACAGTATTTTAAGAAGAGAACGTTTAAATATAATATCACACAATGAGAATATGAAGTCAGCAATAAGAAAATTAATACAATATTGGTAAAATGATTACGCAATAAGATAGTAAGTTAACACGTTTAAATAATTTTCTCCTCCTTATTCGCAGCTGCGTTAAAAAAATAAAAGTGAACATCAAAATTTGCTAAAAGGAACTGTAGACGGCGCAATAAAAAATTGTAGATTAATAAAAAAAGATTACTAAGATTCCACCAACAATAGATGGAAGAATACGTATTTGTGTCGAAGCTTCATGACACCGACTGATAAGAGTACCCGCGGAAACCGTGTGGCCCTGCATGCACTTGTTACACCTCAAGTCATTCATGTTCAGGGTTGTATGTAAGTTAATTATTGTTTGTACAGGAAAAACTTATCGTTCAGTTTGAAATAATTATCATGAGCCCAATTACTGTTGAAGTTATTGCTCATCCACATTATTCTATTTTTCATTGACCTACAGTTGAATCACTTCATTTTTAATGCTCGCACAAGGTCTTGTATTGCTTCTCAACTGTGTATTGCGCAAATCATCTATTTTAAGTGCTGTTTAATACATTTCCCATTCAAATCTGGCCAAGTAGAGTCGAGCGTTCGAGCTCATTGCAGAGGATCTACAAGGAGTTCACCATAAAACTCCAAACAGCTCTTTTGATGTGCTACCAAGTTTAAATTTTCCTCGGAAATGAGTGAAGCACTTGCTTAATAGTAATCCTTTTTTTTCTCTTTTTTTATTTTCTTTTGTTCTACTTCTGAACATAAAAACATCGTTTCCACATGGTTCGTTTCAGTTTCTACTGACCCTATAGAAAATGGTTCCTAATACTTATCGAATATTCAGAAAAGATTATTAGAGCATGCAGATCAGCAAAATGAACCAATCGGCAACCCAGAACCCTACCCCTCTGAAGTGTGCTGAGAATTAATTTTTTTGCTATAAATTCCGACAAAATTTCAATTTGCTATAAAACTTCTTTCCAACTCTTCTCGTTGAAAGACGTGCCAACAATGCTACAGTCAATCAAAGTTGACACTTTACATGTATAGGGTGAGTCGGCATGATGTTAGGCCCTTTCCGTGAGAGCTAATAAAAAAAAAAGTCGCGTGAGTAGTACACGACTTTTCTTCTCACAATGCAAAAATCATTGAGAGCGTCACTCCCTCTCTTTAAATTAATACCAATGTACTAAATTTGAATGAAATAACATTGAAAATAAAATTCAATGGACCCTTGGTTAAGAATGAACCTGTTGAATGATGAAAGGTTCTTCATCACAATACATGTACTGGTAATATAAGTGGTAAAAGGATAGGAAAATCCCCTTCTTGTAACGTAAGCAGCTACTCGTAATAGTGAGAAAATTTTCAAAAAAGTGAAAATTCTCGAGAACTACCCATCCGATTATCAAAAAAATTGCAGGTGCACATCTGCAGATATAATATTACAATGGCCAAGTTACAAAAAAATCCATCTGGTAGTTTCGGAGGAGTTCCGTGAACACAAATAAAATACACGAAATACTGATAAATTTCTCAAAAAATTGAAATTTTCTCGAGAACTACTCATCTGATTCTCAAAAAAATTGCAGGTGCTCATCTTCAAATATTATAATACTACAATATGGCCAAGTTACAAAAAAATCCATCGGGTAGTTTCATATATATATATATATGTTACCGGCAAATCATGAAATCCGTCATTTCGTGAAATGAATAGTCATTTCATAAAATGACAAAATTGCTCATTTTGTAACCGTCATCTTATAAAATGTTAGTCATTTTATAAAATGATAAGAAGGAATTAGGCAGATTATGTACATATTACTCATGCTCTTCCGAATAATGAAATAAAGTACGGAGTGCGAAATTTTGACGATGAAGAGAGGATAGAATGCACTGAATAGTAGATGACAAATATTGCAAGAAGCAACTCGTTAACTAATAGCACGTGATAAAGTTGTCGATGTTCCTTCAGGTTTGAAGTAAGTATTTGATTATTGCTAACGAACGTCTGTTGTGAATAAGGCTTGTGTTCTGTGCACGATTGAAAATGTCGACTAGACGAGAAATTTTCAATGAAAAAATAAAGCAGAAAAGTAATAATGCCGTTAGTGTAATTTTAACAAAAACTAAGTATGACGACTTGATTTCAAGTGTATTGAAGATAAAACGCGAAGGAAAGAAAAGCCCGAAAGATTATTGGACATCGAAACATTACGACGTCATCGAGGTGAGTTGAACAGGAACGCCTGAATTTCATTTAACCTATTATATTAGAATTCACCAATAAAATTAAATCTTTTTTTGCATGAAGTGATTTTCTTTTCTTGTCAAATAATACCTCTTCATTGCAGAAGTTTGAACATAGATTGTTTTAACGACAGGTACAAGGTATTCGAAGACTTATTTTCCCTCTGGACGACAATGGTGCCACTGTGCGGTATTACTTACATACCGATGAGCTTTTCGACGAATTAGAAAAAGTACATTCCAAGTTAGGTCACGGTGGACGTGATAGAATGGAGCGAGAGGTGCGACAACTGTTCAAGAACGTGAGTCGTGGGACCGTCATTGACTTTCTTCTTGGATGTGAGGATTGTGAAAAAAAGAAGGGGAAAAACAGAAAAGGATTAGTTGTAAAACCTATCATCCATTCGCACATGAACAGCCGCGGTCAACTTGACCTTATAGACATGCAGAGCGATCCTGATGGCGACTTTCGATTCATTTTCAATTATCAGGATCACTTGACGAAGTTTGTAACGCTACAACCGCTCCGGAGGAAGACAGCAGAAGAAGTTGCTCTCGTTCTGCTAGATGTGTTCACGACGTTTGGGGCTCCCTGCATCCTCCATACTGACAATGGTCGGGAATTCAAAAACGAGCTTATGGAAAGTTTAAAAGATCTATGGCCGACGCTAGACATAGTCCACGGAAAACCTCGACACTCCCAATCACAGAGAAGCGTCGAGCGCGCGAATCGTGACGTTGAGGATATGTTGAACGCGTGGAGGTCGGAGCACAGAACAAAAACGTGGAGCCAGGGCCTTCGATTTGTTCAGTTCATGAAGAACAGGGCACTGCATGCTGGAATTAGGAGGAGCCCATATGAGGCAATGTTCGGGACACCTGCGCGCGTTGGACTCGAAAAGACCGGCTTACCAAGTGACCTGTGTCATTTATTACAGGACGAGGATGAATTGCAAGATGCCCTTAATGGGATGTATGCGCCAAGCGACGACGATGAACAAGAGAACAATGACTGTGAAGAAGAAAGAAATGTTGATGACCCTACCTCCCCTTCTGCGACTGAAATTCTCGATGCCAGGGCACAGGAAATCTGTGAACAAAGACTTGCCGCAAGAGAAGGCCTAGTTCATCAGGCCAAGAAAATGAAACGCGACTCTGACGCACGATGTCCCGCTCCCGAAGTCGGTGCGACAGTACATATTCCTATTCCCCATGTTGATCGCGGGAAGGTTAGTGACCGAGCTGTGTTAGCGCGAGTAATGCGCACTACGGAAAATGATTTATATGAATTGGGCACCACGAAAGGACGGCTACAACAGCTGTACTCCCGCTCTCAATTCGATTTATGTCGTGAAGAATTTGTTCAGGAAGCGGATGTGCCCGAAAATGTAGTTTCTTTGCGTTCCGTCGCCACAAAGTTATCCGAAGAAAAGGGTGGCCATGGGCAAGGCTTTGTACGCTGCAACTGCTCAAAGGCCTGCGACACAAATCGCTGTGCTTGCCGACGTAAAGGTGTGCTATGTAGTAGCAAGTGTCATAGCAGCACTTCTTGCACGAACAAATGAATGTTCTTGTTTTTCTACGACTAATGTTTTATTCTTTCTATTTCTCATTGACGCGTCCTTCTTGATAAGTAACTGATTTTACTGGACATATTACTCATGTTGTTAAATTTCTGACTGATTACCACAGATAGTGTAAATGAAGGCATTTTATTCCATACTTGCCTCCAGATTTCATTTACAGATTCTTATATAACATATTATTTGCAATTTCATGTATTTTGAGTTTAATTAAACATTAACTTACCTTATTTTACAATTTGCCTACTGATCAGTTAGCATTTCATTAAAAGCCTAGTCATTTTATACAATGCCTAGGCAAATTGCGCACTATCTATTGTCATTTCACAATTTGCCAAAAACTGGTAGGCATTTCATGAAATGACTAGTCATTTCATGATATGACGGGATTTCATGATTTGCCGGTAACATATATAAAGAAACCGGGAATTTTTTTATGCTAGTTGTGACCTAGGACCTCTAAAACGTCGAGAAAGTTTATTGCCCCCGCCCCCTGTTGACCTTGCTACGGGAGTAATACCTCACTTTTCTAGTTAGAAAAGTCGGTAAAATTGGTGACATTATTCTGACCCACTAGGTATGTAAGAATGAAACACTCATGGCGCGTCATTCTTATTCTTTCTTGTTTTATCTTGTCGGTTACTTCGATTAATGATCCCGTCGTATTTATCGCGGTCGTAGTATTTTACTCATTTACTGATTTCATATCAGCACCATCTCTGTCACTTTGTGGCTGTTCTTGTATAAAATTTTATCCCGTGATGTAAATTTCACTCTGAATAAAATACAGTGCAATTTACAAAGAGGGTTTGATTTTGTTGACAAGCGACTTCTAGGTATACAACAGCTATGCGGTACAAAGTTAAATTGACGTATAAGTACACACAACGATCATGGGAGAGTATTAATACGAGTCGATAAAAGTGTTCGAAAAAAAAATTGGATCACTATAGTTGTTTTCTAATATCAGTTTTCAATTTAGAATTCCATAATATTATTTCATTATTTCCTTCAACAAGTCCTCGACTCTCAAATATGGCGCATCACGATGCATACACGTCAGAAAAATTGATGCATTCAATTGTGATAGTAGTGGTGCGTGATTACAGAGCATCATTAGTACTAACACACAACGAATTGCGCGGAAGACCTCTTCTCGGTGATCGTTGTTTTTGCATTGACGTCAATTTAATTTTGTACGGACGGCACAGCTGCTGCCTCATTTTGCGTTACAGCAGTGGTGAGCTGCTGGTAGACATTTCTATTTAGCAAAACGTTCATCAAGTATATATACTGTAATATGAGCGTTGATGGTATCCGGGATTTACGTAGAGGCATATGTATCTGGCCGCGACAATCAGATGCAACGAAAATAGCGCAATTCGAACATTGGATCGTCGGCGAAAAAGTATGTATCAACAAGCAGAGTCAGCGCTGAGTCAGCGAGAAGGAAATCGACGGCGATCGCGTCGCAATGAGATTATCAAACTTGCAACGCGGCGTTGGCCAAGGCCTATGGCTTACCGTGTGGAAGGGATACCATCGGGGGTGGCTGTTTGCCAATCGAGTACCAGAAGAAGGAACCATATCGTCTTCCACCGTAATTAATCGAAATCTTTTTGTAACGTGAAGTAGTTATCTGTGAACTTTTATACGCGAGCATTACTCTTTAGTCTTCTGCTCTTGTGTAAATTAAACCAATACTCGAAAAGCCTGAAGTTTGTCGTACATGAGCGAAGTTCTTTGATTCTTGCAGTCAAACCACGACCCGGTCTGGTCATCGTGCTGTTGTAATATGAATTATGCTGTTATATAAATAAGAAGTCTTACTTTATTACAAATTGATAGTTTACCTAATTAAACTTGAGACGCGAAATGAAAAATAGTATTTCGCCTCGTTCAGCAAAATTTGTACTCGGAAGTCATTTACCGCTTTTATTTCACCTTTGTGTACGATATTTTACTGTATAACGGGCGTTAAATTTTCATTGGTGGACCGCCCTGCATGCAGTAAAATTTTCAACTTGTGAGACCTGCAATGAGAAAAGGATACTCATTACCCATTTGCAGGAACACCATTTCTTGCTGATTGGACATCCAATCAGAGAGGAATGGTGTTCCTGTCAGTGGGCAATGAGCATCTTTTTCTCATCACAAGTCACATACGTCAACAGTAGAATCTGATGATGAATCGTATTTGTATAAATGTTGAGGAAAAAGAGGTCACAATCTTTAAAGTGTCAAGAGACATTACTTGCAGCAAATAAAATGCACGTTATTTACTAAATGAAATATTTTCCTCCAAAATATACTTTTCAAAATTTACAGCAAACCAATTTTTGTTCTATCTTTAGCCCCCTAGAGGAAGTAAGTAGCACATCTCAGAGGGGTGAGGTTCTTACGACATCATTCAGAGAGGGCTCCTCTACAATCGTACTAAATTTCATTTTTGCCGATATTATAGCTAGTTGGCCTTTGTACGTCTAATCCTATGAGACATAATTAGCCGAAATTTCCTCATTCTTTCTTTAAATTTTATGATATACCTAGAGGAAAACTGACAGAACTCGCAATCCATCTACAGACATATTGCAAGACAGGAAAAAACGCAGTTCACAGGATTTCTGGTCACTGAGTTACGTACACAGTAGAATAATAATCGCGTATTAACTTGATGGAAAATTCAGATCGTAGAATTTTACAAAAAAAAATTCACTGAAAATTTGAAACACTGATCTTTTAAGTGAACACTCATTTTGCAATACTGAAAACTGAGCTCCATCACAATTTTTCGTTTGCTGGCTTCGTATCGTCGTGAATTGAAACGCTGGTTATTATTACAGCCTTCAAATTTAACAAAGAGCCGTGACAAGTAAACGAAAACGTTGCGAGTAATCGTGTAATGTGCTAGCGGAAAACGGTAGTGTGTTCAGAATCGAAATTTTTCTAAGACCCAGCTAGTTATCAGAACACGTAATGAGCACTAAAACCAAATATGTATACTCGTAAGAACTCATCTCTTGAACGAAGCGTAATTTTCTAATAATATTCTCACCCGATATTGTTCATCATCATGCGGAGCTCCATGAGGAGTATTAGATAACGAAAAATGTTCACCAACCCTGGTATCGAGGTACAAATATCAATTAGACATTCTTAGGATACGAACGTTGACTATCAACTATATGTAGTGAAAAATTTTCTACCTATTACACCCATCCGTGATATCACCCAGTTCATGGATATGAAGCCCGTGTAAGCCAGGTGCTAAACCATCGATTGTCCCATCAATGATACATCGTTTTTCGTCTAACTGAATGAATCGAACAACCCCTACTAATTTCTTTGAACTATATCCACATTCACCATCGACAATAGCTACGGCAGCTTGTAAACCATCTGTCTATGACCAGAACATTGTAAGTGTCGTGCTGCAAATTCTATTCACAAATCTAGTTCGGTACCTTTCTTCGTTCCTCCGTAGCCTTTAATCACAGCTCGCTGCCCAGTTGATTCAATTTCATCTTTTATTACAGAGATCGGTAAACATGATTTAATCAAGACAGTATCTGAATTCGAGAAAATTTCAACGCTCTCAATACCATCAACTTTTGTCAACGCATCTTTTACTTTTGTGCAGCATTCGTTGCTCGCCATTTCGATGACAAATTCCACCTGCAAAAATGTTGAGATGAAAACAAAGAATTTTTTCACCTGTGACAGAAAGATATAAATCACAATTTACTTCCGTCGACATGAGATCTCTCAATCGGGTACCCTTTTCACAGCTCACAAAGAATATAGAGCAATATATGGCGGTAGATTGTGACTTTTTACAGAAGAGCGACTATGCTGGACGGTGGTATAATGCTAACTCAATGCTACATAAAAAATTTATGAGAAGTTGAGATTGGGTAGTCTTCAGCGTGATTCATTCACTCACATTTTTGTTTCGTCGAACGTCCAACTTCAATACAGGTACTCAACAACCACTATAAAAAATAAACGACGCCTGCTCTCTGCAGGTATTATGAGTTATTTTCACTGAATCTCGATACTGTCAATCCTTTCTTCGTTCGTCGTTCGCGTACGCGTACATACGCGCGTGGGGGGGTGCCAAGCGCTAATTACAGTACTTATTCAGGCCCTACAACCGCTAGGTTCGCTGTAGTTGCGAAAATGGAACCGGGGTGAAGGAAAAAATTGCATTTGTCTCAATGTAATTTCAATTTGAAATATCTTTGGAAAGAAGCAATTTTTTGAAAAAATTGAAAGAACTAAATTTGCTGATCATGAAATTTCCTTTCAAATGAAATTATCAGTTTTGAAATACATTGAAATTTTATGAAAACAGTTACTACCCGCTCACCTCGATACCCGCAATGTCCATTATGTACCCGGTTGCGTTATCAGCGAAGCTAGCGCTGTTGGGCCCGAATGGATATGATTTTCCAGGTTGTTGGCCAGGAGCACTCGGTGGCCGAGTGGTCAAGAACGTTGCACTGGTTGTTGTAGTCTTTGGTTCTAATCTCGCCTGGACGACGAGTTATTTTTTTTTTTTTTCTGAAACTGTGGCCACAGGTGATCAAATGGTCCGCGAAGGCCGATTCCCCCAATTTGCCCTTTTTCCAGGCCTTTAAGTGCTCAGCCACTCTTATTTGGAGCTGGCGACCGGTCTCACCTATGTAAATTCCGTCACAGTCGTTGCACCTTATACTATAAATCCCACTCCTCTCTAATGGTGGTGTAGGGTCTTTCAATCGAACGAACAGGCCTTTTAATGTGTTAAAATTATAGAAAACTGGCCGGAACCCAAATGGCCGAAGGACGCGACTCAATTTTGACGAAAACTGACCCAGGAAGGGGAGCTTAATCCACCGCTTTCTGCCTTCACGACTCCCCTCTCGAGGGAGGGAGGCAGTAGAGTCAAGGCATTGTTGCGTGATTTTCCTACGGACCATCAGGTCAATGTCTAAGTTGACCTCGTTTACCCGAGCCAAGTACTTGATAGTGCGTAGTTCTTTCTGGAAGGCTGCTTGACTCAAAGGGATATTAGTGAGTCGATGGATGAAACTATTAAAAGCAGCTATTTTGTAGGCGACAGGGCAGAATGACGCGCCGTGGACAACAATATCGGTCGAAGTATCTTTTCTGTATATTGCGAACTCATGGGCCCCATCTCTTTCGGAGATGGTAAGGTCCAGGAAGTTGATAGTAGAATTACCGACCTCCAAAGTGAACTTTATGGAGGGGAACTGAGCATTTAGATACTTAAGAAACTCACCAAGGAGTTCTTGGGGACCTGTCCACGCACATAGCACGTCATCCACATATCTGTGCCAATAGTGAACATGTTTTAAGAAAGATTAGCCCGAGGAAAAGAGGTCAGCCTCGAATCTCGACATAAACCCCTCCGAAACGAGGGAACCCAACGGGGATCCAATGGGAATGCCCACTTCCTCCGGGAATTCAAAATATTTATCGTTAAATTTACAAAAGTTAGGAGACCAGCAAACGGTAAGGAGGTCGAAGAACTTCTGTAGCTCCTCATGAGGAGTATTAAATTTAACAAGAAGGTCGCATAAGTATTGGAAAGTGGCCGCTTTTGGGATGTTCGGAAACAGACCGACCACATCGAAGGAGCATAAAATAGTACGTGGAGAGAGCATTTCGTCTTTGAGCCTATTGGCCAAGGAGACCGAATTTTTGACGGAGTACGGAGACTCGTATTCGATATGAAACTTAAACCAGCGGTCCAGGTATTTCGCGAGCGAGTAGGCGGGGGAGGAGACGTAGGATACAACAGGTCGCATGGGAGTATTGGCCTTATGAACTTTAGGCAACCCGTACATCAGAGGAGGTACAGGGTTAGGTTCAAGCAAGTGTTTTTTCACTGAGGGTTTAGTAATGATAACGGAGCTTTTATTAATAGCATTCCGAACCTCCTTGACATAGTGAGGGAAATTGAAAAGGGGGTTTTCTATGGCCCCGCACTGGCTTAGGACCTGTTCCACCTTAAAGTGGTAAGTGGCCTTATCCATCGCAACGATAGAATTCCCTTTGTCGGCCTTTGTAAGTACCGTCCCCTCCTTCCTCAGCCTTCTCCTCAATCCCGTGATCAACCCTTTTGCAGTATTATTTATGCGCGGAAGGGGGGTGTTTCGGACTAAATCAGCGCAGGTTTTTTGGGTATTGATACCGGGACCAATCTTCACGGTTAAATCAGCGACCACATTAGCTAGGGCATCGGCATTATCGAGAGGGGGTAAACTGAACTTCAAACCCTTCTCTAACAGATTCAGCTCCCTGATGGTCCGTAGGAAAATCACGCGACAGTGCCTTGACTCTACTACCTCCCTCCCTCGGGAGGGGAGTCGTGAAGGCAGAAAGCGGTGGATTAAGCTCCCCTTCCTGGGTCAGTTTTCGTCGAAATTGAGTCGCGTCCTTCGGCCATTTGGGTTCCGGCCAGTTTTCTATAATTCTAACACATTAAAAGGCCTGTTCGTTCGATTGAAAGACCCTACACCACCATTAGAGAGGAGTGGGATTTATAGTATAAGGTGCAACGACTGTGACGGAATTTACATAGTGAGACCGGTCGCCAGCTCCAAATAAGAGTGGCTGAGCACTTAAAGGCCTGGAAAAAGGGCAAATTGGGGGAATCGGCCTTCGCGGACCATTTGATCACTTGTGGCCACAGTTTCAGAGAGGGGTCAGAGACCCTCCTCCATGGAGAAAGATCGTATTTCAAAAGAATGGCGTTAGAAAATATCGAAATCATTTGCCACCTGAACAGCGATAATGTAACCGTACTTAACAGGTATATTCCGGACGAGGGATTGGTTGAATTAATTTACGAGTATGACTCACATCGCGAGGAGTCGTTAGTTCAATCATGACCTCACCGTTGTTTTCGGTCGTCGACTGTTCCTCTGTCAGTCGCTTTTTATTCTCCGCCCGTTGATGGCTTCTTAGCCGAAAGCGCTTGTGGTACTCTGTTTGTTTTATTTCTGCGGCTTTTTGCAATTTCTCTTCGTGCATTTACTCTCTGTGGTATTTGTCGGTTTTCGTTCATTTACTCATTGTGGTATTTGTCGTTCTCAATATAGCATAGTAAGTTGCCTATTCGTATCCAGTTTCAGATTTATAGGTTAATACCTGATTCCTCTACAAATTTTTAAAAATTGATGAATTTACATCACCTAGTATTCATGTAGTTTTCCTGCGTAGTTATAGGGCTTTTCCATATCGGCGCATTGCATACGTATTCTCCTACGTGTTATCGAAATGGTAGTATTTCTAACATTGCTCTTATGGGTGTTGCTGGATTGCATGCTCATTTTCATCGTGGAGTAGTTTGCCATAAGAGCAATGTTAGAAATACTACCATTTCGATAACACGTAGAAGAATACGTATGCAATGCGCCGACATGGAAAAGCCCTATACCTCGCAACGCTTGTAGCGTAGATTATATCAACTGACACAACTCATGAGACAATAACAAACACGTCCTTGTCAATACCTCTATAATGTACCACGATTTTAATGATTCTTGAAATTGACGTATCTCCATTATCTCAAAAACAAACAACTCTAGGAAAAAACGGAAAGCACAATTGAATTCCACATTGAAAATTGGATCATAATCATATTAAGGGTATGCTCTACCTAGTCACTCACACACAGAAAATACACGTGTATTACACAAAATGGTGTGTTGCGGGCAGTGATTTTTGCCGACAAATAACATATCAAATAATGCACAAAATGATTAGGAACGTGGTGTAATTTATTTTTGAAGTTAAGGAAAATACGGCTAATTAGTTGACAGATCGCAAAATATTCTGAACGATCTTCAGGAAACGTTTAAACTTACGTCTGAAGGGGCCATCTTTAAATCGTTGAATTCCAATTAATGAACAAAATTAGTTTGTATGAACCAATTAGCCGTATTTTTGTAAGTTTTGTCCATGGTTTTGTCTACATAAATACGAAGTTTCAAGATGCTTTATTTAATCAGTTATCTCGGGGCAAAAATCGCAACATGTGATACATATTTTGTGTGTGTCTACGTGTGAGTGACTGGGTAGAGCATACCCTTGAATTGAGTAAAAAAGTCGTCTTTTTTTTCACTCTTGTATAACCACTTCAAGTGTTAAATGTTTGGCTGCGTCATTGACTATATATGTCACGATTTTTATCAAAATTCGTACTTTAGTGAAACTCACGCCCAGTTAACATAGGAACAAGCGAGGCGCGTGAAACAGAACCAGAATCCTCCCTTACGCGTCACATAAAACCGATTACCCGTACCTAGGTAAAACATTCGTATGATATACAAGAACGACGGTTCAAGCCCCATGCTTTTTCAAAAATTTTTTTTTCTTTTTTTCTTTTTTTGTTGTTTTTGCCTACTTTCCTTCATTTCAATGAAAATGTTTTTGCAATTGGCTATTGAAATTAAAGAAAAACCAAGAAATTAAAAAGGTATTCCCAATAATTTTCTCCTTCGAATTCATTCCTTCATTTTAATTCATTTGTAACAGACACGCATGATAAACGAATTGATATGAGGGAAAAATCAAGTAAATAAAATATAAGAATTTGCAATAATTTTGTCATTCGATTTCTTTGTTTCAATTCATTTGTAACAGAAAGGCATCATATACGATCAAGCCCCATGCTTTTTCAAAAATTTTTTTTTTTCTTTTTTTGATGTTTTCGCCTACTTTTCTTCGATTCAATCACAATGTTTAAAATTGCAATTGGCTATTGAAATGAAAGAAAAACCAAGCAATTAAAAAGGCATTCCCAATAATTGTCTCCTTCGATTTCATTTCTTCGTAATTTGTAATTCACAAGAAAGAAAAACCAAGAAATGAAAAAGGCTTCTCCAATAATTTTTTCCTTCGAATTCATTTCTTCGTTTTAATTCATTTGTAACACACAGGCATGATACACGAAGGTTCCACTTTCATGCTTCTTTTGACACTTCTTTTTTCCCTATTCTTCTATGTTACACGAGTCAAAACTTACTTACGCTGGACAGGAAGTTCAAATTTACCTTGAAGTTAACATTTACACAACTTCGACAATATTGTCCTATTGATATGAGGGAAACATTAAAAAAATAAAAAATACGAATTTGCAGCAATTTTTTCGTTTCAATTCATTTCTTTTTTTCAATTCATTAGTAACAGACAGGCATTATAAACGAAGGTTCCAGCCACTTTTTCCCTCCCTTGAATTCATGCTGGTCATGAAGTTAAAATTTACGTTCATGTATTAGGTACTCATTGAGATAATTATTGCGCCAGCGGGAGTGCAGAGTAAATCACAATGAATACTGAATTTTCTTTTGTTCCTTTCATTTTTCTTTCATTCTTCTTCCTACTTTCCTACGTTTTTTGACAATTCTCCTGTTAATATGAGGAAAAATCAATTGGAAAAAACAAAAAAATTCGGCAAGAATTTTCACACTTCAATTCATTTGTTCGTTTTCATTCATATTTGTAACACGGTATACCGTTACATTTCCAAAAAATTACCCTGGAATACGGCGACGACACATACGCTGACGATCTGTTCTCCAGTGACGAAGATCGATAATTCTTTTATCGTCCTTCACAACAACTAGTGCTCATCTATACCTCGATCCGACGGAAGTACAAAAGATGCAGGCTTTTACTCAAACTTCAAGTCAATTTCTGTGCAAAAAGTAGTCATTAGTGCTGTCGTGATTCACCTACCACACACCATTGACAACGAAACTATCTATTCTTTCATATAGATCACATTTTCAGTATTAATCCATCTCCGAAGGCTTCAGCAGTATGCCAAGGTTCCCATCAAACCAGGGGAAGAACCAAAAAAAAAAATAAAGTAATTGCTACAATTCTTTCTTCTCACTCGTTTCTTCATTTCAATTCATCAAACGCAGGCTTTTCGTGATTGACCTACCATACACCATTGACAGAGAGACTATCGATTTCGGAGAAACTATCGATTTTTTTGTATCCAAAAGATTCAGCAATATGCCAACGTCTCCACCAAATCAAGGGAACAACCAAATAAAAAAAAAATAAATTGCAACAATTCTTTGTTCTCATTCGGTTTTTCATTTCAATTTCAATATGCAGGATTTCACTCCAACTTTCATTTCATTTGTGCGCAAAAGGTAATCATTAGTGCTTTTGTGATTCAAACTATCGAATTTTTGAAATTTTTAGTATTACTCCATCTCCGAAGGCTTAAGCAATATCCCCAATGTTTCCATCAAATCAGAGGAGGAACCAAAAAAAAAAAAAATAATAATAATAATAATAGTAATAATAAGAAGAAGAAGAATTATAAATGGCAACAATTCTTCGCACGAATCACATTCTTAGTACATCAGAGTAATATGCACTATTTAATTAAAAGGTCAGCATTAGTGCTAAATCGTGATTCACCTACAATACACCATTGACGGACAAACTATCGATTTTTCCGTGTTGATTACATTTTCAGTATTAATCCATCTCCGACGGCTTAAGCAGCAGCCCCAACGTTCCCACCAATTCAGGGGTAGAACCAAAAAAAATATTTTTTTCATATAACTTACATGAAATTTTTAGTATTCATTCATCTCCGAAGGGTTCAGCAATACGCCCAAAAATTTCCATCAAATCAGGGGAAGAATCAAAAAAAAAAAGAAGTAAATGGCAACAATTCTTTGTACGAATCACATTTTCGGTGCATCACAGTAATGCACTATTTCATCAAAATGCTATGCCAAACGTTTCAATCACATCAAGGCTAAAACCATAAATAAAAAAGAACAACTGCAACAATTTCGTACTTCCAACGTGCAGTCATATCTCCATTAGGTATTCTAATCAAAAAAAGAGAAAAACTACGAACAATTTCTCGTTTCAGATTATCACATTCACTTCCTTCAATTCGCATTATAATTGAACTCATTCATGTACTCGTACATCTTCTAACACATTCTTTTCTTTTACAAAATACGTTCATTTCATGATTTCACATAAATGAGCAGTTCTTTCAAAGGCATATTTCAGTACAGAAAAGGACACAAAACAAGCGATTACACTTGTGCACGTGTACAAAACGTGAATTGTCATTCTTCTTTCCCATATAAAGGGGAAATATTATCTACCCTTGAAGCGGCGATCAGTGGTCGAGCGGTCAGAGGCGCGGCTGCAACACACGGACATCGTCGTCGCGTCTTCAAAGTCTGCCTCTCACGCTGAACACGCGGGCGATGTGCGAGTTTCACTAAAATACGGAGTTTCGATGAAGCAAATAACAGATCGCGCCAGGTGTTAAGACGTGGGTGTAACAGAGAGGGATGTATGTTCTCTCTCCTTTGCACCAACGGTTAACACCCAGCGCACTCAGGTAGCAGTTTCCAACGAAACGACAACTGTGACCTGTCACAAGAGAACCCCCCTTAGCGTCCTAAATATAATTTTACAGGAGCGATAATTCTAACTTCAAAATCAGTTTTTGGTGTCATTATGCGATCAATTTGGCTGAAAATTTTATCAGTTGTAGATTAATAATTCAAGAATACAATTCAATAGTGCTTTTTATATTATTTGCGCGTTAATAGTTTGAAATTTTGAATTTAGTGAAAAAAGTGTCGGAGAATTGCCTAAAAAATTGCATCTTAGCTCCATTTTTTGACCCGTAAACCCAAAAATATGCATTGAAATGAAATTTGTGGGTCAGATTCATGTTCAGCGACCCAAAATTACCCCTAAAATTGAATTTCATCAAATTCCAAAAATTTTTCCAGAAATCTGAAATTTTCCCCCAACTTTGAAGACCCCTAAGGCCTATAAATAAATTTTTTGGAATTTTTTCTATACCACCACGTAAAAGAGCGGGTTTCAATTATAAGGGATCGCTGAAAACCTGAAAAACGATTTTTGGGACACTAAGGGGGGTGCTCTTGTGACAGGTCACAACTCTTTTAACAAAAGGTTTGTACGTCTGCTTACGAAGTGTATATGTTCCGGTACATTTGGGTCATCGGTAACATTTGAGTATTTCGCGTTGTTGAACTCGCGACGCGTGTTTGCGTGTTTTTCGAAGACGTACAAAGCATGCATGCAGTAATACACACATTCTCATCCGCGCCTCGGTCCACTCCGCCACGAACGACTAGTTAAAAACGCCCGTAAATTTCTAGCTCATCACAGTACGTACGTTTTGCGCGCGCATTCGCGTACAGTTTTTAGGTTCATGCTCGTTCTACGAGGCATGAACCACTTGCAATCGCTTTTTTTTTCAAGTTCAGCCTCATGGGAACCAGATGACGGCGTGAGTTGATGATGAGGTGAGCATCGTCCTTTATGCGATTATACCTATAGTAGTTTTTCTGATTTGAATTTCGGAGTAAGAAGATTACGTATTGAATAATATATTAAATACACATTATTAGTTGAGTCGTCAGAAAGCGAGGAACGTGTAAAGCAGAAACGAGTGAACGAGAAACTGATGCAGAATAGAATTCCTCCACTATCGTTAGCTCGCGTTCCATTATCCTGGAATATACCACCTGAACGATAGCCGATTTAAAAGAGAGGTATTCGTTTGATTATACGTATTACAGAATAGAATTCAAGTGATGAGATCAATTGACATTGTTGCAATGGTTCGGGAAATATGAATAATAAAAGTAGAGTATTGGAGAAATAACTGATTGTATAGGGTAGTACCTATCTTAATACTTGAACAAATCAATATAGAACTAAGATATTGTATCTGTTTCAATCTTGCGTTTATTGATCGTTATTGTTTCCTGGAATACATAGGTACTATTTTCGTATCATATTTTTCATACTCGCGTATGCGATCAGTATCAGTTTGTGATGGGTTCATGTTTGGCAAAGTAGGTTGCATCAGAACACATTTCCATCATTTCATGCGTTATGTTCGAAGGATGTACTCGATTGTTTTACCGCAATGAGAAAACGAGAAAAGTTGTTTTTGCGTTCAAATGTGAACGAGTTCTATTATTCTCGTGAACTGCGTATCTCCATATCCCCTAGCGTATTATTATCAAGCAGTGTTGATAAGTTAGTTAGCTGAAAGCTGAACGTCTAAAGCCGAAGCCACATAATTTTGGGAAACAAGCTGAAATTTGTTTTACTTATTCTCATTCATTAACAATCAGAGAGAAATAATCTTCCTTCATTGTTCAAGAGATACAATTTGCCTGATCGTCAGTTTCAATGTACGTCAATGAGACAAATCGTCAGTTCTACTTTGTACAGAACAGCGCCGCAGGGCATGAACCTCTTCCAGCCTGGTACAGGGTGCTTGTTAGGTTCATGCTCGTTCTACGAGGCATGAACCACTTGCAATCGCTTTTTTTTTTTCAAGTTCAGCCTCATGGGAACCAGATGACGGCGTGAGTTGATGATGAGGTGAGCATCCTAATGAATGTAGTCTAGGTATCTTCAACTCAGTACGGGTGGTAGAAACAAAGAACTGCTGTTGGCATAATTTGATGTATCAGTGGAATTGTATTCATTATGGCGACTCGAGGTATGAATTTTTAGGTTTTTTGGTAATTTGGTGCTATTTCAATTGTATTATTTTGTATTCATTATGGGGATTCAATGTATGAATTGTTATGGTAATTAGCTGTGTAGCATGTTCGTCAATTTATACGCCATTATCAAAAATCAAATTTCATAGGTGAGTATTCCTAATTGATTTCGTTAATGTTTATTATTGTTGAAAGTGGATTGTTATTCATATATCTTCATCTCTGTTATGGTTATGTTCTTGCTGTTTAAAGATTTCCGTTACAAAACGAAGAACGTCTTCAAAAATGGATATAAGCTATTCGACGGAAGAATTTCAAACCAAACTCTAGTAGTAGACTTTGTAGTTTGCACTTTCGACCTGAAGATTATACATGTTCACCGTTTCAAGAAAAACCAACGTTGAAGAAAGATGTTGTGCCGTCAGTATTCAACAAGGAACATTCACTGCCGAAGAGGAGGTGTAAACGAGTTGTTGAACGATCTTCTATCGCTTCTCCAACATGTGCAATAGGTATAATTCTCGGTTGATATAATTCTCGTGAACTGCGTACTTTTGATTCACGTGTCTTTGCGTGTTCGTCATCTCATCTTACATTTTCGTGCGTTAATCGTAATTTTGTGTAGTGTTTACACAAACGAAACGCCTGTTATCATCACAATCGTTATAATTCGCATTCGCGAAGATCAACGTATTAATAAAACATTACATTAAATTTATTTTATTTTAATGAATGAGAATTGCTTTTTCAATAGACAGAATCGTACTCTGAGACATGTTAAAACTGTTCTTTAAAATTTTCAGAAACTCCGCAGAAACTACCCGTATTTTTGTTGCTCTTGTAAGATAGGACGTAGAATAATAAGAGTAGTTAGAACACAGCTATCACAGCAACAGGTTACACCTGCCGTACAAAGTTAAATTGACGTATATGCATATAATAAATACAAAGAAAAGAGGTGATGGGTATACTTCATATAGCCTCTTTTTCTCGTATTCGTTAATTGCATATGTCAATTTAACTGTGTGCAAACGTTATCAACATCTAGGGAACCAGACATTAAAAGCAAAGCCCAACCAAACGACAAGGCGATCAGGGGAATTCATAGATAAAAGTCCCGCTAGGAGCGCTCCTTGTTCTCCAAAAAAAGTGATCATGGTGTTTTCTACAATAACACAATATACTTATAAAATCATTAATTGAACCATTTCGAATTTTTTTTTCATAAAAAATGCAGGGAACAAAATTTGTTGCACTTTCACACATGCAGAAGACTTCAGTTGTACCGTGAGTGAAAATCATGTGGACATTCCTGTAGTACAAAGAATTATTGACGTAACAGAGAAGCAGAAATCGTGGTTTTTGTTTTTGAAGGTTGCGTGGCAGGCGTGATAAAGCGCGCTGTTTCAATCTTACTAGAACATAGTAAGACGTCAATTCAACAAAACGTAAACAACGCCGCAAGGCATGAACCTCTTCCAACCTCCTGTGAGGTTGCTTGTTATAGTCTGTCCGCAAGTAGAATGGGTCACGTAAACAAACCCGCGACCCGCTTTCGTGCAAAAAAAATTGATTACGATGCGAGGAAGCGGTTCGCGGGTTTGTTTACGTGACCCATTCTATTTGCGGACAGACTATAGGTTCGTGCTCTTCGAGCAAAGAACCTATTGCAATCGCTTTTTTTTTTTTTTTTTTTTTCCAAGATCAGCCTCATGGGAACCAGATGACGGCGTGAGTTGATGATGAGGTGAGTTTGGTCGAACTGTGTGCCACAGATGTTGGTACAGTGATACCAAATATTTTCAACAGATTTATCAAAAGTGAGAGGTGTGGCGAAAATATGATTCAGATGATAACGAATAAATTTTTATTTTGTGAACTGTATAGCCCCTTCCTATAGTAATATTTGTTTTCTTCTTTGATTGACGATGAAACGGCCGATCGAGAAGATGAGAAAGGAGTGTACAGAAACACTTATTATTCGTAAATTGGCGAATTCTAAATTTGTTCATTGTGTGCAGTTATAGTAAAGCTGATAGAATTTACGAACGAAACTATGGATATTATTTAAAAAAGAAAGAGGAACTGTGTTTGAAATGAAAACATACTTTATGAGAGAAACTGTGGAATCATTTATCGAATGGCTGGTAGTTTGAGAATGCATTATTATATTGTTTTTGGTCAGTACATAAGCAATGAGAAGCTATTGAAATTGATTTTGATCAGACAAATATGAGTGATAGTAGATGACGATTTCGAAACTTATTGGTTCGTGTATCGGTAGCTAGTGTGTATTGTGTTTCGAGTCATCCAAGTTTCAAATTAGGCCTACATCATGATAAAATGAATTCTCGAAAGATAATAGTATTATTAGAATAAATATTTTTTAATAATATAGATTTTGCCATAGGAGTATGTACGTATAAAAAGTGACGGATTGCTTTTCTTCAGCCTTCCAATCATCATTCACAGATATTGTTTACGCATCTTTCGATTTGCGATGCAATATATCGGTTCATAAGTGGATTGTTTTACGAAGTTTTACATTAATATTCCCTATTCATTCTAGAGAAAAGTAGTTTTTGCGTGAGGAAGTAGAGGAGTGTTTTCGTATTGCGTTTTATTCACAATTAATGTCTAGTTACTAGGCACGAACCTCTTCCAGCCTGGTACAGGGTGCTTGTTTTTGACATGGAAAGAAGTAGAACCAAAGAAGACGGTGATAAAGGAACGGTAGAAATACATACGTCGAGAGAAGAAGAAAGAAAAAAGCGAAAAACATTCAGAAAAGAGAGGTATTCATTGATATGACTATTGACATAAAAAAAAGCGATTCGCATACCAACTTAGAGAGAGAGAGAGAGAGAGAGAGAGAGAGAGAGAGAGAGAGAGAGAGAGAGAGAGAGAGAGAGAGAGAGAGAGAGAGAGAGAGAGAGAGAGAGAGAGAGAGAGAGAGAGAGAGAGAGAGAGAGAGAGAGAGAGAGAGAGAGAGAGAGAGAGAAAGGACAGCGAGATATGCGATACCGTGCATCAAGAAATATACGAAGCATATGCGGCTACGTGACTGCATTTGGTTGGTGACTGCATTTGGTTGGTGACTGCATTTGGTTGCGCATGATATTTTATTTTCAACGGGAGGGGGGGCTACGCCCCCTGGCCGCTACGCGACCCAACCCCGCGCCTATTGGGGCGTAATTGAAGTTGACGGGATAAATATTTTAATGAAATATGAACGGAAAATGGCACTTTTGTGCAAATTTTTAGGCTTCGAAAGTCGTTCATTTCTGTAACCTGTTTTTAGCGGACATTTCTGTTTTCTGTGCGCTTCAACTGCTCTCGAAAAGCGTGCTTCACGTTTTTCGAAACTTGTCACGCGTATTTCACTCGTCACGCTATTACCGGTCAGGTTATTATCCAACAACCGATCGGTAGAACTTGTCGAGGATGAATAACCGCGCGTGAACTACAAGAACCCCCTATGTGAGCAGCCTGAAAAATGCGGCTGCTTGCGCAATACAACAGGATGGTAGTGACATCGGCTTATGGAACAATTTTTCCAATTTTTCCGGAAATATACTCAAGTCATGTAGATGTATTCTCCCCCCCCCCCCCGGGACAACAATTTTCCATGACTTTTCCCCTTTCCAGTAAAGAGTACCGCATGATTTACATTTTATTTCCATCTCCCCTGAATGAAAATAAGAATTAATTTTTGACGTTTGGGTAATACCCTTTTATTGAGTTCCTCCATTTTCATTTAGTAAATCCTTTCCAATTTTATCCGATGCTTCCTTTTCTGGGTCATTATTTAGAACATCATAATGACCATTCGACCCGTCTCCTGTCTATAAGAGACAAAAATATTCACCGTCATACCGCTCGTCGTTTATATCACGCACACCAGCATTTGTATAAACCTTTCGACACGCCCACCGTGTCCGTAGGTCCCACTTTTCGTCATATGACCACTGTACTCACTCACGGAGTTTAGTGGTGTATCATAAATATCACTGTTGAGGATGCCGTTAGAATATAAATCCCAATGATCCACAATATGTTTTACTATTGATTTCCGTACTAAATAGAAACAGCTCTGTCTGTTGTAAATACAATGAGTCAGAGCTGGAAGAAAGACGGCAGCAAAAATAGAATGAGAATAATCATGGTCAAGCCAAAATTTCGAACCTGATGATGTTGGGTGTATTTCATTTGAAAAATGTCTTTTGTAAAGTTCCTATTTATTTATTACCTTTCTTTCACCACATGGAACATAAAGGAAATCAGCAATATCCTAAATACCCAAGACAAAACCCGTAAAAAAAAAGAAGAAGTCAGCACATTGATAGAGACATGTTCATCAAGCATGGCGGTACGCGACAAAGTTAGAACCTAGTCCTGGTGGCGACATCGTGCTCTTAGAAATGACTTTATTTATTTTTTGTTGGTCCACTTTTTTTTTTATTGGTCGAATCCTTTACTTTTTCTCTGCTTCAGGTATAGAAACGGTGTTAGAAAAGGTTATTCTACACGAAAGGGGTATTCTACAGAAAGGGGTATTCTACACGTAGTCGTAGTACCTATACAAAGTTAATAGTACCTGTACTGTCTACTTGGAAACAATTTTATCAAAAAGTAGACGACATGTTCCCACCTAGCGCCTCGGTAAATAGATTAAATTTAATCTCTCAAAGTACATTTCATTCAGAATTCTTTACTGAGTGTTCTTAGCGATTGAACGTTTTTGTATCTTAATTAGAACTGAAGATATTTCAATTTTAATTCGTATTTTGTGGTGTTCTCCGCCTCGAACTGCCCTCGATCGAGTTATGATTTTATAATATAGGGTAGATTGAGTTCTACTTCTTGATACAAATAAAAATTTGAAATTTGAAAGAGAAAAATTTTTTTCGACAGGAAAAATTGTCATAAGCTAGAGGGCTTGGAAAAAAACGTAAAAGATGTCTAATGAAAAAAAAAAAATTTAAGAAGAAAAACCAAGGCTCGAACCTCGAACAATCGAGAAAATGATGAAAAAGGTTCCAAATATTCACGCGCTCCTTGCGCGCGTGAATGCCGCGAGTGGTAACCACATATGTTTAGCGTTATAAATGGCATTCAAAGCGTGAAAAACCCAAATGTTACGGAAAACTCAAATGTACCGTAACATATACAGTCAATGGCTGCGTACTTCTGTGTAATTCCTAAAACCTTTTTTCCGTAATCGTTATTTTAGAGGTACGTCATTTTAACTTTGTACGGCAGCGCTGCTGTACGCTGATGGGGGTTGTCATCATTATCACGTATCACAATAATATTTCTAATCGAATAGGGCTTTTCCATGTCGGCGCATTGCATACGTATTCTCCTACGTGTTATTGAAATGGTAGTATTTCTAACATTGCTCTTACGGCAAACTACTCCACGATGAAAATGAGTATGCAATCCAGCAACGCCCATAAGAGCAATGTTAGAAATACTACCATTTCGATAATACATAGGAGACGTATGCAATGCGCCGACATGGAAAAGCCCTATAAAGTGTTCGGTCGTTTTACAGTACACTGTCAACAAAGTAAACCAGTCGCAAAGAAGCAGGAACCTGGTGGTATGCAGTGCACTGTTAACGCCCGAACAAACCTATTAATGAACGATACACATATTCGCATGAGGACACAACTGTAGGTGCGCTAGAGTCGTGCCCGAAAAGGGGATTCGACAAAAATTGCCATAAACCTGTATAAAACTAAAACGGGCTGTATCTTTGTCAATATTGAAAAATACAAAAAAGTAGTAAGAGCATTTTTTTATTATTTTCATTCATAGAATAACCTAAAAGAAGAAAAAATTAAGATTTCAACAATTTTCTGTAACATCCCCTTTTCAGGCAGCTTCCAAAAATCGCCACCACAGTTTTCATAGAGGGCGCCTACTTTGTGTCCTCATTCGAATTATTCCTAAACAATTGCAATCAACTTGAGTTGTAACTTCTGAAAAAGCTAATGACCTTTGGCTCAATAGAATCGCGATCTTGAATTTACCGTAAGTTTGAATTCTACATGAAAAGGTCCCACATTGTCGGTATGGAGTTACGTACATGACGTGAAAGAGCTTGAAATTACGAATCCAACGTGCCATTTCCGAGCTCTGTAGCGTTCTTCGTTGCCGAGAAACAGCACTGAGAAGTTAGAAGTTATTGAAACGCAGTATCGAGAATTTCGCGTTCGCAGTCTGGCAACAGTTTAGAAGGCGAGGTCTAATTTGTACTCCTGCTTCGACGATACGGTTCTCGGGAAGTATTCACGCTACGGAGCTCGGAAATAACTCGTTGGATTCGTAATTTCAAGCTCTTCAATGTGGTAACAGTGTACTATTTCCAGACGGACGACGAAAAAAAAAATAAAACGGAATAAACGTGTTCTATTCGAAGGTACGCTGTACGCGTAAATAAAGCATGATTCATTCTTATTGTTCACCTTCGCTCACTTGTCTATCAGGCTTTGAGACTTCTTTTCTCGTAAAGAGTGATGAAAATACTATCAGAATCGACCAAAAAATAATTTTCGGCAAAAATGTAATTTTTTACATTTCTCTCTGTACAGCAATTTCTAGGATCGACAATGTGGGACCTTTTCATGTAGAATGACACATATTTGGTTTTTGCCATAAATGAGTATTCGCCAATTAGAGCGGAGTATGCGCGGCTATGCGGCCCGTTCTGCAAAATGCCGTCACGTGACGGGATCGTGACGGCGCACTTTTACGTCACAGTTGGGTCACAAAGAGGGTTCATTGTGCTTTTCAAATGGGTGATTGCCGTCACAAACTACCGTCACAGGCGTCACAAGTTCCTAACTGTGACGGCATTTTGCACAACGGGGAATTTCTCCAAAACTTACAATGACTAAACAATGTATTTTATTTTTTCTCTTTTTTCTTGTGAAATTCAAATGAAAAGCCACCTAAAAGAGTTTTGAAATAGTTGGAGTAGACTCGGCTCCAACTTTTGTATAGGTATCTCATGTTTTAAAAATTGGTTGATCGTTTAAATAGTGAGGAACTTTTAAAAATCATTTCTGTGTTATTTTTAGGGAAAATTATGATGGCACATGAAAACAGAATGTTAGCGCAGTAAATGTGATAACTGAACAGTAAAAGGACAAAGTGACAGTAAAAAGTATGATCAGTATGGAATATTGAACAGTAAAATGCGAATCACACAGTAAAAAAAGAAAGAACTAAGCATTGAAAAACAGAAATTAAAACATTAATGTCGAACAGTTTTCTATAGTAAAGAAGCAGCAAATGAAAGTAATTTATAACAGTAAAAAAAATGTATATGTATATCAAGGGTATGCTCTACCTTCGATGAAATGGTAACTTGGAATACCTCTCAGGAGTCTAATATTGCACAGAATGCGATGAAACATTGGAGATTTATTGTTCAATGTTACAGAAATACCGCTAATTGATTCTGAGCGTGTAATATTTGTAATTTTTTCTTTACAATATACAATATTTATTACTTGTAAACTAATTAGCGGCATTTCTGTAACCATGAACAATAAATCTCGAAGTTTCATCGCATTCTGTGCAGACGCATTCCAAGTTACCATTTCATCAAAGGCAGAGCATACCCTTAAGAGGAGGAATTATTACAGTAATTATTATATTGGTAATTCTTAGCGCAGTAATTGGACAAGTAACGCTTTCTTTGCACCCACTGGGCGTCCCCTCATTTCTGTCCTAGGGGTATATTCTTTGCCTCTTCAGGTAGAGTACATAATTCACGCGGATACGCATACCCAAAACGTGTTTGCAGGAGCAATGTTTTGAATAGTAAGGGCAAAAAACATGTCGCATTATTGTAATTGTCGCGATCTAAATTGATTACTCATATTTTCCTTTGCTTAAGTGTATAATCCTGAAAAGTCTTCTATTTGTATTCCGCAGCCTGCCTAGAATGTAATATGGGAATTGTTATCTCTTCCTTACATGTACTACAAGTAGTGTAATAATTGTCGTCATCAGGGCACTGGAGTACTTTTTTTCCAGGTTCCAACTGTCACCTAAGCTAAATGTTGTGCTTCAAAAATGATTAATGTTCTGTTTGTATGCGCTAAAACATTGGACAATTAGTCACTGTGCATTTTCCATCATTTGCTAATTTATCACGCTCTTTCACTGCTCTATCTTCCTTTTTCAATTTTCTCTCTGTTACTGTTACAACATCCTTTTTAATGTATCCAAAAATTGATTTTACTACTCTGTCTTATTTCTTTAACTTACTATTCGTTGCTGTACTAACATTCTTTTTTAATGTGCCAAAAAATCAAACCCTTATTTTTATCATTATGGGACTATTACACACACCCCCACCCCCTCCCCCCACCCCCTTTGGGGTTTGCTAGATTCACCCACGTTTCGACGGACGACTGATCGTTCGTTCGTTCGTTCGCTCATTTATTGGTGTTTGGTGTCCAAGACTCCAAGCATATTCTTATCAATTGAATGGTCGGGTAGAAAAAGGGCCTTAATACAAAAAGTAGTTTTCGAGAAAAACGCATTTGAAAGTTCAGATCCATAGAAATGCCATAAGGAAAGACCCAAACGTCATGAAACTTGGTAGGATTGTAAATGAATGTCCGATCTACAAAATCACTGAAAATTAGAACGTTAGAAAGTTTCTGAGTTGCCTGTAGAGCGCGTTATAGTCTGCGCAATTAAGGCCCTTTTTGCAATTATCGACTTCTTACGCGTTCTAGTAACTTTTTGGATCTTGTCAAGAGTAATAATGATAAATGAATGTATTTCAAGCCAATACCCGTATTTGCAAGGATTGTGCTGCAATAATAATAAGTATTTTTGAGTATAAAATCCTCGAAAAAGTAAGTTTCTCAGAGGGTCAAAGTTCATCGTCGTGGCTATAAATAGGCATGGGAAATGAAATGAAGGCTTTCTAAATATACATAATGCCGTCTATATCGATTTTCAGTGTTATTTAAGCTAATCTAGAGGTAAAGTTTGTGACAACCTCGATTGCAGCTATTTTACAACTACCTATGAGAGTTCAAGCACAGTAGACGCTCCACTTCAACATAGTTTTACGTACTCTATAGTCATCAGAATGAATTAAAATTTTTACCAGATGAAGAGGAGAGAGTGCTGAACTTAAATCACTAATAATCGAAAAAGGGCCCTAAATCGAGCTAAGGCCCTTTTTCTACCCGACCATTCAATTATCATCTTTTTGTGATCATTGACTATTTCAGCGGAGGATTTATATTATTATATTATTTACTTTAAAAAACTTAAAATCTTCGCCGTCCCCATGCCATCGATTGAAAAATTCGAAGTCTCTCTGAAGGACATTTGGACCCTAATAAGCAAAACTCGACCAAGCGACAATCACGTAGTTTCGTGATATTTAGACTTAAAGGAAATCGGTTACTTAAAAATAGATGGAGGTCGATATTTTCAATTCATAATTATTCGACGAGTATTGCATTTCCAGTTTTTTAATCAGCACCGTTGGAAAGTGCTCGTTGAGCTCTTTCCAACGGTGTATATAACTCCAAAATCTCAAAAATGTCGCTTGGTCGAGTTTTGCTTATTAGGGTCCATTTGTTCCAGTGTACAATTAAGCGATGAAAAATACAAGTTAATTCTTGAAGCAATAAAATGGGATCGTTTTAGTGAAATAATCAATGGCGTTTTCCACCCGTAGATCTGCGATTAAACGTGAGTATCATGAAGCTCTCAAACACTTGTTGATATAAAATGATATCTTCTATACCGATACCTATTGTATTGCTTTTCCATTTTCTGTACAAGTAATTGTCTGGGTAATTGACATCCTTTTTTCGCCCTCTTTTAGAAAACAATAATCGAGGAATTATTTCATGGTCTAATTCGCAAGTCCCATTTTTTGGCACACCATTTACAGTGGAACTGACAAAGACAATGGAGTGTGTTAACGGACCAAAATATTTTCATTCAACTACAGGACGTATCAATGATGGTGTAGCCAAGGTTTGAAAAGGATAGAAATTTATATCTCAAGTTCATTCTCCTTTCTTTTTCTTCAATAAGTATGAGCTATATTTCATTTTTCTTGCAGCATGATCATTGTAATGGAAAAGGCAAGCGCTTTCGAGCACAACCATCAAAGAAACTAGATTGCCCAGCAACCATGAAATGTGTTTTGATCAATACATACCCTGGATTTAAACTTAAAGGATTGGAGAATCAGAAGGATGAGAAAGCAAAAGTACTTATAGTGTTTTACTAATTTTTTCAAATACTTAGGTACTGACAGAATGTAGGTGATGTGGATGGTGTGTTAGTCCATCTTTCCAAATAATGGGAATGGGAATAGTATATTACTATACGAGCAAAGGAGATGGAGAGATGGAGTCCTTGTAGGTACCTATGAGTCACGTTGATGTGAGTTTAGAAGTACTTTGACACGTAACAATTAGAAACAGTTTAATGGTTTAAACAAAAAGCAATTTAGCGACCGGTTTCAACCGCGCAAGTTGGTTATCATCAGGCTACTGAAAAACATACAATCAAATTGAGTAATCTAATGAATAAGCTACTATTGGGTGAATAAAAGTGCAGCTCATATCGTTCTTGCTGTCTGAAATGAACGTACCTACTTTCGGCGTATGTGTTTGAAAAAAGAAATAATTGATCTAATTTGGTTGAGAAAAATTGGAACTGGGTTCCCTTGTGTATCACCTAGTTAAGGGCATGCTCTACATACGTGTAAATATACAAATATATAGGAAAACATCAGTTGCGAGGCGACTAATTATTGTCCACAAAATGAACCAATTGTCTTGGGATTTGTTTTAATTGTTAGATGAGTGTTTGATACAGGTCTAAAATTAATTCAGAACTTCTAAAATCATTTAGAACTCTAGTTATCAGCGATAAAAAAGTATATACTTTTTGATTGTTGATAACACTATTTTAATCGTTGATAATGAGAGTTTTAAATGATTTTAAGAGTTCTGAGTTAATTTTAGACCTGTATCAAACACTCATCTAACAATTAAATAAAATCCGAAGACAATCGGTTCATTTGGAGGACAATAATTAGTCGCCTCGCAACTGATGTTTTCCTATATATTTGTATATTTACACGTATGTAAAGCATGCCCTTAATGTTTTAACAATATTGTGAATGTACTTATATTGTTTTTGTTATCGGGTGGGACTATACCGCCCCCTTCGGACTGATCACACACTCACTCTGTACCCAACTATCTTGCGAGCTATAGTCCGGAAGCCAAGACGGTTACTTTTATCCAGAGACTAGCATGCTTCGTGATTATGAATTATGATGATCTCATACGGACTACAGCGAGAGTAAGAGTTAGCGCACAGCCTACTTTATATAAGGCCGGAATGTAGCGAAGTCACAATGTCGCACTCTAAAATCAGTGGATACAGGTTTACAGGGACGCTTATGGGAAAAAACGAAAAAATTCAAGTATTTTGATTCGCACGCTAATAAAATGCGGTTTTCGGAAAAAACGAAGAGAATATAACTTGAAGAGCAAACGATTTTCTGTTTTTTAAGTCCAATTTTAGTAAAATTGGTGCAGTACAAGTGCAGTTATCATCGTTTGAAAATTAAAAATCTGATAGGAGACGAAGTGCGGTACATGTACACCCTGGTTACACCGCACCGATGAACATGAACCGCCCCGAAACATCACTGATAAGAATCCTTTGCGCGCTGTTGTCATTTTCTGCATACCGGCCTTAGGCCGTGGTTAGCGTCATCGGAACAATTTTAGGTTTCGAAAAGTTTGAAGAAGAAACTTGAAGAGAAGTGTGAAGAGATCACCTTTGAACATTAGTGTATCATATCACCCTCAGTGTTCGATCCAGTCACAATCATTCAGTATGGGCTACATTTATGAATCAAGAACTTGACTCATCACTGAAATACGAAATCAAGAAGTATCTTGATCAAGGTATAACAAATATTCAAACTATCAAAACTCTACTTACTAAGTATGTTCAAGAACATATCTCTAATACTATACCAACATCAAGTCGGGCATTCTATCCAACAAAGAAGATAATTTATAATTACATTTTGAAATATATATTTCAGTCAAAACAAAGTAAAGTTGATCAGGCTGCTCTGTCTCGCAAAATTGATATTTGGAGAAATAGTGTACCTGGACAATATTTCTACCGACCTTATTCTGAGAAAATTGGTTTTGATGGTCAAAAAGAAGTGGAACCATTCATATTTTGTGTTCAAACAGACTTTCAGAGAGATTTACTCAATCAATATGGGATGGTAGTGCTCTTAGATGCTACTTACAAAACAACAAAATATTCTTTACCTTTATTCAATATTGTCGTAAAAACGAACGTCGCTTATATTGTTGTAGGAGTATTTATTATTCAATTTGAAACTGGAGTAGCTATCAGCGAAGCATTGAATATTTTTTAAAAATGGAATCCCAGATGGAAACCAATTTATTTTCTAGTAGATTACTCGGAAGCTGAAATAAATGCAATTGAAGACTGCTTCAATTCCTGTCAAATATATATTTGCGACTTTCATAGGGAGCAAGCTTGGGAACGCTGGCTCAAAACACGAAAAAATGTTCCCGAGAAACTTGATGCAGATAAACTATTGAAAGAATTTCGAAGTCTTGCTGCGTGTAGAACATTTGAAGATTTTGATGAAAAATTTGAGGAATTGACTGGCTCAGATTTGTGGAAAATGAATAGTGAAGCTGCCCACTACTTTGAGAGTACTTGGTACAAAGTGAGAGAAAAATGGATTCAAGCTTTCTTTGAGCCCACTCTTCTTTTTATTATAAACAATAATAATGGCGTTGAGAGCCAGAATAGGTTGTTACAACATTCATATTTACACCAACATGTTGATAAGAGTCTCACAGGTGTTCTAGATGTCATCATTATGACATTTTTCAACGATGAATTTCAAAAATATCAGATGAGCAATAGTCGTCTGGATGAGCACTATAAACCATATAATTTTGAAATTCCTCCATTCCTCAGAAACCGACCAGTATTTTTCATCAAGCACGTCTATGAAAGACTATGTACAGCTAAAAGTGTTTACTCAAAGGATAGTATAGTTTCTTTCCAGAATTCCAGTAAAGTTGTGTTTCTTGTCCAGAGTGAAACAAACAAAAATGATAAGCATACGGTTGATTTTTCCATCCCAATGTGTTCATGTACGGATTACTTCAAGTACAGATTTCCTATAAACATATATGCGCCATTACATTGTACATACCAGGTTATTCGTTATCAAGCTTACCAGAAGATTATGTCAATAGTCCTTTCATAATTATAGATCCTCGCTACTCTTTTTTTCAAACTAAATTTTAGACCGACAGCAATGAATCTGATGATGGAATGAACGGAGTCACTCCTAATGCCCCTCCATCAGATTCATTGATGCCTGTTTCGCCTGCCATCAGAAGTCTCCATTTCTGGTCCGGCCACAAATTTATCTTGCATTAAAGAAGTAGTGAAGAATTTATATGATGCTTCATTTCTCATAATAGATGGTAGTAAAAATGATTATTCGTCTTTGTATAGCAAATTGGTAGAAGCGCGCAATTTAATGAATGTTTTTATTACAACTGAATGTGAATCAAATATTAATCTTTTACCCTTACCAATGAAACGAAAACGAAAAATTAAGAATAAGAATAATGTGATAGATACGCAGATTAATAAGGATGTTGATGTAGAAACTGAGAATCTTACTATTGCTCCTCTTCCTCTTCTGTCAGAAAAGAAACGACGTAAAAATGTTGTTGAAGAAAACACTTTAAAAGAGATAACCAATATTGAATATTTTGAAGAAATTATTGTAGACCTGCAGTTAGATTTAAATACCTAAATATACCTAGTCATTGTGCCAATATATTATTCATAATTATTATACCATTGTAACTATTGGTATCTATACCTAGATATTATCCTGTTATTAATTTTATTACTAAGTTCAATAATTCTCAAGTACCTAAGTATACTGAATTCAAGAATATCCTCGTGGGTACAAACTATGTTTAATTAAGGGAAAGTTCGCAGGAACGTTATAGATTTAATTAGACGAGGAATAAAAGTCATTTAGAGGTTAGGTACCTACATTAGTTTTGTCGGTTACAAAAGTTGTAAATGAATCAAAAAAGAAGAAAGAAAACACGTTCAAAATACAATTTTTGGACGCAAAAATTAAAGAAAATCCAAGATGAATACAAAATTAATAGAAGATGACCTCACACTGTATGTCTTAACCGAACTTTGAATAAAAACCAAAATTTCTCGTATTACTTTCGTATTTCCTTCCCCAATTTTCGAGTTCAAAATTGTACCGTATTTTGTGTTTTTTTTTTTCTTCCTTTTTGATTCATTTATGACTTCTGTAACCGATAAAATTGATAAATTCTCTAAATTAACTTTCATTGTTTTATTCATCCTCTAATTAAATCTGTTACATTTCTGTACCGTTTTTATTGTGACTTCCTATACACTTTTTCTTATTTCTAAGATTTTTCTACTGTCCTGTACAACATACAGTTCTCTGTTCTCTGATCAATTATACATTTTCATTTCTTTCATCATTGAATATCTTTTTATTCTGAATAAATTCGGATCAATTCATAAAGAGGGCCCATTCAGGCATAATAATGAGCAATCCAAGCATAAAAGAGATGTCGCGGCAGTGAAGAGAGAAGATTATTTGTAATTGATAAATGGATTATTATTTCACAATAAAATTGGAATACATTCAATTCGTCATTATTATTTTATTATTAGGTTAGTCGTTTATTGTGTAGTTCCCGCCCAGTTGACATCATCCGTCAGCTGGTCGGAGTTTAGTGCTGCCCTCTGTCTCGCATCCGCGACATTGGGGAAGCCAAAAGAAAAAAGAAAAAAGAAAAAAAAAAAAATTTTTGTTTGGAACAACGAGGTTAAGAATAACAACAATATTTACTATTTACTAACTTTCATTTTCATCCATTATTCTTCAATTTCTTCTTCCTCTATTTCAACGATTTCGTAGTCGTCCTCATTTGGTTCGGATTCGTTTGTTTTTGTTATATTGAGTGGATAAAGGTTTTTCAGAGGTCGTTGTAGAACTGCGCCGGATGCTACTTTTACTTGGGCTGATCTTATCTTTCTGTCGTGACTTTCATTGAGTTCGGTAATGATGCCCAGAGGCCAGGTGTTCCTCTTCTTGAGTGCTTCCTTCAAGATGACGACGTCGCCTACATTTGGCTTGATCTTCGATATCTGTTCGTTACCTTTTGATTGATCGCGTCTATGACGTTCCCTTAGCTCTTGCAAGTAAGTGGTTGCCCACCTTCTCCAGAATATATCCAGAATGGCTTGGCTTTGGCGAATGAACGATAGTAGAGTCTTACGACTGATGTCATCGGTGTCAGATACTGTTGGGTAATTATCGTTGATGAATTTCGCCTGCAAAAAGTCATTCGGCGTCAATGGTGTTAGGGTATCTGCTGATTGAATATACGTAAGTGGCCGAGAATTGATTATCGCTTCTATTTCTAGAAGTATGGTTCGAAATTGTTGAGAGGTGAGTGCCCTATGATGGAAAGTGCGTTCCAAGGCTTGTTTCACGTTGCTGACCAGTCTCTCATAAGTTCCTCCCATCCAGCTTGCGCCAACGGGTATGTATTTCCATATTATTTGCTTGGATGAGTTTTCTTTGGTTAGTTGCTCCATAATTTTAAACTGTGGTGCATTGTCCGAATAGTACAGATCTGGAGCCGTCCTTCGTGCTTTGACGCGACGTAGAGCAAAGTTCATTTCCTTCGTTTCCAGAGATTGGAGTGGTTCAAGTGTTACTGCTCGTGTGACCAGGCAAACTACCAGGAGAATGTATGCTTTACTTCTATCAACTGTTATAGGACCCAACGTGTCCATTCCAACTGCGGTGAATGGAAGTGTTTTTGGACAGAGTCGGAATTCAGGTAAATCAGACTCCTTTGGTTGGTCATATGGACGCGCTGTAAATTTTGCGCATTGAGCACATTTTTTTATGACGTTGTACACAGATCGCCTTCCTAGAAGTAACCAGTATCGCCGGCGAATGGCAGTCAAAGTTTGATTCGTCCCTGTATGGAAGTTCAGATAATGGTAATGCAGGATGAGTAGAGAAACGAATTTACTTTCGCTCGCTTTAGGTAAAAGAATCGGTGATCTTTCCTGCATATCGATTTTGGCAAACTGAAATCTGCCGTGTGACCTCAGGATTCCTTCAGAATCTAATTGAATACGCAGGCCATTGATTATTGCGTTTCTTTTGTTATTCTGTAGGTCGTTGAAGATGTCGGAAAAGTGAAGTTTTTGGATTCTTTTTATCCAGAATCGCAAGGCTGCATAGTATGGGTCGCTTCTCATCATTTCAAAGAAGGGGGTCGTTTTCGATATTTTCTCTGCAACAAACCGGAGAATGTAAGATGTAACTTTTATTAGTTTTCTAAAATCTGAATATCTTTCCAAGAGTTTTGACCAGATGTCAACTTGTTTGTCAGCTTGTACAGGTAGCGCTGTGATGACCTCGGTCTCTGGATCATGTGTATTTGAGTCGTAGCTTGCGTATTGCGAAGGTTCATGCTTTGGCCATTCATTTGGAGACTTGCTAAGAAATTTCGGACCAGTAAACCACGAAGATTTTTCAAATTCGTCGAAGGTTTGGCCACGAGAAGCCGGATCGGCAACGTTAAATTCTGCTGGTACGTATCGGCATGTTACTTTTGTAGCGCGTATTTCACGAACGCGATTTTCTTCATATGTGGGTAAAATCTTTGACGTGTAGATACGGGCTAATGTACATTTACTGTCGGTCCATAAGGTGGCGGAATGTTCGATAGATAGATGGAGCGATTTCTGCACAAAACTTAAGGCACGCGCTCCAAGTGTTGCAGCAAGTAACTCGAGTTTCGGAATCGTGAGACTTCGCGATGGCGCTACTTTTGCTTTGGCGAAAATAAAGTGGATGCTTTTTGTTGAAGGATGAAGTACGTATATAACGAATCCATAACCCTTTTTGCTCGCGTCAGTGAAACAATGAAATTCGCTTTCCTTCGTTATTGGAGTGGATCGCGGTAGCTGCAGTTTGGTAGTGTTCCGAAGATCCTCTAAAATTTCTTTCCAGGTTATCGCCAAGTTCTCGGGTAATTTTTCATCATAAGTTAGTCTATGTTGGCGAAGTGACTGAAGAAAAATTTTTGCTTTCAACGTTATTGGTGAAAAGATGCCGAGTGGGTCATATAATCTGGCAATGTTTTGCAGTACAATACGAAATGTTGGTTCAGTTTCGATAAATTTTGGAACTGCCAGGTAAATTTCATCGGTAACCGTGTTCCATTTTAAGCCTAGAACGGTAACTGGATTTTCTTTCTCTCTCTTTGTTTCCAGAATGGATTGAAGTACGGTTTGGGATGACGATGACCATCGTCTCAGATTCATGGAGCAAATTTCAAACATTCTAATTGAGTCGGATGCAATTTTGATAGCGTTTTCTTCGGAATGTGATCCTGTGATGAGATTATCTGCGTAAAAGTCGTGTGCTAATAACGGATATTCCTTAGCATACTTATCGAGGTGATAACGAATTGTTGCTTGGAGAATGAAACTAGAAGCGACGATACCAAAAGCGATGCGTGTAAATTGTAAGCATAGTATATTCTCTGGTTCAGGTGGTTTTGACGCATCTTTAAGCCATAAACATTTTACGTATTTCCTATCTTCTTGTTTGAGCCCAATGTGGAGATAAGCTTTTTCAAAATCTCCCATGATTGCGACTTTATGCTTTCTGAATCTCAGAATTATGCCGAGTTGATCTTCGAGGAGCTGTCGACCTTTGTATATTGCCTCATTGATTGATAGATTATTTTTGGATTGTTTGGCGTTACCAGCGAATACAATCCGTATTGGTGTCGATTTTTCGGGCGTATACACTCCGTGATGTGGAATGTACGATCCGTCATCGTATTTGTGATAAGCATTCTCTAGAATTCCTGCTTCAATTTGTTGCTTGAATATGTTATCATAGGCTTGTAATAATTCTGGTTTATGTTTCAGAGTTTTGTACAACGATCTTAATCGACCAATGGAGATACCATAATTACTGGGAAGAGTTTCTGGATTGATTTTCCAAGGCCAGCCGATGTGATAACGATCATCTATAATTTGGATTTTCTCGTAGAATTGTTTCAATGCTTGCTCTTCTTCATCGGCCTGCGTTAGGTAAGCATCTTTGATTCCAATAGTATCGAGTGAAACTAGCTGTTCTATCGCGGCTGAGGTGGTGAGTAGGTAGGATTGCTGTTCAAC